>CM061919.1:265397238-265509669 GCA_031002005.1 Vandiemenella viatica
CGTAAGGTGGCCGTTAGGCAACAATGATGCAACTAAGGAAAATGGAAGCGGCTTCTAGGCGATATAAATAAGAAAAGAAAGGGAAATTAACCCACCACATACCAAAGTGGACGGATGCGATGAGAGAACACTAATGCTGACAAACAAACAACACGGTTAGTCATTAGGTAACGTTCGGTGTGCACACACGTTCCGAACCTAATGGCCCGTTTTTTCTATTTGTGAGCAAGGCATATGCCGAAATATTGTGTTGTTTGTTTGTCAGCATTAGTGTTCTCTCATCGCATCCGTCCACTTTGGTATGTGGTGGGTTAATTTCCCTTTCTTTTCTTATTTATATCGAAATGGTGTATCTATATCGTAATACACTCATACAGTTGCATTACTACATTCTTTAATCTGAGGGAAAAACTAGTTTTCGAAGACACGATGGTTCTATTTGGTTTATGCGTGTAGTGAGTGAGTCGAAATCCAATGCAGTATAATCAGCATGTTGATATAGCTATGTGTGGTTATACTTTGTTTCAGATGTACCCACGACGCCGAGTGTGCCCAGTGTGGAGGGACGTGCGCCCTTTTGGCAACGCTGATGGTGGTTGCTGGAGAGAGGATTTGTGTGGCCTGCATTCTGGAATTTCACCTGCAGGGGACTCGTCACAGATTCATGGAGGGATAGATATAGAAGACACAGCCGATGCAGCATAAGTGGTTTTTTGTGCTCTGTGGAGAGTACCAGTGTTTCGTGAGTGGAGCTGTTTGTGGTTTCAGCTGCAGTATGGAACCAGCCATCAAGAAACGGCGTACAGTTTGTACCCATAAGCGGCCCCGTAGCTAACACTACACAGATTTGCTTTAACTGAGACTAGTCTGTGCAACTGTGAATAATGCTCTTCCTTTTGGGGGCTCATGCATCTGTATTTTTTCATCATTATTTTTCATCATCATTATTATTATTATTATTATTCATGTTTATCTCGTAATTCCTGTTGAAAGTAGTCTAATGGTAGTAATTATTGGTGCTTCCTTTTCTTTTGAGTAATGATTTTACACTTTTTATATCCAACATTCAGATTTATTTCATTTTTAAAATATTTAGAGTCATATTTTATGAAAGCACCCATACATCCCACTACAGAAATAATTAAAATTTTAATAAAGTATTATTGACACATGATAAAATAATAATTTATGTATGACCGGTAGGTAATACAATATTAAATAAAACCATTTCCATACTATATGCTGAAAAATTAAACTGCTTAAACATGGTCAATATATAGCAACAACATTTCTTAATCCTTCAGTCTATCAAAGTCCATCAGATTAATTTCTGGAGGAAAAACTAAATGATTTGTAGGCTCTTAGATAAATAGTAAAATATGGGAGAAAACAGCAACTAAATTAAAACAAGGATAGAAGAAAAATATTCCTTCCCATAGTTGATAGCAGGACAGTGAAAAAGTGCATAGGTATACAAAATTTTCAGGTACAAACAACCCATCATCAACAGAAAAATCTGGCAAACAAGATGGATGTTGACAGTGAGTGAATGAGTAGGTGAGTAATGGTTCCAATCAGGAATAATAATGGAAACTGAACTGGGATAGCAACTGAAACCGAGCGTAGTGGGTGTGCAGTAATGCTCTGGCCCGGGACTTGGGAGGGAATGAGTTTCAATCCCCGTTTGGGTATCCAGATTTGGGTTTTCCACGGTTTCCCCAAATCACCCCACATGAATGCCATGATACTTCCTTCAAACGGCCATGAACAAATTCCTTCTCGTTCCTTGCACCCTCCCCTATTTTCCCACCCTTAATGACCTTGACATCGTGAGGCATAAAGCCATAATGAAACAAACATAAAAACTTAAGTGAATATACAAAAAAAACGTATCCTAAGGTACACCAACTGTGAAACCCACATGTCATTTATCAATTACCTAACAATCACTGTAAGACTACTAACATAGACCTCTGCTCAGTTCATTGACAAGCGGGTTGAACAGCCACAGACAAATGGTATTCATCCAAAATCTGGAACAACCTGTAACTGCTCATGTCACCAAAAAACCACTAATTTTAACTCCTGCTTCATCGTTCTTACTGGTTAGCTGTTGTTATTTCCAATTTGAACCACTCAGTCAGGAATGTTTTCATGTAATTTAATCACTACCTCCAATTTAACCATGTCGTTCTGTCGATACAGGTTTTATAACCAAAAATTTCACAATTACAAATGGATAGTGGTGAAAATGAAAGTGCCGTTAGGTAATGAAAATAATGAAGGATAGGGAACCCCTCACTTACCACAGATAATGACAGGAGGAACAAATGAACATGAACACACTTTACAACATGAATTATAGCTTTACGGGCTATGCCGTGTCGTTTCTTGGATAATTTACCTAAGCTTTTGGCTGGTATACTCCAGCCTTCTTCAGAGATACTGTTTGTATTTATGTTCACATAGCAACCGTCGCCAAGGATTGCAGAGGAAAAGGCCGCTATCTTCGTCGGTGTGGTTGGAATTACTTAAGATTTCTGCTGACTCTTTCACACGTAGAGACCACCACTGGTCTTCTCTCCACAGCAGCCTCGTATCTTGAAATTTTATTTCATGCCCGGTATTAATAGTATGGCGAACGACGGCAGATTTGTCGCTGTTGTTATATTTGTAGTGGCGGATATGTTCTTTAAGTCTCTCCACCACTGTGCGACCTGTCTCTCCGATGTATACACTGCCACAGCTGCAGGGGATTTCGTAAACACCCGTAAGCTGGTGTGGGTGTAATCTGTCTTTTACCCTGGATAATGACTGGCGAAGTTTGCAGTGAGCATTGTATATGATTCGCACCTCCACCCGCCTAAACAGTTTCCCAATCCGGTCAGTGATGCCACGTATGTATGGAAGACGGGCGAATTTTCTTGGCACATTTATCTCGTGAGATAAGTTTATGGCTGCCTCCGCCGTCTCCCTCACGTGTGAAATTTCGTGATTTACAATGAAATCCAGAGATATAACCTATGAAAACTTCACTGCAATCATTCGACGAGAAAGTCTCCTTTCTTACTAAAAAGTAATAATTTCCACTTTAAAAACGTCGTTACGCCACCCACAATTTTGTGAATTGCAGAGTATATATGTAGATGTAGATAAGTAAAACTGAAATACTTGACAGTTTAAGTGTTGGTGAGTAGTTTTTTTTAATAACATTGAATCAACTGTAAGATCAATCAAGGAATCAGGAAATATAATAATAAATCCCACAAAGACAATAAAGGCCAAGTCTTGTGCTTGTGCAGTGGCAAAAAGTTATGAGATCTTGTTCTGAGCCAAGTCTACACTTTACAGAGTATATTCACTTCGCTTTGTGAAATTGAATGCTTTCTCTCGGTGTTATAGAACATTTATTTAGAATTAAATAAAAACTCTGGTAATTTGGCCATTAAGCAAATCATGTTTTTAAACTTATGTGATGTAGGCTACTATAAGGCACATAATATGACCTAACACTGATTTTTTTCCATTTTTTATTATTTATTTAAAAACTGGTTTAGATTAAAAAACAAAAATGTAAAACCTCGAAATGTAATTAAGACATGCTAAAAAGTTTTAATGTCATTTAGCCAATTCAAATATTGTTAACTGTTAATTTTTATCATTTAACATTAAAATTTATTTATTATTTAATTTATTAACATTTTAAATAACCATTTTTTAAAAAATATATGTGTTAAAAAACTGTTTGCGCCAATCCTGCTCAGATCACGTGGGATTGAAAACACTGCGGGATTGCAATTCTTACCCGTAAAGCTATAATTCATGTACAAAGACAGCTGCGGAAGTCTTAAGAAACACTTTACGACATTTCAGTTTAAAATCTTATTCATGTACATAGGATTGGGTCATTCGACAAGGAGATCCTATAGTTCATGTTTTTGTGTTCTTTTTGCCCTCCTACCTTTATCTGTGATAAATGAGACATTATTTTTCCTTCCTGCTTATTTACATACTCGAGTTTCCCTGTTTAGGGTTTCTGTGTTGTCTTGTAGTAAGTGATGGTCCCTTCTTGCTACTTCTTTCTAAACATTTAAAATGGATTTACTAACATATCCACTCCCTCATTTTATAATTGGGTTGGATTTTTGGTTCTTCAAGAAAATAAAAATAAAAAATTCCCATGAGTTCTGTGAACATGAGGAAATTAAGAAATGATAAAATCCAGAGTTAACTTACCTTTTGATTTCTGGTACATTTCCATATTTAGCTGCACGGAACAAGTATTTCTCTGAAAAAGAAATCTGACTGTAAAAAAAGGACTACAGATATCTTTACTCTATTTAAACAGAAAACAAAAACTTTTGAAATACAATTACACGCCTCAAAAATGTTTACATGTATTTCACTTATATCTGGCGTACAATTGTGATTTATCGGTGTCTCAAAGAAAAAAAAATACACTTTCTTTAGAGAGAAACAACTGTAAATTATGAAATTTTAAAGATACATAATGAACAACATATTCAATCAACTATAATTGCAACAAGCAAGAGAAGCACTGACTGCACACTCTCAAAGTATTCAGTTTAATTGCAACACAGCACACACTCCAGTGCCAATTTCCCCTTTCTTATAACTTCCTACTTTTGCCCTCTATAAATTTCAACTTTAAATTATTTCAGCATATTTCATCACTCATGGTAATTTATTCAAATCCCTGATCCCCTTATCTAGGAAAGAAAATCTTCCCACACCGTTATGCCAGAGAGCTAGTTTCTAGTTGTAATCGTAGGCTACAGCAGCCAGAGTCAGTTGATTCTTGGCTGTCCGGGTGATGCCGCGGCACGATGTGTATAGCCGACGTTTTGACCATCCTTCTGTGGTCTTCTAGGGCAGAACTGCATCTTCAATCTGTGTGTGGTGCTGTTATAATACCTGATGCCTGTGACCCGTCTATAAGAGTTCGGCTTGCCCGGCCAATCAGGAGGTCTGATCTGTCACGTGTTTCATTGGCCTGAGGGGGTGTGGTCGGGGGGGGGGGATGGAGGGGGGACATGTGACCAGCTCCATCCACACTAGTGAGAGTCATGCGTCATGTATTTTAAGCCCATTGGCTTAATTTATATTGTTTGGCCATTTGGCAATTTCCAATGTCTTCTCAACCTTCCTTGGACACTATCTTCGCACACTATCAGGGTGGTGTTTTCGAAATTTCTGGCATGATTAGTTTCGGCTGCATGCTGTGCAATGGCGGACTTCTCAGTGTTATTAGATCTATAATTGTGGATATGCTGATGCAGCCTGTCCCCTATTGTGCGCCCCATCTCTCCTACGTACACCCGACCACAGGTGCACGGAATTTCATAGACCCCTGCAACCTCTAGTGAGGACAGTTTGTCCTTAACCTTGACAAGTTGGTTACTGACCTTGCTGTGCGCTTTATAGACAGGTTTTATGTCAACTTTTTTAAATAGCTTTCCACTATATACAGGCCACATGTCGCCACCCATCAGACCGCACCGTGCCCCACCAGGTCAACGAAACATGTGACTGTTTGGGCCTTCCGCTTGGCCGGGTAAACCGTACTCTCTAGACGGGTCACTGGCCTTGGCTGAATAACAGCACCACACACCAATTGAAGAAGCAGACTGCAGAAGGTTAGTCGAAATGTCGGCTGCACTCATCATGACGCATCGTGACCCGGACAGCCAAGAATCAACTAGTTTCAACTTGCAGGCCGAGAAAAATATATTAGTTTCAACCTGTTGTTATAGTAATCTTTCCCCTTCTATGCACCTCTCTGACATATTCTACCAATATCTTTCCATGCCTCATCACTGATATATGCCTTGTACATTCCCATGACTCTCTTCACCATCCTCCTATCCTCCAATGAGTCCCACTCCAGCTCCTTTATCATATCTGTTACTGATTGTGTTCTGCGGTAATTTCCAGAGACAACTCTAGCAGCCATTCTTTGCATGCCCCCCAACTCCTGTATTTGATACCCAAAATGTGGGTCCCATACTACACCACTCCTTAACACCTCTGGTTATGTCCACAAACTATAACTCAACAATTGAGAATAACTTGTTCACTTTATTAAACTTGACGTACCTTATACATATAGACATTCATCTCTGTAGTTATAATGAAATATCAAGATACAGATTTCAAGATTTGCCTCAAATGGTAACAAACTATAATGATAATGATTCTGCACACCCCCACCTTATCAAAAAATCACTGAACACGGAGGCAAGCGTATTGAACTTGCTCACCTAAGCACACGAGAAACTGTTTATGTTTAAAAATTCTCAAAGAACAATCAGGCCACCAGCTAATCAAGTGAAGCTTTAGATAACAATGCAATAAGGGCATACTGAGAAGACATTTTCCCTTTATTCTGAAATTTGGTACACATGTTCCTCAGGCCATACCATTCAAAAATAAATGCAGATTAAAGCAAAAAGAAACATACCTTATACATAATGTCAAAAGAAAGTTACCAAATGCGATAGCATGGGAAGTACTGTCAGCAGTCATTTATAAACATATCTTTGACACTATATATACGAGGGGTGTTTTTTTTTTCAACCACCGACTGAACAGCATAGAGACCAGGCAAGTGACAGGTGAGTGATGCGCGCAGTAGACGATTGCACATCTCCCCTACCACACACTCTGTTGCCGCGTTCGTGACTTCATTATGTGCCAAGCTGCAGTCACAGAAAAATGACCGCGTTGATCAGTTTTCCTGCCAAGTGCGAGTTACAAAGCGTTATTCGCTTTCTGCAAGCAGAAGAAAACAGTGCATCAGAAGAAAAGAGTGCAGCAGAAATTCATCGAAGAATGAGCTAAATGTATGGAAAGAGCTTTATGAGTGAAGGAGTCATGAACGAATGGTACAGAAAATATAAAGAAGGCAGAACTGATGTGCATGATGAAGGATGTCAAGGACGCAGTTCTGTCGCTACAGATGACCTTGTTCAACGAGTTGACAAAGTGGTAAGAGAAAACCACAGGTTCATGATAAGTGATTTAGCAATGAAACTTCCAGAGGTGCCAAGATCTTTTCTGTACTCTATCGTAACAGACAATTTGCACTACAAAAAAATCTGTGCACGCTGGGTCCCTAAAATGTTAACCGACAACCACAAAACTCACCGAATGGCATCACCTTCGAAGTTCCTTGACCATTATCATGCAGTTGGAGAAGATTTTTTGAAATCAATTGAGACTGGAGATGAGACATGGATTTGGTATGACACACCCGAAACGAAACAACAATCCCAACAATGGATGCACACAAATTCACCGAATAAACCAAAAAAATTCAAAGAGACCTTCAACAACCAAAAGGTTATGGCTATCGTGTTTTGGGACCAAAAAGATGTATTGCTTGTGGAGTTTATGCTGCTGGGGACCACAATTAATGCAAAACTTTAAAATGTTTACGGAGGTCCATTCAGAACCAAAGAAGAGGCACGCTGAATTCTGGAATTGTTCTGCTCCACGACAACGCTCACCCCCACAGTGCTGGTGTCACCCAGCGACTTCTTGAACAATTTCAATCGGAGATTTTTGATCACCCACCATACAGTCCCGACCTAGCACCAAGTGACTTTCATCTTTTTGCTGAACTGAAGAAGTGGCTAGGAGGGCAGCGGTTCCGAACCAATGAGGAACTTCAAGACAGTGTGATGACTCATTTAAAGTCATTGGCGGCAACGTTTTATGAAGGGATATTGGACAGCTTGTCGACAAGTATGACAAATGCCTTAATCTTCAAGGTGATTATGTTGAAAAGTAACCATAAGTTTACATAACAGTTGAGTGTAAAATATTTTTTCCATCTCCATTTGTCTTTTATTTGTGGCCTATCGGTGGTAAAAAAAAAAAAATGCCTCTCGTATATATATATATATATCAAATTAGGATAGGGAAATGAGCCACCACTTACCTTTAGATGATAGATGTGGGGCGCGAAAGACACAGAAAGACAAACACAAATAATAAAGAAATTTTCGGGAAAAAAACCCTTCGTCAACGAGAGGTGGGTGCAGCCGGAAATTAGTTTGGATATTTATTTTTGCTCGGGTATGAGCTCTGATTCACTGCCCCTCTACTTTACTGATGTTTGAATTTACCCACACCATTTTCTCGACAGGCGGTCTTTCTGTAAGGCAATCTCCGGCTGCACCCACCTCCCATAGTGTTCTCTTGTTGACGAAGGGTTTTTTTCCTGAAAATTTCTTTATTATTTGTGTTTGTGTCTTTTCTGTGTGTTCGCGCCCCACATCCATCATCTAAAGGTAAGTGGTGGCTCATTTCCCTATCCTAATTTGATTCCTTTCCGCTACTTAGCGTCTTTTTTTCATTGTTATCATATATATATATATTATTGCTACTGATTCGATGAAATCCAAACTTTAATAATTAAAATAGTGAAATTCATAAATATGACACTCGAATCAAGTCAGATTTACATATCAAAAGGCAGCAGATATGAAATGGGAGCTAGGCTTTTGTCTCGTCAAAAATTCTTGTCTGGGTATGAGTTCACAACTGGAATAAAACATTATTTTTATGTAATAAGGTACTATACAAACTTGGTGCCTTATGCTGGTCCAGGCTGCATTCCAATCTAACCATAACCTCCACCCAAAATCAAGCAAGTGTAAGTCATCATCTCAAACAGCTTCCAACTGCTGGCCAGTCTGCTGGGAACAAAAGCCTCTCCAGCACTTCCTGTCCCACTTTCACCCAATTTTCTCCTCTTTCTTCTACACATTTCACCCATCTGTCCCTCGGTCTTCCTCTGCGCCTATCCCCTTTCAGCTACATGTTCAGCCTCTTCCTTGGTATCTCCTCTCCCATTCTCCAAGCATATATCATTAATGAAAACTAAATTCCTCATTCCTTATGCTGTAACTTTTTTAATTCTGGTTGAGGCTGCAAATCAACCTAACCACAACTTGCTGTTCCATGCTAATGTGGGAATTTGGAAAAACAGTATCCAACACACTATGTCAACCACTATTTGTCATAGGAACATGGCTGCCATAAGAAATATATCAGCATATTACTTTCTCAGGAAATACAATAGAGAGGCTATACAGGGAGAAATAATAGAAACCATACTTCATCCCTATGTGCCATGTGGATACAGAAAATAGTGTTTTAGCCACAGAATGAAGGCTAAGAAACACTTCCAGTAAACAAACTGGTAATAAAGCGTCATCATTCTTGCTTAACAACTTGTACGCAGGTACCCATATTTCAAGCTATTTTACTTCATTAACACATATTTTGTGACTTTAATATTCACTTCTTTTTGAATGGTATGGCACCAAATTTGCACAATCGTAATCACTGGGACTCATTAAGGAATTGTACTTCTGGTCTAAAAATTGGTACGCACATCCCTGGGATGATGTTATTTAATATATGTTGCTCTTACAGCTATAAGATATACAGGGCATTTCATTTATGACGTGTCCACGCGCACGGCAAAAATCGCCCGGGCCAGCGCCCCCTCACTCGCCGGTAAGTCACGTGGCGCGTCGCCCATGCTCAAGAATGCCTTGTGCTTGCACTGATTTCTTACATTATAGCACGTGCTGGAAATGTTGACCATCGGGCTCAATACACGCTTGACATCTTCTAAGGATATTTTGGCTAACTCTCTACAGTGTTTGTGAAGAAATATTATTAAATTTAGCCCTTATCAAACAACTGCTGTGTACAAATTAAAACAAGCAGATTACACTGCACGAATGAGGTTTGCAAACTGGTTTATGCAAAGTGTGCACGATATTGAGCTGGATCCGCAATTGACATTTTTCGCCACTGAGGCATATTTTTATTTAAGTGGACGTGTAAATAGTCAAAACAGTCGGTACTGGAGTACAGAAAATCCACATCTTATCCACGAACAGCTGGGACACGGTGTTGGACCAGTGTTTTTAACTGAAACAATTACATCTTCTCGCTATGTGGACAATATTTTAAATACCTTTTTTGAACAGCTGACAGAAGATGAAAGAAATTACCGCCATTTTTTAAAAAAAAGTGCAACTCCCCATACAGCCGAAAATTATATGTGTGCTTAAAGCGTGTTTACAATGAGAATCAAATTATCAGTCGTGGACTGTGGCCTCCACGTCCTCCAGACATGACACCTTGTGATTTCTTTTTGTGGGGTTACCTAAAAGAGCGTGTTTATGATTCAAATCCCTGTATGGAAGAGGAACTTAGAGAAAACATAAGAACTAAAATTAATAATATTTCTTCACAAACACGGCAGAGAGTTAGTCAAAACATCCTTAGAAGATGTCAAGCATGGCCAACATTTCCAACACGTACTATAAGGTAAGAAATCAGCGATATTCTTGAGCACGGGCGACTTACTGGCAAGCGAGGGGGCACTGGCCCGGGCAATTTTTGCCGCACATGCAGATGTGTCATAAATTAAACGCCCTGTACATATCACACAAACCTAACATAGAAATTGAAATCCCATCACGCAGTATGCTATTGACAACATGGATATCGTAAGGGAGCATGCACAAACTACGTGGCTCGGTCCAGGGAGGGGAGGGATTGGCTAGAAGGTTACACTGGGATATGTGTGGGGAAGGAGGGTTCTGAGCCAGGCCACACAGCTTTCCTATCATAACATTTTTCACAGTTAAAATGAGGAACAAAACACTCAACAGCATGTGAATATTTATTTACATCAGTTAATTATCTCCTTATGTAATTTACAATCGTCTGACAAGAGAAAGCAGTAGAAAATATCTTCTGGAATCAAAAGGGGAAAAATCTACGTGCTACGTGGCGAGCGGGGGAGGGGGGTGGGTAGAGGCATAGGCATAAGCTGTGTAGATCTACGTGGGGGTTCACAGGAGGCCAAAATGGAGCTACGTGGTTTATGCACGCTCCCTAATGTATAAAGATAATGCACACATTCCTTGAATGAAATTATTTGTGAATATGTTGCTATAACCGCCATTAAACATATAAATACCCAACCAACCTTACAAAAAAGGGCACAACTTTAAACGGTAAGCGAATGAAGGTTGTCATACACATGTACAAACATGCAACCTCCAACAATGACGGGTATTATTTACATACTATTTCCAAAGAAATATATCCACCTTGTGACCGAGATGTTGCTATTCTATTGCATTTATCAAAAGTGGTTAAATAAATATTATCGCATGTTTCGGTTAGTTTGAAAGAGCTGCATTATCCTTATTTCAGCGAAAGGCACTAAGAGCTGTTTCTGTAAATAATTTAATCCGAGATTGAGATGCCGCCTGTACCAAAATGACATCTGAATCTTGTTAAAACATAATTTGCTCGAAATTTGGATTATATTAAAAATTTAAGTTAATTTGATATTTGAGCAGTATTATTAGTGCCACCTGTGGATAGCATATTTGTTGGGGATTACTGGAGATCGCGATTCCACAAAGGAATTGGCGTCATAATATTGAAGTAGTCAATCACAAGATAATTCTAGAAATACTTTCTGAAGTGCATTTAACAGTATTAAAACCCAATTACTGCTCGAAAATAATGGTCCAGGCTGCATTACAACAGAATTACAATTTTCAGACCACAACAATAATTTATTTTTTAGTTCCAGTGATTACGCCACCACCCCAAATAGGAAAGAATAGAATAAAATCACTTACAATCGCACATACTGTACAAAATTCCTGAGATAGTATAGAATATACAGTAATTAACACCGATATTTGCCCATTTTAAATATTTCTTTGTATGTATCGCTTAAATTGGAGAGTGGTTTGCATTGACATCATATTTCGCTTGTACTATTTGCGATTATTGTTCCACAATCTGAGTTCTGACATAGCTAAAAGTCAATATAACAGACTAGATTAAGTCAACAATAAACGTAACGACGAGAAAAATATCATTTAAATTATTGACTTACCCTGAAGACCATCTCGGCGTTCTCCACACGCGGCCAAAATTAGGCACAGTCCACTTGAAATAAAAATCACAGGCAGGGAATTTACTCTACCTTGAAAAAATTCGGCTACACAAGTATCAGCACAACAGTCATGTAAAAATTTTTGCTTTAAACTAGATGCAGACAAATAATATCGTGTACCAAACTTCACTTTTTTATCGTTATGAAACACACACGCGAATCTTGTTAGTAAAAGACATTGCTTATGTATGCGGCGACTGAAAACCAGCATTTGTATATTTCTAATAAAGCGGTAACAGCACGTCATGTTTTACATTCTATAGATCAGAATTAAAGAAGTAACAACTTGACATCCAAACACCTGCATTCAGTTTCGTGAACACTAAGTTTTGTATGAAGTTATGAATTATGACATTTTCTACACTGCGTGAAAATTCCCCCAAACTGTACCTAAATCGACTTATATTTATTTATACATCCATTTCAACTTTTGAAGTCTGCACTTTGGTCAAAGACTCTGTGTACCAATGTGATTTCTATGCTTAAATTTCAAGTGAAATATTTCCCTGGCCAGCAAAACTTTAATGACAACTGTAGAGAAAGGATCCTTCTGTTGTTGAATTATTTAAGGGACACAACTGAATTAAAATATTTGTTGAAATATAATGGTTCACCAGTTTTCAGCAACTTCCATTAATTAAAATTTTTCTCGTTTTGTTTTAAGTTTTAACAATGTTAAAGAACTAGTGTGTAAATTTCTGAAATTATTGCCCTTGCATTACTACAAAGGTGTCCGGCTCATGGAGGAAGGAATTTCCTTCCTCCATGGTCCGGCTCTGTTTCTATCGCAATATATATTCTTGTACTGTGAAGTCAGGAATAACCAGAGACAATGTGTTTAACAATCTTCAGGTCTTTGGCAGGTGGTCTGTGTTTGACAGGTTGTTGTTATGGTTACATAAGCGAGTTAAGTATTTACTATTTAGCAACGAAGTGTGAAGTGCAGTTTGCGAAATTGTTTTGTGACAGTTCCTTGAGATGGAATCGTATGATGAAGACCTAAACGAAAATCCTTTTTTCCAGTTACTGCAAACGGAACATACTGAACTTTTTCAAAAAGCAACCGCTGAAGGGTGGATAATTTGTGTACCATGTGAAGGATCGGTACCTAAATATTCTCTTTCGTTAGAAGATTTTTTCAGTCATATTCTGATTCCCAGTGATGAACTTCCTGAAAGCCATTTCAGAACGCTAAATGACAGAGAAGTGCGGATTTCCAATCGCGTTATTACTGTGGAGCAAAACGATATCTCACGTCCGTTTTGTACGCATATTTTATTCGAAGAAACATACTATACTGAGGAACTATTAAAGTACAAAGTTTTATGTATTGAACACCCTCTCGAACGTCATGTGGATTTTGGTACTGTCAGAAACGATACTTCTAGCATTATTAACATACAAACTTTGAGGGATTGTATAGATTTGCTTTGGACAGAAAGTAGGGGCAGGGAGGTGCTGGAGAAAATGGATCAGGTGGTCCAAGATTTTATTTATACCAATAAAAATTTGGAATTTGAAACACTTCAGGTGCAACGAGATTTGATTGGTAACCTTTATACCTCATGTATACAAAACGCTTTGCGTGATAGTCGTTTAAGGGAAAGGACATCTATCAACAAACATTTATTGGAGAATGTTAAATTGTCAATTGAAACATACATGCTTCATGGTGTGTATAAAAAGCTTATTAAAGGACTAACTGCTTCTACAGCTCGAGATGATGCTAATTTGAATAAAATAATTAGGAATCTATCTGATTTGCAACTCCGTGATTTAGGAGTTCGACCTGACTTGTACGACACAGTACCGTGGGCAAAGCAGGAATTAGCACGCATCGATGGTTACAGTACGGTGTTGGGGAAAGTTGGATGTTTGAAGCGGATGCTAGCAGCTATATCGAAGCGGAATTCGTCTCATGCTAATTCAGAACTGTTTACAGGTAATGTTATTGCAGCTGATGACCTGCTACCAATGATTGTGTTTTTAGTTATTAAAACTGGTCTTCCTAACTGGCTTGCTCATTTAACATTTATGAAACAATTTCACGTCTCAAATTCTGCTAAATGCCAGGTAGATGAATATAGTTTCTTAATTACCTCATTAGAAGCAGCAATTGAACATATCAATTCAGGAAGTTTGTTGGGACCTTCTGTACCGGAAGCTCAAATTGTTCATGGAGAAGAGCCTGAAGGACATGTGGAGATTGCAGAGGAACAACAAAATACTGATAAAAGCTCCGGAGGCATTGCCCACTTGTTTGATCAAATTCGAGAAGGTAACATAAAGGGAGTTAAATATATTTTAGACAAAAATATTTTTTCTACAAGTAAGAGGGGAATTGTATCTTCACCATCCAAACCAAGTGACAGTATTATTTTAAAGTTGTGCCACCCATTGTGTTCATGTGATAAGTGTGAAGGCATTCTTTCAAACAGTCTCTGCAGTATGGCCCCAACTGTAAACTCGTGCGACGACAGAGGATTCACAGCCTTACACGTCGCCTGTCTGTTTGGACGCCCAACTATGGTCGATCTTCTCTTGAAGTACGGATCGAACGTGAACGCCTCTGACTACAGTGGCTCAACTCCATTGCATTATGCTGCAGCCAAGGGTCACCAGAATGCCCTTCTTCTCCTGGCCCACGCCGGTGCACAAATTGACGCTATTGACAACGAAGGCAACACCCCACTTCACCTGGCATCTAACAATGGGCACGAAGGTTGCGTGAAAGCCGTCGTGTACTTCGCCGAACACGTAGGACTAAAACTGAACGTGAACTGTGCCAACAGTCAGGGAAACACACCATTGCACCACGCAGCGAGATGGGGATACGAATCAATTGTCAGGTTGCTGCTAGAATACGGTGCCCGCCCAGCCGCAGAAAATAGGCGTCATCTTACACCACTTGACTACGCTCACAGCTTGCACATAACACGACTTCTGATGAGAGCCCTGAAGACTGTTCCCCCTTCTGACTTGCTGTCGGGAAATCTTACAGTTCCCAATGGAGTCCTCAACGGTCAGGAAACAAATGTCGCAGCTTCGTGTAAGAAGGCCCTTGACTTTACAGATTATGCCTCACCGAGAAAAGCTTCTCTCCCAGCACAGCAAAAGAATGGAAAAAATAAACCTTGTCACGGGGTGCTCCCAGAATCGACAGAGGAAATGCGGCAGGTTGAAAAGCTTTTGAGAGCCGTAGCGGGCGGTGACACTCGTTTGGCACTATTCTATATGGGTCTCGAAAGTGTGAAGGAGGAAAAAGAGAGATCTGATAGGCAGATGTGCCACCCCCTGTGTAGCTGTGAGAAGTGCGGTAAGACGGAAGCCGACGAAGGTTCCGACGACAGCGAGACGCCACTGACCACGTCGACTCACCGGTCTCTGGACTTAGACGTGTGTGACGGAGAGGGTACGACCCCACTCCACGTAGCTGCGACACACGGCCGGTTGGACATCGCTCGGATGCTGCTGGAGGCGGGGGCGTGCGCGGACGTGCGAACGCGCTCGACGGGATCCACTCCGCTGCACCTGGCCTGTCAGAACCGGCGCCTCCCCGTAGTGAGACTGCTGTTACGCTACTCCACGGACGTGGACGTCCAAGACTGTCGAGGCAACACTGCCTTGCACTACGCTTGCTACTCGGGTGACGCCCGTTTGGTCGAGGCGCTGGTTCGCTTGGCGTCGCCTCAGATGGACCTGAAGAATAGTGCAGGCAAGACTGCCCTTCAGGAGGCGGAGGAGAAGATGTCTCTCACGCTGGTGAGATTGTTGCGTGGTGTAAATCCTCTGGTACCAAATGGTACAGATGACAGATAGATACCTTTGAATGAGTTTGGTTTCTGCTGTCTTTTAGAAATTAGCTTTCTGTAAAAAATATTCCTTAAGTATTGTAAATCCTTCAGATTTTTTAAAATTCCTCTCCAATAAGGAATTTATTTTCTCTGTTTATAGAATATGGCGGTCATTTGGGGAAAAAAATTTCTTTTGCTATTATTACATATATTATTGTTATTATTTGTGAAGCACTTGTACAAAAATATGTTTTCTGTCTTCAACCATATGTAAACGTTATGACTGTTAGTATTTTTTTTTTTTTACATTTTTTTAATTTGTAATAGTGTTATTTATATTTTCTGCATTGCTTGGTAAGATAAAGAAGTACTGTAAGCTTCATGTCATATATGGTAGATCCGTTGGCTTTGAATATTGGTTCTACTTTCTTCTTAAACTTTCTGTGTAATTATATTCTTTTGATTCATTTTACTAAGCAGTAGTTTTATATATCCATCAGATCCACCCAAAATAATATTATTAATATGAAGTACTTAGCACAGTTAAATCAACAGTTGTAATATCTAAAGATTCTTCCCATTTATCATATCATAGGTGTTTTTGTAAACCATTTCGTGATTCAAATGCATTTTTACTTTTTTTATATCTCATGTCATTACTTACTTTCTTCTGATGTCAGTGATTTTGTAGTTCATAAAAACTGCAGCTGCAGTAATAACATTTTTCTTCAATTATAAATTGGTCAAACAGAGAAAAGTCTTTTTAGCAATAGGAAAATAAAATGGATAGGGACAGTAAATCCCTCAACATACCACTTGTTTCATTGTTTCTCTACACAATTAAACGTTATTCCAAAATATTGCAAAATGTGTTTGAGTATGAGAGAGAGAGAGAGAGACTGTTAGGGACTTTGCACAAACTACGTGGCTCGGTCCAGGGGAGGGAGGGGTTGGCTGAAAGGCTACGCTACGCTACGTGGGGAGAGATAGGGGGAGGGGGGGGGGGTTCCGAGCCAGGCCACGTAGCTTCCCTTTCATAACATTATTCACAGTTAAAATGTGGAACAGAACTCATAACAGCATGTGAATATTTATTTTCCCCAGTTAATTATCTCCGTATGTAATTTACAATAGTCTGACAAGAGAAAACGGTACAAAATGTTTTCTGATGTCAAAAGGGAAAAAAGCTATGTAGGGGGAGGGGGGGGGGTGTAGAGGTACAAGCCACGTAGGGATACGTGGAGGGGAGGGGGGGTTCACAGGAGGCCAAAATGGAGCTATGTGGTTTATGCACGCTCCCTTACTAAATGAAATAAATAATATAAATAGTTTCCATGCCCCTGGGATGGTAATATATATACCTCGGTAATGAGTAACATAATGATTGTAAATGTCCAGATTTATCTGTACCTCTTGTTTACCACTACTTTCTCTGTCAGTATACTTTCCTAAATTAACAGTATGTGCATGCACTGTGAAAAGACTGGTTATAAAGGAAGAAAATAAATCGTGTTATCAGATTTGATGCTTTCCTGGCAGTTAAAACGGCTAAGGTCTTTGTTAATATTTGGATTAGCCATTTGTTTTATCAGAATTGATTTGTTCAGTAATAAATTTATTACCAAGCATTCAACACTCTTTTTTTTGTTGTGTGTCTATCCTTTTTGAATGGTCATTACCAAGTTTTCTGTCACTTCTTGTTTATTTTCTGCCTTTATCTAGCCTTGTTTATATCCCTATATAATTTTTACTTAATGCTAATGTATAAAATTTGTTGTAATTTTCCAGATGTTTTGCTACTTAAAATGAAATGTTTATGTTGCCTGTAATATTAACCTCACATATAATTGTCATTTGTAATATGTAAAATGAGAACAGAATAAGTAACAAGGAAGTGCACCAGATCAATTATTAATGCAGACAAAATTGATTGTAGATCCGGTTTTAAAAGCCAAGCATTAACTACTAAATTTATGGGGGTATTTTCTCATTTATATGCTAATCATCTTGTATAAAATTACAGCAAGAAAGGATAGGGAAAATAACTCATCACCTACCTCAGGGCCAGGATAAAGACTAAGAAACATCAACATACTTTACAATATTTCAGTAGATAACAGAGGCGAGAGACAATTCAGGTGGAAACGTGCATACACATCCAAACGGCCACATAATGAGAGAGTCATCCATTACATATTGATAGGTACACATTTCCCCTTGCATTGTGTTCGCCTTGGCTCTTCTGCCTTCATCTGTGGTAAGTGATGAGTTATGTTTCCTCTCCTTGTTTCATTGCTTAGTGGCAGTATCATTGTATCACCTGATTGTATGAAATTATTCCAACATTAGTCCCGCATTGCTGATACACCTTGCGTGGACATATTTCATTTGGTTTCCTCAACCAGAATTTTCCTTTTATCATCATCAAATCCACCGTAGTTTGTCATTTTACCTCTCACCAGGTTGCGTTCCTGATCTCCTCCGAGTCATCCTAGATCTTCCACTTGTAACTAATCCTCCACGTTACCTCAATCCATTTCCACTTCATCTTGTTCCTCAAAATTATTTCTTGTGGTTTTTTAGTAGTTTCTGAAAACCAAATGTGTATCATCAAAAATCTTCCAACAAACATAGTAGCTTTTCATTTCCCTTCTTTTGGGTTGTTTGATAATCAAGTTGTATCACCAGTCAAGGAAGTGACCGCTGCAGTATTAACAACTGTTATACTATTGGTGTCTTTTTTATGTATGTTACACTCAAAGACCAAATAAAAGCTCATTAAGTGAAAAAAAATATGACCACAGTGCATTCTGGTTTATTAAAATTGCCACAATACATTGTGGCTTATCAGTATCTAACCCTTTGTGTTATTGATGAATTGGTCCAGGATGCATTTAATATATATATATATAATTCTTGTTACACGTTGCATTACAAGACTCAAAAAGAAAAAAGGTTGTAATGTGTGGAGAATGTGACCTGAACCAGATGCAAAATTCATGTTGTGGCCTTTTATGCATTGTGGTCATTTTTTGCCTTTCAGTGTATTGCATAGCATACATAAATATATAGGAATAACAAATTAGGATAGGTAAATGAGCCACCACTTACCTTTAGTTGATGGATGTGGGGCGTGAACACACAGAAAAGACAAAACACACATGATATGTTTTGTTCTAGCCCTTTGTTCAACAGGAGAACATTATGGAGGGTGGGAGGCTGTCTCACAAAAAAACTGCTGGCCAGGAAAATCATGTGTTTTATGTCTTTTCTGTGTGTTCACACACCACATCCATCATCTAAAGGTAAGTGGTGGGTCATTACCCTATCCTAGTTCGTAATTCCTTTTCGCTATTTAGCACCTTTCATTTAATTGTTTACTGTATATGTGTGTTTTTTGGTTCTGTATCATGAAAAGAATGTAAGAATGATTCTCTGTTCTGTTCTCATTAATATATCAAGTATACCGTGCCTCATTTCATAGTTGGTTGCAAAATTTATCTGCTTGAATTTCAAAAGAAACTTTTAATTTCATATTTAAAGCCTTTCTGATTTATATTGGCCAGCGACTTGTTTTTTGAAACTGAATATATCACTTGCATTATATTTCTAATATATTGATTTAAAAGCAGCTTCTTGTGATAAAATACAAAACAGTTTTATATTTTACTTAGTAGATAAGAAATTATTAGTTGGTAACTTATGATAGTATTATTCAAGAAGTAAGATTTTGGATTTTGCCGTGCATTGTATTACCCAAATTCTGTATGATGATAATGACGATGAAATTCTCATTTGCTATCAATGTATGAACAGAAAATTATTAAGATAATCATAAACTTAAATGTCATATAAATGCTTTTGATTATATTGCACTCTTTTCTGTACTATCAGTTTAAAACCATTCTCCAAAAAAATCTGAAAATATGGCTACATTTTCCAAGCCCACTAATGAATAAAAATTTTTGATGATGGTCACTATTCTTCTACTTGGATCTGAGTATGTATTTTCGTCTATAAGTTCTCTTCAGTGGAGTTTAAGTCTATCAAATATATCCTTATGTTAAATATGACCCTGAATTGATAACTGTAGACTTGATTGTGTTTGTTACAATTACTTGCTTTTCTGATAAGAAAGAAAAAAGAGGCAATGTTTGGTAACTACTTTATTGGTCTGTGGGTTTATACTTGTCAGCCTCATGGTTAAAGTTGGTCTGCATAAAATTTCGAAGATTATCCGTTAGGCTTTGTGTTAGAGAAAAGTTCACTATAAGGAGTTGGCGAGCATGCCTGGTATCACTAACACAATGTACTTTATCTAAACATTTTGAGTGTATGTGGATCAAAAATTATCCAATAACTATCCAGAAACAATTATGTTAACAATACATTTGTAAAAGAAAGCTAAAAGATTATCTATTTTGCTTTTGTTGCAGAGGGAGTTATAATTAAATGTTAATTTATGTACCTAAATTCCAACAGCTTTCCTGTTACATTTTTAAATAGATTCCACCCCACCCCCTTTTTATTTTAAAAAAAAAAATATAATAAAATAAAAAATAAACCTATAGGTAATCAGCACACTACAGGGAAAGCTAAAAACATTTTCTTCTAGAAATTTGTAGGATGCTGTAATAATATTTTCTGCCAAAATATTGTTTTTAAGATTTTTATCTAGTTCACATCTTTTGGGGGTGATATGTAAGACTGAATGTTTTTTGTGTATTTCTTCAGGTATTCAATAACATTTGAATGGCATGTTTGATGCTATGTAAAAGTAAAACTCATTGCCTATACAGGATTTACTTTTTTTACTGCCAGTTTTGCTCACATAGAAAGGCTTGAGATAAGCATTCATTAGAATCTTTAAAGTGTTTTTTTTGCAGTACATGTTAATTTTATATTGTTTCTGCTGATTTTTAGTTTATATTACTATAAGAATCAAAATATTATGGTATAAAATTTGGTGCTTGCTGTAGTAATTGCAGTATATTTTTATGTTTTAATGGCTGTGATATAAATGTCTGTAAATTTATTACTGAATCTGTATTTGTACAAAATATTTTTTTTTTACGTTGGTCTGAGAATTTATTATTTTGGAGTGCAGATTATACTGTGGTAATAAATAAATTTTCAAACTATTATAAGAAACTTGCATTTGTGTGTGGAGAGTAATGATCACAAAATTTTAATGTAATGTTTTGTTGTTTGCTGGTAGCATTGCCATTCATGGCTAGGGCCAGGAATATTCTTGTCTTTCCTTCTTAAATTTATGTCCATGGATATTTTTACTGCAATCCAAAAATATATGCTGCAAGACAGTATTACAAAGTTGAAGTTAAAATATATTTTTAATTGTGTAAGCATAACCTAATGGGTTAAAAGATTTCTGTAATTTTGTACTCGCTAAATTTTTGCTTATATATAAGATGCCACTTTCATGAGTTGCCAACTACTTAATTGGTAACAGAAAGTGGTGTAATATGAAGTAAGGCATTCTACTTTTTGATAGTTTCTGTTATGTCAGTGTTAGAATTATTGGGGTAGAACACTTGCTTAGCCACACAGACATGAAGAATGCTGAAAAGGGAATAAGAAAAAGTATGGCAGTTGACTGCTAATAATAAGAGAATACAGATAATAAATACAATAGACAAGGTAATGCAAATTATGATTGGTATTAACTCAATGTTAAATAACAATAAATATTTATTTCAGTGAAGAACTTGGCTGTTTCAATGTTCTATATTTCCTTAATTTTCCTTCAAGTTCCAAGCAAGGAATTGTGATTATTCAAAAAGGACTCAAACTAGAAATTTCCTTCTTTGGTCTCCCGTTAATTTTTTTTTTTCAGGACTTCCCTATTTTATCATCATAAGAAATGCCGCGGTTACAGCCAGTTACTTCTTATTGTTCCATTGTAATACCACTGATTTTGCTCTCTGAGTACCTAGTACAAGTATGTTGATACTTTACTCTGTTTTTCTTCCCCATCAACTGTTCATTCAATGTTCTTTAGTAGTTTTAGCTTTCTACTGTTCTGTTGACCATAATTTTACTAACAAATAATTCATAAAATATACAGGAATTACAAATTAGGGTAGGGAAACGAGCCACCACTTACCTTAAGATGATGGATGTGGGCACAGTTAATCCAAATGTTAACTTAATTAATCTGCTACTTTAATTGTTGATTACATTTTTGCAAATATAATGCAAGTTACAGTTATCCGTTAAAAGTTGACCATCAACAACACACCTACCCAACGCTCTTCAGATTCTACAACATGTAGTGGAATCTTGTTGGCAACGAAAAAATTTACAATGCATTGGTCCAGATCAGTTTGAGATAGGCTGCTATCGGTGACTACGATGCCAAAAGATTCATCAGTGCTTTGTTGACATAACCTTCTGTTAGCTGATGCTGATGGAAAAAAGACTTCTGCTGCTGTCTACATCAGGAGAATCCACAGCACTTGATGAAGGATACGGATTGCTTTTCCAAAGATTTGATCCTGCTTTCATTTCTTGTTTCAGACTTTAAATATTTGGATGTTTGCTTCTTACCCGTGTGTTGTTTAGGATTATTAATGCTAAAAATGTGAGCCTTGATTGCAGAAAGTTTAGTCAAACACAGTTTTAATTCATAAATCAACTGTTCTCCCAGTCTTGATTTAAATGCAATATAAGCACGTAAATATGGCCAAGGATTCTTGTTGCTATTGCCAGAGTTGCTGCTTTCACTAATGGTTTCTTGATAATAATAATAATTGATAAAATTGCGATGGAACGCCTGCTCCGGAGGCAATCTCCCTACACCCCCTCCCTTTCCCCTTCCACAGTTTCCTTGATGTAATTATGTAACAAATATAAATTTATTTCACTAACAAATTACAAACCAACACAAACTAAAAAGTAGAACTATATTAGTAAAAATGTTAAATTATATAAATATTAAAATCCAGTACTGGCTGGATTTAAAATGCAAATACTTGATAACCCTGGCATCCCTGCTTACAGCCACACCACTCCTAGCATAACAGTTACATTTGCATCACAGTCCCACTTCGCATTACCTAATTTGTTCGCTTTTCGACTCGCTGAATGTACCATGGTGCCGTGGCATGCTATTCAAACAAACAAATTATTTTAACAACCAAGGTAACAGACTAATAACGTAAGTTCGGTTTAACGGAAGTTAAGAAGAGCGTTAATAATTTTTTAGGTTAATGCAAAAGTTAAATTTTGTTAAGTTAGTTATATAATGATTAAGGGTTTTCTGCCCAGCTGTGGACGTGGGGTGTAAACTTACAGAAAAGACAAAAAAAACTCAAACGATACAGAAATTTTCGAGTCTAGCCCTTTATCAACAGGAGAACATTATTGGGGGGGGGGGGTGAGTGTTATAGGAGAATGACTGCTGACCAGGAAAACAGTGGGGGTGAATGCAAACTGAGGACAGGTACAGGGGCTGTGGTCCAGAACTAATATCCGAGCATAGGTAAATATCAACTTATTCTTGGAGGCAGGAAGAGAAAAAATAATATAATAAAATCTAAAATAATAATTTTAAAACAAATATATTTAAAAGTTAAACCAAAGACTCAATAAAATTAAATTAAACACCTCAGGTGAGTGGTGGTTTAATTTAAGTAGGGGAGGGGGGGGGGGGGCGGAGGCAAGGAGAGGATAAGAAAAAAGTAAACATAAATAATAATGACCGAGTATTATCTTAAGTTGAGACTATGAGGTTGCCTTGTGTCCAGTTTGTACTGGTAGGCAAGTTCCCACCTTCTGAGTTCAGAGGAGCTGCTGCAATTACCGGGGGCGCACATTGAGCTGCGTGGCACAGTAGGGGCAGGGCAGCACAAAACAGAAACTGTGTTGGGCAGTTGCCTGCGCATATTAGAGCACAGTTTCGTGCAGCAGTTTACAAAGCATTGTTGTGTTGTGCGAGAAAACGACAAAACAAAACAAACAAAAAAATGTAACCAAAAACATGTTGATGCAAAACTTGATTTTTGATTTCTGAATCAGACTGGAGTGCTGAGCTTGGAAAATTGTTATTACTTTATCAGAAGCCGAGTTATATAAAACTATCGAAAAGTGAGTATATGAAAAGAAGAAACTCTCATCTTGCTTTTGCAGTGACAAGAGAATTCTCAAAAGATTTATGCATTATTTCCAGATGACTCAAGCAGAGATTCACAGTATAATCCAACCTGTTATTTTCTGGACAACGCTCAAATACCTTTTGGAACTGAAGAAAATCTGGCAGTATTTTCGTGGTTATTTATTTAATTATTTAGAGTTTGATGGTACATGACATTTATAAAAATGTATTTCTCTTTTATTTCCTATTATATTTTTAAGTAAACTACACAATAGAACATAAGAAACACTTGGAACCAAAAAAGCAGTGTTCAACAAATTATTCGGGAAATGTCTTCACAAGAATCCTCACTCTCTCGTTAGGAGTTGGACGGAGGTTGCCTTGAAGAGTGAGAAGAAGGAGAAGAGCTCAATTCAGTCGGACGTGACCAATGGTAAGAAAGAAAAGTGTTTCTTGGGGACAATATTGAATGATGTAGAACAAATAATGTAATAAAAGCTTATATATCAAACTTTTTTTAAGTTTTATTAAAAATGAATTCCAAAAGAGAAAATGAAAGTGAATATTGTAAGTGGACAATTGTTTGATAAATAAATGCTGAATTTACACGCCACATGTTGGGCTCATTGTCCAAATTTCTTGTTTAAATTTAATTTTTGTGTATTTACTATGACTGATATTGTGAATCGCAGGGTGGTTACCTACCAGTTTAATCAATTTTTCTTGTTCTATAGTTGAAAATGATTTTAAAGTAAAGCAAGATTACAAATAGCGCAAGAAGTTTTACAGCAAAAACCGGCACGAGTGAGCTGTGTGGCACAGTTTCTGTGTCATGAACAGAACGTGGCGCAGGCCACGTGCGGGCAGTACTGCGCTGCCCTGCCCTGCATCTCAATACGCGCTGTTCCACAACAAAAGGTAGAGACACAGAAACTGTGCTGCGCCGCCTGCATCAACTGCGCATCAATGTGCGCCCAGCCTTAGGGAGGACTCCAATAGCATGGACCATGAAACAACAATTGAAATTATGTGTGTCATGGGAGACTGCATGGACAGCTACTGGGTGGTATGAACACCATCTGTCAGTGGTCATTTTTTCTTATGGAGAATAAATTCTTGGTCAAACCTATATATGAAGTCAGGCAGTGGTTGCATGTTTTACTGCTATATTATATGGGAGGTTTCACAGGTGGCGTGTCCTATGATTGGAAAGCTTTACCCTGTGACAGGGTTGGTAAAAGTGGTGGAGGCATGGTATATGTCACACATCTTGCAGCGGGGTCTATTGCATGGAAAAGAGCCATGGGGCTAACTGTTTGGATGATGAAGCCTATGTTTGTGGACTAGGAGTTTGCTGAGGTTAGGAAGCCTGCTGAAACAAGTTCTGAGAGGGGCAGGAAAGATTTTGGGAAGAACGGATCTCATTTCTGGGCAGATTTGCAGGAAATCATTACTTTGCCAAAGGATTCTGTTGATGGATTCGAGGCCCGGGTAGTATTGTGTGACCAGGGGGTTTGGGATGGTTGGTGGACTGAGCAGGTTTTAATGTTGCCCATGATAGCTGTTTGTTCACCAAAACCGATGGTAGTTGCGAGATATCAGTGCTTGTGAAATGTTGTTTGAATAACACACATAGAAATTCACATGGGGCTCCTCCCACACCCAGGCCACATTCTTAGATCTGGATTTGTCTCCGTCCAATGGCTACAACTCCTCAGTGGTGGGTGAACGGTTAACGTTCTGGCCTCGCATTCGGGAGGACGCCGGTTCGAATCCACGTCCAGGCATCCAGATTTGGGTTTTCCATGGTTTCACCAAATCACTCCAGGCAAATGCCAGGATGCTTCCTTCAAAAGGCCATGGCTGAAACTCTTGTTCCTTGTCCCCAGTCACATCCTGTCTCCAATGACCTCAAAAGCCAGTCTACATCAAATCCACCAACCTTCTCCATTTTGACAGCTGCCACCCATACTATACCAAACGTTCCCTCCCCTGCAGTCTTGGGATTCTGGGTAATCACATATTCACTCCACCAACAGTACCTCTTGCATTATTCAAACAACTACCCTCTGGCTTTGGTTGACAAACAGCTTTCACGGGCAACATTACAACCTTCATAGCTCATCAACCATCACAAAAACCAACCACAATCCAGTCCTGATCACACA
Organism: Vandiemenella viatica; assembly: GCA_031002005.1. Lineage (NCBI taxonomy): Eukaryota > Metazoa > Arthropoda > Insecta > Orthoptera > Morabidae > Vandiemenella > Vandiemenella viatica. Next base: position 265,423,345 of record CM061919.1, read on the forward strand.
ATACTACCAGGCCTCGAATCCTCCGGCAGGGTTATACTTTCCTGCAAACTAGCCCATGAGTTCCATTCTTCCCAAAATCCTCCCTGTTTCAGCAGGTCTCCTTACCTCAGCGAACCCCTAGTCAACAAACACAGTCTTCCTAACAGTCAGCCCCAAGGCCCTTTCAAATGTAATAGACCCCGCTGCAAGATGTGCCACATACACCATCACGCCACCACTTTCACCAACCCTGTCACTACGGAAAGCTTTCCGATCATAGGACACTTACACCTGCAAAACCTCCCATGTAATATACCAGTTAACGAGCCAACCACTGCCCGGCTTGATGTGTGTGTTTGACCACAAATCCACTCTCCGTAAGAATAAATGAGCACCGGCAAATGGTACCCGAAACAGCCAGTAGCTGTCTATGCTATCTCCCATGACACACATAATTTCAGCTCGTTTCACGGTCCGTGCTACCAGACTGAGTCCGCCCTAATAGCAGCAGCTCCTCTGAACTCAGAAGGTGGGAACTTGCCTACCAGTACAAACAGGGCACAAGGCAACCTCCTGGTCTCAACTAAGATAATACCCAATTATTATCATTTTTATTTATGTCTACTTTTTCCTTATCTGCTCCTTGCTACCATCCCCCCTACCTAAATTGAACCACTACTAACCTGATGTGATGTTTAATTTTTATTAAATATATATTTTTTTTAATTATTATGTTTAGACCCAAAAATTCCTTTACCATGTGTGGTTTTTTTTTTTTCTTTCTTTTCTGTGTGTCCATCCATCATCTTAAGGTTAGTGGTCGCTCATTTACCTATCTTAATTTGTAATTACTTTTCGCTACTGAGTGCATTTTATTTCATTGCTTGCTATATATAAATATATATATATATATATTGAACATTAGGATAGGATAAAAAACCACCGCTTACCAAAGAAGGGGATTCCAGCGCCGTTGGTACACGCGAACACACAAAGAATAGAATTTTCGAGCATGACTCTTCCTCAGTAGAAGTGAGATGGCTGCACGCAAGTGGCCGGCAGCCATATATGTGTGATGTGTGTGTGTAGAAAACTGTAGGGACTAAGCAGGAGGAGAAATAAAGATTTGGATTTGAGAATAACCACCATTTACAACAGTTGAAGGTGGTCAGTGTTGAAACCTGGACAGACGAATACACTCATTGAGGGTTGAAATTTTTATATGCGAATGCAGGCTTTCCCGGCGAATAAATGACAACAAATGTTCTAGGGTTTGCAGCCGGATTTTATTATAAAGCGACAAGCTTTCGGCTACTAGCTCAGTAGCCATCTTCTGGTCGATTATGTATCGGCGATCTTGCCTTGATGGATACCAGGCGTTAACGCCTGGTATCCATCAATTTCCTAATTTAAGATTAAATTAAGATTAAAATTAAAATTAAGATTAAAATTCTTAAAATGGTAAAAGTAAATGGGTTAAGGAATTTAACATTCAAAGTGCATAAGCTTAAATATAATAAAGGGGTAATTAGATGGCTTGAGAAGCATGCACTCTATCGCAGTTAAATTCAGTTCAAACAGGTATGGGGTTGGTGTTGAAAAGCATAAACCCAAGCATTCTTGATAGTTGCACAAAAACATTTTACTTGACAACATTTACTGCCGACTTCTTCCATCAGACTGTCAATTGTTTTTGTGATAGAGTTACCAATTTAACAATTCTTGGGTTGAGCGTGTGCTCCATTGTAATCAAATTTAATTTCAGTGCTCAATGTGCGTACTCTGTCCATGTTTCAGTGCTCTCTTCAACTGTTTTAAGCTGTGGTTATTTCACTATCTAAATATTTTATTTGTCCCACTCTATAGTGCCTACTGTTTTCTAAAAATCCATTTTCCCATGTCAGCATTCTACTGTGTTGTTCCTTTATCTGTTGTTTCGTTATCTTGGTTTTATGTTGAGTTTTCTTCCAATTGCAGTTTTTCTGGTTTCTTCAAGTTACTATTTTTATTAACCTTACTTAACAGCATATTGACTAATTTTTTTTCTGCACTTTTCTTAACTACATTCTTAATTGTTGTATTGGAAGCTATTTCTGTGAGTTATTCACTTCAATTTTTTCCTGCGTTTCATATCACATTTGAAGCTATTTTGGATGTTAAATCACCTGTTGCTTTTATTTTCATCAACTCAGAATTTAGCTTTAACATTAAATCCAACATCCATTTAGTAGCCACTCACTTATATCTTCTTCGTTGGATTTTTGATATTTGACCACCCTCTTAGTTAATTTAATTAAATTGCAATGGAGCACATGCTCCAGTGGCAATGTCCCTGAACACCCATCTTCCCCCTTTTCTGCACCGACCTACATTTGCCTTTTACAAATTTTAACTTTAAACTCTTTCAACGTTTTTGGCAAATTATTTCATCATCTCTCTCAGCAACCCATTCCAATCCCTGAGACCCTTACCTAAAAAAGAGAATCGTTCCACACCCTTGTGCCTGAAATCGAGTGCCAGCTTGTGATCATGGTCATCTTTTCCCTTCCATGCATTACTTTCAATTCTTACACCAATATCTTCAATCTCCTTGTAAACCGTGGATCCATACTCTATCAACCGGCTATTTATTCACTGTCATAGTTATTCTTTGTCTTCTCTCTCTCACTCCCAATTACCATCCCTTCCCCCTCCCCTCTCCTACCACCACCTCCTCACTAATGAAATGTCTCCAGTCACCATATCTCTTCACATTCTGGTACCATGCTTTCCAACTAGCTAAATGGAACCACACTCATAGTCTTCCTACACCTTCCTTCCTTACCTCAGTATATCCACAAATGGCCTCACAATGTACAGTATTTGGCTGCCTGACCCCACAAGTTCATCCAGTGTTGTATTTTTATATGGTGACAGACTATTTATACAGATATCGGACTCGGTCTTTGTTTTTGGTCGTAAGGGATGCAAGTGCAGTTTAATTCATTTAGAACTTGAATCTCCAATTTATTTTAATAATAACAAACTTTTATATCTTATTCGTCCAAGTAACATTCAGACATCATGTAAGAACCGAGCTTATGCTTGGGGTGGAGCATAAACACTTGGTCTCAGCTATAACCGTGTGTAGCCTTGGATGTAAGAGTTTTGGCTTAAATAGAATAATAAGGTCGCCACACAGATTTTAACCTAAAATCTATGAAAAGGTAAAGTTCAATAAATAGTTCATTGCCATTTAAACAATTATATTCTTCCAAATTTCACAAAACCAAATACTGTACAGGCAATCAGACGACTTTTCCAAAGTAATGTTTTACAAGTTCGATTAACCAGTCGAGCCAGACTACAACCCAATAGTTCAAATAATTAAATCTCTAGTTGAAGAAAGCCAATAAAAGTTCGTCACTAGCTCCCATTGTTCAAAAGTTTAGTTAATTTAGACAATCCCGAGCCCTCACTTGGAGAAATACTATTTCAACACGACATTATGGTTAACTTGAATAAAACCAGCGGCATTATTCCAAAATAAAACTTTCACTGATGTGCTAGATATAAAACTTTCCGGCCTACTAAGCTACATGTTATCGCGCAGACTGCTTCTGTACGAGTGGGGGCGAACAACTGCACGCACGGTTCTATATTCACATAGCACTTCCTCCTCGAATATTCCTAGCGGCTTCTCACGCAAAGCGTGGGAACAAATCTTTTTCCTCTTTCTCAGGGTGACTGATGGGAAGCTCGTCAGATATCAAATCGCACATCTGAAGTCCTAACATTGGCTAATCTGACCTTGACAATAAAAAATAATTCAATCTGCTTGAAACTTTACAAATCGCTAGATCTTTAAATAAATGTTAACTTTAGTTATTATTAAAAATATCCTAACTTCAATCGTTTAGCCAAAAATAAATAATTTAGATATGGACTTTCGCACTCCAGGCGAATGCCGAAGAATGTTGAAATTGAAAAATATTGAAAATACCATCTTAAAAACTGTAAAACTGCTTTCTAATTTGAATAAACACAAAAAATTACTTTGAAAATGAAATGCACTAATATTTTATCCAATCTAACTCGTGGTTCTGAGAACAAAATTTTGTCACGCAGTTACAAAATTTAACAGATAGCTTACAATCAGGCATCTGAAGATATAAGGTCCTGAAATGATTTAATGTGTGGTGGACGAGCAAACGTTTTTTCTTTCTGTTCACCTTGCATCTCCCGAGAAGGACATATATTCGTGAGTAACCATTCTGTCATGTGAGCAGTAGCACTATGAATAAAACTCTCAGTAAAGGTAATTACATATTTACACTTTAATACATTAGTTATGTACATCAAGGCCTCTCCTAGCTCTTTCTATCATCCTCCTGATTTTCATTCCTTCCTATGACTTTAATCTCTGCCGACTACATTGCCTACAGATCATTGGGTTGCTCCCATCTGTGTTCTGGCTGTGAAGGCTCGTTGCTACATCACTCGTAGTCTTCAGCTGCCTTCGCCGATGACGACTGACTTGATGACACTCCTGTAGATGTACTACGATGACCAAGATAATCAAGCTGACCCAGAAGACCCCACCTAAGCTCCTGCAGTCCAGTTTTGTCTCGTTTCCCCCGGGCCAATCAGAATCCTTCCTATCCTACCAGCTCTCTCCAAGTGACGTTTTACTAACTCCTAGTTTTGCTGATGATCTATTCCACTTTGGAGGTGTTAATACTGCTTTTGCTTACATTCCATAGCCTCTAACTGTTTGATTCTCTGTTGTAACGAGCCCTGATTTCAACCCTACTACATGCAAACTCACTTCCTCACCTAACAGTAAAACCTTTTTTATAGAACTGTAGCCTAAAATTCCTTATCTGTCCACTATAAATGTGCTTGTGCACACTATTACTTGTGTTGGTGATAATAGGTATGGTGGATAGTTGGCTTGATTGTTTAGGTTTGCAGGTTCATTTTTCTACTAAGTCAATTCATATGTCGTTATTAAATTCACATCTGATTTATTTACCAAACACACAGCACCAATTATACTTATTCATCCTGACCGTGGATAAGGCTATACAGTACTTCATTTCCTCCGATTGCAAGTTCTGACTGCGCTTCTGACTATTGAGTATACATACTGTGTTACCACTTCTCACTACTGTCAGCTTGTCATTCATCATGAAGCACTTCCCTGATTAGTGGACGACATTTTATTACTTTTAGTTCCACAATACAAGGCCGCGCTGTAACCTTAACACTACTCTTGCGGCGGCCAGCTACCGACTCCTGCAGCGGCCTGCTAAGACTGACTCAACAGTTACAATTTTACACCACGCGCCTCTGCGCTTAATAATGCTTCGTGGCAACTTTAAGCTTTACAAATAATATACACGGTTTAATACTGTCTCGCCACAGTCCTTTTATAGCAATGTCTGGCTGACTAGCATCGACCCATACACATGTTAATGTTATTCATCACAGCATGGTTTGTTACTCCCTCTTCTCAGAGTAACCAAGTCTGTTTCAGATTCTCTTTTGAACCCATTATGTTATACCAGTCCTCCGAGTTTTCAGGCACAAACGATCTTTGGACCGAGCATGGTGGTGTAATGGCTAGCGTTCTGGCCTCGCATTCGGGAGGACGGCGGTTCAAATCCCCGTCCGGGCATCCAGATTTGGGTTTTCCATGGTTTCCCAAATCACCCCAGGCAAATGCCAGGATGCTTCCTTCAAAGGCCATGACCGAATTCCTTCCCATTCCTTGTCCCCCATCCTTTCCCGTCTCTAAAGACCTCGCTATTAGAGAGACATTAAGAAGATAAAAAAAAAGATCTTTGGGTTCAACAGTCCCTGTGGTACAGCAATACACTGATCTGTCAAGCCATCACTCCAAGCACCTCGTATCACTCCACAAAATACTTAGTACTGTTTTCATCACTGGAGTCATTCCACACCTTCAACGAATCCTGCAACAGTCAATAGATTCATCTAAGTGGAGACTTTCGAGGCATCCTGATGCAATAAAATCCTGTCGGGTGTCCAGCAGGATGGTGGTGTGTAAACTGGACACCAGAGAGGATTTTACTGCATTCAATGCTAAAAACCACCAACCACACTGACCTGCTGCAGGATACGACTTGTACAGCCTCTTCCATGTCAGTTACCTGGTCATCAACCCAATTTGCAGCCTTCGCTCATTTCCTCGCAACCATCTGCTGCTCAACACCTCAACATTTTTCAGGCAATCCATTTCAAGTGCACTCCTTGCCTGACCAGCGTGAATCCACCAACAAAATCCAGACTATCCGTCATGAATTTATCCTTTTCTCCACTATCAGAATCCCAACTTATAATGCTGTATAAAGGTCTCACTTTTTAACCTACCCAGAAATTTGACTGTGCCACTCCATATATTCCACTTTGCCTTTCAGATGAGTAAACCAGACCCTCAGAATGAACAGCCACCATCTAAACTTGACCCACCATTCCTTCCTCAGAATCACCCATCTACAAATGTTTCAAGATCTCTTACCCACTAGCTTGACATCACCCATATTTCTGAAATGCCTACCAAAAAGCACAAATCTTAACCCAGTGAAAACCCAAACCGGGAGGGATTTCTCCACCAACCCAAACCTGGTCATCTTCCTTGCAGACAAGGGCTAAACCAGTGGTCATGAATCACTGTGACTTTATGTCCTAGGCCCTTTGTCAGATAAAGCAACTACTGCCCCTCACAGTGTAACTCCATACACTGCCAACAAAATGATTGATAAATTTATTCAGTTCAATGGACCTCTCCAAGGTCTCACCCCGCAGTCTACCTCACTTCTTACACCTGAAAATCAGCATACCTCTGCTCCATACCAGCTTTAAAGTCTATAAGCCTGCAAACCCTGGATGTCCTATAGTTTCAACTGATGGTTCGTCAGTTTCATGTATTTCTGCCTAGTAGACCAACCAATATCTACTGTACAAACCTTAGTCAGCTAGTTACCCTCAAAATACTTCCTCCTCCGCCTTTCCACAGTACTCCTGACTCCATTTTGGTAATGACTGATGTGACATTCTTGTACACTAACATTCCCCATTGCTATGGGCTTAGTCGCATGAACATTTCATAGATCAGCACCATCCCCAGCACATCTTTCATTACCCTCTGGCCCACCTGATACTAAACAATATATTTTTCTCCTTCGAAGGCGACATTTAAAATCCGATTTGTGGCACCACTGAGTATTTGTATGCCAAGCCACCTGGAACAGTCAGTTTGTATAACGTCCACCTGAAACCCCCCCATGTTGCTCAGATTCATAGACAACATTATTGTGATATGAACCCTTGGGGAAAATGACGCTCTCTGCTTCCTTAATGGGTCTCAACACCCTGAGCCTACTCATACACCAAGGCCATTTCCCTGCATGTGGTTTTGCCTCTTTCTAAAGACCACCTTAGCTCTTTTGTTGACATCAAACCTACCAACATACAACAGTATCTTCATTTCAATATTTGCCAACCTTATGACGTTCGCAGGAGTCGTATATGCTCTAAGCAGCAGGCCCCGATTTGGTATTCCAACATCATCTCCCGAACTCAGATAGCCCGCATTTACCCACCGAATTTAATACACTCACCACATCACAGCCTATCAGCCACTTTAAAACTCAAAAACCAACCATAATCAAGTCCTGGTCTGTCAGTTTTTTCCAGGACTTGAATCTATCAACCGAATATAAATACACTCACACTGTGTGACCAAACCGTGAAGAGCCCAGAAGGGGAGAAGGAAACGAAGTGAGACTTGGCACTTTGAGGGGATATGTGATGTCACTTCAGTGATTACAGAATTGAGTCAAATTTACAAAGTTCAGGGCGTTTAATTTATGACACGTCTGCTCGCACGGCAAAAATCGCCCGGGCCAGTGCCGCCTCGCTTGCCTGTAAGTAACACGGCACGTCCCCCATGCTCAAGAATGCCTCATGCTTGCGCTGATTTCATACCTTATAGCACGTGCTGGAAATGTTGGCCATCGGCTTTAATACACACTTGACATCTTCTAAGGATGTTTTGGCTAACTCTCTGCAGTGTTTATGAAGAAATATTAATAATTTTAGCCCTTAAGGACAACTGCTATGCACGAATTAAAACAAGCAGATTACACTGCATGAATGAGGTTTGCAAACTGGTTTATGCAAAGTGTGCACGATGGCGAGCTGGATCCGCAATTGACATTTTTCACTGATGAGGTGTATTTTTATTTAAGTGGACCTGTAAATAGTCAAAACAGTCGGTACTGGAGTACAGAAAATTCAAACCTTATCCATGAACAGCCGCGACACGATGTGTAAGTTGGAGTTTGGTGTCCAATTAGTGCGAGGTGAATTATTGGACGAGTGTTTTTTTACTGCAACAATTACATCTTATCATTATGAGGACAATATTTTAAATACCTTTTTTGAACAGCTGACAGAAGATAAAAGAAATTACGGCCATTTTAAACAAGACAGTGCAACTCCCCATACAGCCGAAAATTCTATGCTTGCTTTAACTCGCGTTTACAATGAGAATCAAATTATCAGTCGTGGATTGTGGCCTCCGCATTCTCCAGACATGACACATTGTGATTTCTTTTTGTGGGGTTATCTGAAAGAGCGTGTTTATGATTCAAATCCCCCTACGGAAGAGGAACTTGGGGAAAACATAAGAACTAAAATTAATAATATTTCTTCACAAACACTGCAGAGAGTTAGCCAAAACATACCTAGAAGATGTCAAGCATGTATTGAAGCCAATGCCAACATTTCCAGCACGTGGTATAAGGTAAGAAATCAGCGCAAGCATGAGGCGTTCTTGAGCACAGGCGATGCGCCATATGACTTACCGGCAAGCGAGGGGGTGCAGGCCCTGGCGATTTTTGCCGTGCGAGCAGATGCGTCATAAATTAAACGCCCTGTACTTGGCACTACAGGTCCACTCATCAGTATAACGTTGCACTTCCTCCATCCTGGATGCATGCACTGATTCGGTTGGCAAGGCTGTCGTAGAGCCGTTGTATCATCCCCGAGGCTTAGTGGTCCACAACTGGATCCTTGATATCTTGGATACTGTCACTGGGACAGAGTGGACATCTGGACTCGTTCCACACATGTTCTATCGGATACAGATCTGTGGATCTTGCTGACCACAGGAAAACCTCAGCATCATGCATAGTCCATAGAGACGTGTGCCATTTATGGATAAGCATTATCGTATTGAAAAATTGCACCACAATACTGTCACACAAGAGGTAACACAAAGGTGCCCGTTATGTACCACTGTGCCATCAGAGTTCCCTCAGCCACTACCAGCTGTGACCTGAAGTCACACCCGATGGCTCCCCACACCGTGTATCAACCTGCCTCTCCAAAACACTGGAAGAATGGGCAGGCATAAACAAGTGGACAATCTTGTGGAATTTAAAATCATGGCATCTATCTCAGGTCTTGACGTAACATCAGACTATCAAATGTTTCATTTATGTTTTGCTGGAAACAGCCTACAAGTCAAGTTTCCATGTGTGCAAACTTGTGAAATGAAATGTTTCACCTCAACATTCCTTTCCACTCCTTTTATCTTCTCTTTATCTCCATTCTCATTCAAGACCACTTATTAGTAAATTCTTCACCTGTTTTCATCCTTTTTGTTGTTATGATATTTCAATATAAAATGAATGTATTGTATTGTAATACCTACCGCACTATCTACTAGTCTAGTGTAGTTCGTGAACGAACTAGTTCGGAAGAGCGCTCCCACGAGCGAACTAGTTCCCAGATCTCTCGCTCCTTAGTTTGTTCGATCCTTTCCCGAAGACCAACTTTTGTTTTAGTTTATTATCTAAAAGGTAACACAGTTCGCTGTGGACACATTTCACTGAAGAGACAGATATAAAATTAAAAAAATGTAACTGTTTAACATTAATAATTATTGCAGAAATCAAAAACGGAAATTTAACATGGAATGTGAAAACAAAACACACTTTGATCCCATTAACACTTAAAAGACAACTATCAGTAACCACAACTATTATAACAAAGAAGAGAGGGCTAGCAAAGCGAGCGAACGAGCTGTCTTTCTGGAATTCCAGAGCGGAGTGACCTAGTTCACGAACTAAACACAGCACTACCACTCGTGAACTAAACTGAGTGGTACCATTCGTGAACTAAATTGAGCACTACCGTTCGCGAACTAAACTGAGCATTCCCAGTCGCGAACTATCACCCTTCGCCGCTAGGAGTACCAACATTTTTTCGGTTAATGGTAGAATGTTTTTTTAGAATAACCTATAAAAATATAGTACACTTCAAAAATATAATATTTTACAAAGAGTACTATTTTATTTTTTAAGCTATATTTTTTTGCACTTCTTGCACTTTAACAATTTTCTGTCTACAGTTAAATTGTAATGTGCTTTATCGCTTTCAGTTGTTAAATTAATGTTGATCAAAAGCTCATTTTTACTAATTAAATACTGCTCTTACTTTTACCTAGATTTCGTGTAATATTGTTATTTCAGAGTAAAGTTCGTTCTCTTTGATACTCATTTTTTTCTCATAAATTTAGAACCTCTAATATTGTCTCTCAGCCATCAAATGAAACCTCGTGTTTTAAATTTAATTTTTGGATTTTCTATAGCCAATTGCTTTCATTAAAATCTAACTATTTACTAAGATACTCCAGACTTTTATCAACGAATACTAGAGCATTATTTTTAATATTATCACTTTCTGTGGAGAATCTGGCTTCTAAAGGCTTTTTCTTGTTTTCTTAACCAAAGAAACAGTATCTTTCACATTTTTCCAGTGCTGATTTTAAAGCTGACATAATATAATACTATGTAGCATTTCTTAATGATCAAGTTTTCCTATATTTGAAAATGTGCCGTGTTGCATTTATGATGTTTTATTATTATTTGTCGTGATTGTGCTTGTGTGCGGCTAAAGCAAATAATTAATCGGTTAGCCTTTATATGCTGCACAATTTAAATCAATCTTTTATTACTTCAAATACATAGCTTTAAATACATAATCAGACTTGTTTTGCAGGCTCTCCTTAGTGCTGTGTTAGGCCATCTTCTAGTTATATCTCTTTATCTTGCTGCTATGGAAACCTTTTAAAAGAATAATACCAACAGGCCATGGAACTCTAACATTACAAAGATATAAGATGACATTAAAATATGTATTCTGGGATAACCTTTCTGTTATCCTACAGCCCCCCCCCCCCCCAAGTTTACCATACCATTTGCCATCAATACAAGTATAAATGGTTATGGTAAACTTGTTTTGGTAAATGTTACCTTTTAAGTTAGGAGAGCTTACATTTACATTGACTAACAAACATTTTATATATATATATATATATATATATATATATATATATATATATAACGAGAACCGATGTCTTGATGTAATTTCTTAGTTGGGTTTCCAAGAGTAGCAACTGGTTGAAACTGCACATTGTCTGTAACACACATTGTTACACCAAGTTACTGTCCTTATCACTTAACAATAATTTACAAAAACCAAAACTACAATAAGTCTTTATATTACACTACAGTATTGTCCATCCCACCAGTATGTTACATAGATTGCTATTGTAAACGACTGTTATTTAGTAACATCATCTTCAGCTGTCATGACCTCCACCTGTTTACCAAGCATACCATTCAAATAGTTTTAAAAATTCCATTAACATTCTTCATAAGACCGATCTTTCTTGAACAATTTTTACTGTTGGATAACCGGCAACATTATTTAAATCACATGTTTGGTACCCTGGACCAGTACAATCAACCCTCGCTAATACGACTGGGGCGCCATTGTTTCTTGCTAATCTAGCATCACCATCACAGCTTCATTTTTATTTTATTACTTCAATACATTACATTATATTCTCCCCATAAGTAATAACTTCTCTCCACTTTACTTCATCTTGAATATATTCATATCTAGGCTATGAGATGTAACAACAGAGTCATTTAAAAGTTCTACCTGGACCTCAGCTATGCCTGTGTGAACCAAATCCTGAACCTTTTCAGTATCATTTAAAGGCAATGCCTGGATCGTGGCCTTATTCACAGGAACTGAGTCTTGACTGCCCTGCTGTACCCTCTCTATGTGATATTTTACTTCTTAATTCATAACACATTTATTCTATCATAGCAACACCTTATTTCTTCTCAGCTCATTATATTCATTCTAATGCTCCTCAACACTTTATAGTTAACCTCAACACATCATTTTTATTTTATTTTAAAGTTGAAGTCTTCATCCGTCAGTTCCATTACATAAGGTGTAACTGTGGAAGCTACGCTAATGGTGCCGAGTACAATTAAGTTTTCTAAAATTTTTCTCTGATTTCAGAACACTTATAAAGTTATTTTGGTAAATTCTGGAAAATTAACCGGTATACCTTACAAACTATATATTTCCTAAAAAGAACGTCCTAATAGCCAATAAACATTTATGTAATGGTATGCTGTGGTAACAACCGAAGATTGCACATCTGACCAAGATCGTCAATATTGGTAAATGACAGCTTCCACTTAGTGACTATAAACTTTTACTATCATTACAGTTGAAGAATTGTGGGCAGCAACATCAATCAGTACTATCTACAATTTTGTGGCACTGAATAACAATAACATGCCAACTATAACTTAACAATAATAGTAAATTCCAATATGATAGAGTTTATATGTACACACCTGTGCCCTGCACCAGTGTTAAATCTTTTCATTCACCTTAAACTATTTCATCATTTTCTGAGTTGTAGGTTCAATATCCTGATTGAATTTGTACACAGGATGAGGCAGTAAGCATAGCTTACCCCTCTACAAAAAAGAAAACCCTTTTTTTTCTATATTTCCAATTCACTTTTTCCCAGTTATTCATACAAAACAACTGTCTGGTTACAGTTAATATTACTTTGCCAGAACAGTAATATTGCAAACCAACTTCAAAAATATGTAAAGAACTCTGAGAATGTTCTGTAACTGCTTTGAGTCATAATCACAAACATAATTCTCCCCAACAATGGAAAAAAGTCACAGTTTACATCATTCAAAATCATCAAACTACCTAATCCATCTACATTTATTAAAATCTCTTCCATCTGTTTTACATGACAAAAGTCACCTGTTCCTTTAATGTCTCTTGTATCAAATATTTTTATAGACTTACAACCCTTTTCTACTGATTCATCTGTCTTCGTGTAAGTTTCCGTCTGGTTACTTTCATGCTTAAACTCATCTTTTAAGTGACACCCTTCTTTGACAATTTGTCTATCCTTTACATGATTTACCTCACCATTAATTGTGATATCACTCATCACATATTTTTTCCTTACAGTATTAGGCCTACTACTATTACCTTCAATTGTATTACCTAATGATTCACAATGAATTGCATTCGTACTTTGTTCAAACCCTCTAATTACTAGACTCTTATCAATACCAGTATCTACAATGGGTTTCTTCTTACACATCTCAGTTTCCTCTTTTAACATTTTATAATGCTTATCAGTCCTTTCAAAACACTCACTTAAATTATCAAAAGATTTTTTCATAACTGTCTCAAATTTGGATAGTCGATCATCTAAAGACTTATAAGATCTTTTTATTTCCTCACTTAAGTGTGTTTGTGTAGCTGTAAGTTGTGTAGTAAGTTGTGCTGTTAGTCGCGACTCAAATCGAAATAGTATTTTTTCTAATGCACCTACAGTGACTGTTTCATTTTTCTTATTTACAGGATCACAAATAACCATTGCACCTGGCATCTGATTAGCCATTCTGTAGAAAGCTAAGGAATACCCAGCGTCCCACAACTAGTATCAATAAAAATGACGTGATATAATAAATTATTTGAATAAACAACGAAAATTCAAAAAGATAGGTTACCTTTAACTCCCAAAAACGTATAACCAATCCTACACACACACCGTTTCTGCCATAGACAACGTTCTCGTCACAGCCAACAAGTTTATAGTTTACCAGAACTTTAAAAAAGATAATAGTCTAGAAAAAAGTCACTTAGCTTTTACGTATTTTGTAGTTGGCAGTTTAAGTTTCACTTCACTGTGCTGTTGTTGCATCTGCGGTGGATGTTGTCAATTTATGGCTGGTTCTCGTTCGGCTGCTAGTAGCGCTATGTGCTTCCAACGATTCTCCTCTCTTCTTTTCTTGAACTTGATTTTTGGTTGTCTGCTAGATACTCAATTCGTAAGTTTACATAGTAATTCCTTTATTCTGCAGCACCCAAGGTCCTGTCACGGTCGCCATGTAGCATTTCTTATGATCCGTTATCATTTGAAAAGTGCCGTGTTGCATTTATGATGTTTTATTATTATTTTTCGTGATTGTGCTTGTGTGCGGCTAAAGCAAATAATTAATCAGTTAGCCTTTATATGCTGCACAATTTAAATCAATCTTTTATTACTTCAAATACATAGCTTTAAATACATAATCGGACTTGTTAATATGCAGGCTCTCCTTAGTGCCGTGTTAGGCCATCTTCTAGTTGTAATCTCTTTATTCTTGTTGCTATGGAAACCGTTTTTAAAAGAATAATACCAACAGGCCATGGAACATTAAAAAGATATAAAATGGCATTAAAATATGTATTCTGGGATAACCTTTCTGTTATCCTACAACTTATCTCAGTCTGTTGGTTAACAGATTTGTGAAAGTTATGTAAAGAAATTACTTGCGAAATTCAAAAAGATTTTAACTTTTGTGTCTTCATCAGTTTCATTCGTCGCCAAAAAATTGTGAATGTGTGTTGGATTATCCTCCCCTACACTAATAAAAAAAAAAAAAATAGCTCAATGACTTCCAATTTACTGGAAATTTACGCACTTTCGTTATTGTTACCACTTTCTCATTCAAGGGTCACTGTCATTTTTATATGTCTAATTGTTAGGTATCACATTGGAAGTATTACTGTTACTTTTCTTAATAATATAGGTAATATTGTTTCTGTCATATAGTACTTAACTTGTAGCCAATAGTAGAATTATATTTTGTTCATGATTTCCAAAACTATATTTAAATAAAAAAAGCTGATTTCTTATAAACAGGTATTTTAATTCATCCAAATAAATGCATTGATAATATTTCATAAGTAATGTTGTGTTGTTGTGGGGGTTTAAGGACGCTTCGACAGCAGGGTCATTAGCTCCTTTTATAAGTAATGTTTCTTCCAAGAACTAATAAATGAATTCATTTAAAAAATTAATATTCTACAAATGCATGTAAAGTAAATAGTAAAAACAGCACAGTTATTCAGTTTACCCATTTGTGCAAAGGACAATGAGCACTTTGGTTTATCGGCGGCAACTGATCATGCTAATGCCATTTGAAAGGGCTATTATTAAGCAATAACTTTTGTTAAGAAGGTCATATTAAATTCCATTTAGAAACGACAAAAAATGATTATGTCCTAATAAAACTGACATAACAAACAAAATAGCGCGTGCAGTAGCGGTAGCAAGGCGAGCGAACGATCTGTTTCTCTGAATTCGAGACGCGAACTAACGAACTAAAAGAGCGAACTACTTCACGAGGGAGCTGCGAACTAAACTGAGCGCTCTTCTTTGCGAACTATAATGCGCAAGTCTACTATCTACATGACACTTGATACAATTTAAATGATAAAAACATATTACATTTCCTATCTTCAATCAAAATTTACCTTCTACATTACTTTTCTCCATCTTCAACAAGTGTGTCCAGAGCATTTTACAGCCCCAACCGTATCATCAATTACTAATGATTAGTCATATTTTTTCATTTTTGTTTCAAAATCAATAAACTTATCTCACTGTATCACATTATTAAAGACTGCAAGAACACCAATTATTTACTGAATCATCCTCCGATTGACCTCCAAACGCTAATAATTTTATCCTCCTCAAAAACATTCCCCTCACACAAGTCTCGACTTCCTCCAAATGTCCCATTTATATTGAAAAGATCCAGATTCATATTTTACACTCCACAGTACAAATTGATGTAAAAAATCCAGTGCTATGACTCTTCTGTTAAGGGTATTCACATGAGTGAAAGAGTCTGTATGAGGAGAGGTATTCTGTTTGAGTAACACTCGAGGCTTCTCACTCATTATCCATAGAAAATGATTTCTGGTATTGTGCCAACGAAATGATACCATGCCTGCCAGACTGCAGGGATGAACCTGTCACCACCAGAAATTTGACAATTTATTTAAATAATTATTTCATGCACATATTCCGTCAACTGTCCTAACAGATGAAGTCTCTGACTGTAATAGAACCACCCCCATTTGTGCCACGATTCCACAAACAAGTAAGGTCAATACGATACAAATGTTTCTTGGGTAACAACTAATTACAAAGTTCACCTTCCAATGTGGGTCATAACAACTGTTGTACTAACTCTGCGAATTAAAAAAAAAAAATAATAATCCTTACCTTCAAGTTTATTATTTTTAACAAACTATATAAGCTATTTAGTATGTTTGAACCAGCAGTCTGTATTGCAACATGTAGGTATGTTACAAAATATGAAAACCTGTGTTGTATACCCAGATATCAACTATATCATCTTCATTGCCATATGACAATCCTCTCTAGTTCAATTTTATGCTTTAATTTGCTATCTTATTCAGAATCCATAGATATAACTCATAATAATAAAATCAATCTTTCAAAATTTTACCAAACACTTTCTACCCTTTTCAGATGCTGAATAATTTTTCATTTGTTTTCATTGAGAGTTGAATGGGAAATTAACACAGAAAGACTCAAATTAGTTTAACCAAAAAACAGCTTAAAACCAATACTCAATTTTGGCAAGCCCCAAATTAATTGAAAGGTTGTGTTTATGCATGCAACTGATAGCTACAGATGCATACAGACTGGCCAAATACATTATGGGGCCATTTAAAAATGTTGTCAGAAGATGCAGTTTGATGACATCAAGTCCTGAAACCTATTGCAATGAATATGTTCCATGACCATGTTAATGTAATTCATTCTAACAGGACACACTAAAGCCTTTCATTTCCCAAAATAATCCTAGTACCTCAGTCTGAGGCACACGAATCACTCAACACAAAGGGATATCATGTGCACAAAATGAGTGCTGTATCTCACATATAAAACTTACCAGTAAACTAGAACTGGTCTGTGCAACGTGATATCGTAACGTGACATCACACCAAAGGAGATGAAACTGCAAATTATTTGATGCTCAAGTTGAGATCTGCCAAGAAAAAATTCAAATATGCAATAAGGAATATCATACACAAGCAAAGACAGGGGCCACCTTTTATGAGGAAGCATATGGATACTGATTACTGTGAATGAATGAAAGCAACATTATCACCTAGGATAAGTCAATATTACAATCAGCAGGCAAAAGCAAATGAAATCTTGTAAGGTTAGAAGATTCCATGAACTTTGGTCACAGACCTGGTATCTACACAATAATTTAAACATGGTATTAATCCAGAATCCGTATCACCCAGTTGCTGTCCATTCCATATACCATAACACCAATAATTTTTATTCCTGTGCTATCAGAGTCCTTCAAGCAACTCCTCATGAACTCTGAAGGTGCAAGCTTGCCTACCGTTACAAACAGGGCACTAGGGATCCTCCTGGCCTCAATTTAAAATAATATCCAGTCGTGTTTCCCTGCTCTCCATGTTATCCTTGCTTCCATCCCCACTATCAACTTAAGCCAACACTAATCATAGGTGGTCTTCATATATTCTTTGGTTTAAGTTTGTTTATTCATTTTTGCTTATTTATATTTAGAAGTTAAGATTTTATTTGGCTATCTGCTGCTTTCTCTAGCCAACGACAGTTCTGGTTCTTGCAATGCTCGGGTATTATCCTCAGGTCACTACCCCTTCTCCCTGTCCTAAGTTTGAATTTACACTGAGTGGGTTGCTTGCTTAACAGACACACTGTAATGCAGTTCCCTACAACAAACACCCTTACCAAAGTTGCTGATGAAGGAATAAGACCCGAAAATTTCTGTCATTTGCGTCACGTCTTTTATGTGTTCATGCCACACAACCATCATCCAAGGTTCATTTCCCTACCCTAAGTTGTAATTTCTTGGATGGTGGTGACAATGGAAGTGTTATTAGGAAATGAAGATAAGGAAGGCTAGGGAAAATAATCTGTCACCACCAATGGACGCAGGAGCGCCAGACAGCTCGAAAACACGAACACACTTTACAGTATTCGAGTTTAAAACTTTATTCATGTATGTAGCACTGGGCCATTT
This sequence comes from Vandiemenella viatica, assembly GCA_031002005.1. Lineage (NCBI taxonomy): Eukaryota > Metazoa > Arthropoda > Insecta > Orthoptera > Morabidae > Vandiemenella > Vandiemenella viatica. Next base: position 265,441,629 of record CM061919.1, read on the forward strand.
GGCAAGGACATGTGTGGACACATGAACTCGTGGTGCAGGCTGTGGCATGTTTAATGACCCTCTCCCAGGTACACGAATATAGTTTTAAACCGTCATACTGTAACAAGAGTTTGTGTTTTCATGTTCGGTTGGTCCTCCTTCCTTCGTCTGTCACAAGTGACTGGTTATTTTCTCTATCCTTTCTTTTTTTTATTTGAAATAATTTAATCACTTCAATGAGATAAATATAGTTTACATTCCATTAAGACCCAACAGAAGTTGCATTTTATTGAGCAACAGCAAACAGGAATGATCTAAAATGGTTGCATTTGACTTAGTATCACAGTAATTTTTTATATACGTAAAATAAGCCAATACTGAATGAAAATGTATTCTTCACTGATGTCGAGGTCATTAGAGGCGGGAAAGAAGGAATTCGGACATGGCCTTTTGAAGGAAGCATCCTGGTGTTTGCCTGGAGTGATTTGGGGAAACAATGGAAACCCCAAATCAGGATGCCCGGACAGGGATTCAAACCACTATCCTCCTGAATGTGAGGCAAGAACTTTAACTGCTCACCCACCACACTCAGTGAAAATGTAATGTTGTTACCCATAAATGTTTACATCATTTTAAGCTTAGATGATAAAACTAAAACAGGCGCCACGAATCCATAAATCAATCTACAATCATCAGTGGACCAGGTTTGGTAATGACCAAGCCTCTTCCATAATCTATTGTCTTGCCACCACTTTTCTACCAATATCTTCTCCCACTCTGCACTGTGACTGAACAACCCTTTCTTTACTTGTTTCATCCAAATGTCTTTTAGTATTCCTCTTCATCTTTTTCCAGTTACTTATTTCGGAGTCATTCCCATTTTGTGATCCACTATTTCAGTCGCCATAAGATTTCTAAAACAATTTTTTTAAACCCTAGTTGAAGTCAAAATTGTTCACTTCAGATTTTGTGTTATCTAGTCTTTGCTATGTTTTATTCAACAATTTTTATTTCAGTTGCACTTCTGGCAACTTCTCGTGCAGCTTCTAAGCCACAGGTTAGGATAGCGAGCAGATAGCTTCAATATAAATATACTTTTGCTGCCCGAGGAATTTTTCAAATGTATCTTGTACTTAATAAATACTATTACTCGGAGAAAAAAAAATTAAAATGTGAATTCTGTAGGAAATGCAGTGAAGGAAGATATGATAACAGACATCTTTACAAAGTGAGATTTTTAATAAGCAAATACATTAATATACATAATTTCTTATAAATCAGGTCTTTTTTGTGGCAGTAAGATGCCATCTGAACAATAAATGAAACAATTCATAAAATAATACCTTTCATTCAGTGCAGGAAAAAAAAAACATTCAATGGAACACAAATGATACTGGTATTTGCGTAGTGAGACTTAAAACTCAACAGAACAAATTGCACTTTATTTATTCATGTAAAAAATCATGGAACATTTTTTGTGCTAAATTATAATTTACTATACACAATACAGCTTTCACTTTAAAAATTAGGTACGGAACTTTATACATAGAAGCAGCAAAAATTTTGCCCAGAAGTATCATACTAACAGGCATCGCAATATTTACAATCTCTCAAGAAACTCTGCTAGAATTCATTTTTTGGAAAGTTATCAGTCAGTTTTTTAATATAAAAGATCTATACCAATTGACATTGCTTTAATTACTATGCCGAAAATAAGTATTTTCATGATGTTCATACATACTAATGTCAACGAAAAGTATTTAAAAAACTGTACACATTGCAGCAAACATTTTTATTACTAAAATAGTCTTCAAAAGCTTACTTCTCCTGAAAATTCATTTGCAAATAACTTTGAAGGCATAAATTTATTCCAAAAAATGAATAAGACACGAGTACACAAGATGTAAACCCCTGAACCTTATTGTACTCTAAGATTTCAAATAAGGAATAATATGCCTATCAAACATCTGTCTTTTATCAGCAAATAATAAATAAACAAAAAAGACCATTAAAAACATCCATCACAATGGGATCTAACGAAATGCACATTTTGTTGGGTCTGCAGCTGTTACTTGTTAATGGTTAACCATTCTTCTTCGTTTTTATATTTTAAAAAAATCAGTTTTAGCTCCATTTTTAGATACCCCATTACCATTAAATCAGACTTACTGTTAGACAATGTGTTAATTATACAAGTTTTTCTGGCATAAAGTAAACAGAAGACTTCCATAACAGGAATATATAAAAATAGTTTTTTTCTGGCAAGGAAACAACATATAATTAAACAACTAGTACATTTGCAAAAATTAGCACATCAAAGAACGTTCACAAAAATATGAAAACTCGTTAGACGAATATTATTCTTATCATAATACCAAATTCATAAATATTACACTAAGACTTGGACTCATGGGAATGCAGAATGAGGACTTTCCATTGTGAAACAATACAACTTTGTAATGGTGGTCCCTCACAAATTATAAATATAAATAAACGACATAAGAAACGGACAAGTGGATTATTTTGAAACAATGATTGCATGTTTGATAAACCACACAAATGTAATTGATAGTTTCTTCATCGAAACAATTTGTAAAAACACAATAAAGTAAGAATCTAGCACGCACTCTGTGCCGAGCTCAGAGTCGGAACGGTGCACGCTTCTCGGTGGTCGTGGAGCCCTTGCGCCCGCTGTCAGACGCGCCAGACGTCTTGCGCGCCACTTTGGTGCCACTGCCCCCACTCGGCATACCGGGCACAGGTGTGCTCGAACCAGACGGTGTGCGCGTCCTGAAATTATTGATGACATCTGCTTAATACACAATGAACTAAGGGTTTTTTTCATTTTTTTCTTTTTTTCTTTGAGTTTTGCAACTAGCCCGTGATGAAATCATTAAAGCTGAGAGAGCCCAGTGGCATAGGAATGGGTAGGAAACTCACATTTGTGGAGAACTGAATTCAAGATGGCCATGCTGTATAAAAGTTACTTTCTTTTCACGTAGTGTATATGCATTACTCCATACAATTTTTTAATTAAGTTCTCACGTTGTTAATAGTTGGTAATTTAGGCTCACAGATGACTTTTTTGGGAGCTAAATCCTTAATACAAGTAAGAAAACACACAGGAACATAATTTACAATCAGCAGCTGTGTAACAGTGATTCAGCCACAATCTATTATATTCTTATGTTGATACCAAGATCTTGTTTGCCCAACGAGTTTATTTCAGAGCTGGTTTCCTGAAAGAGGAGTTGTTGGTTGTCTTTAGTGCTAAACATTATCATTATGACCTAGAGTTCAGAATCTTAATACATTATTGCTTGTAAAAAAAAAAAAAATGGTCATCAAATATGTTAAACCAATTATACAAGACAATATTTTTAAAATGAAAATAAGAACTTATGGGTTGCGAATTGGAAAACTGAGAACCTAAAACTTTTTTTTCCTGTGGCTTTATTCCTCACTGTGTCATTAAAGGTGGGAAGGGAATGGGTGCAAGGAACAGGAAGGTATTAGGCCATGATCTTTTGAAGGAACCATCACAGTATTCGCCAGGAGTGACTACAGGAGTTGGAGCAGGTGCACAGAAGTGCAGCTGGAAATTACCACAGAAAGCAAATAGTAACTGATATGATAAAAGGAGCTGGAATGGGACGCACTGAAAGACGGGAGGAGGGTGAAGAGAGTGCTGCGAGAATACAAGGCGTATAGTCGTGAAGAGGAGCGGAAAGATAGATTGGTGCATCAAAGGGAAATGTGACCACCATCACAAGTCAGGCACAGTGGTGTAGCAAAGGGAGCCAGGGATTAGAATAAATTACCACAGGAACTGATTGAATAATAATTTACCAAAAATGTGGATAAAAATTAAAAATCATAAAGGTCAAAACAGGTACAAGAAATGGGGAAAATGGGTGTGTAGGGAAATCGCCACCACACCTTGTGTTCCATAGCAATAAAATGAAACTGTACCTTCACATGCATCCTCCTCTCTTCCCTGCACTGCCTTCCCACTCCATTCTAACAAAAAATATTCTCATTTTCCAGATCTACCATCAGGTATGAAGCAATTGCATGCCATTCTCCTATGCCAACCTTTTCCTGGATAGATTGGATAAATATTCCTCAAAGATTGCCTTACAACCCATCATGTGCTTCAGATATATAGATGATATCCACTTCCTTAATTTCCTGAAGTCCCTTAATGACAATAACTACCTAAACTCCATATCTCAAATATTATCTTCCTTACCTTGGACATTACTGTGCTTAATAGCCACTAACACACCTCTGTCCACATCAAACAAACATACCCGCAACAATACCAACAGTCACATCACACAAAACACCTCCTCGCATACAGCGTAGTCATCCTAAGCAGCCAAATCTGCTCGAGTAAAAATCCTTTATGCTGACACAAACAGAAAACCAGAGCTAAAAACTGTCTACCACACCAAAACACACGCAACCCAAAATCAACTATAATCCCGTCCTCCTCACCCTGTTCTGTTGTCCCCAAATCCCTGAACCAGATTCTGCTGTGCAACTACGACTTCCTAAAATCCCAAACCTTTTAAGACATGCACCGTATTCTCCCAACTACATTACACTGTGTCATCGTATTCAGCAGACAATCTAACTTGAAAAATATGCTAGTACAGAAATACCAGCCCCCTAATCCTCCTCAACCACCCTACGGTTCCTTCCTTGTAATGTGTGTCTTTGTGAAATATGCAATATTCACCCACTCACCACAACCTACCACTGATGAAAACAACCACCTTGTAGGCTCTGCCACCCATACCATGTCACATCTTGTGTACCAGCTTACCAGCCTCCTTTGCCAAAGTCCTTATATCATCCTCACCACAAACCAGCTATCCATCAGAGTGAATGATCAAAGACAAACAGTTTACTCTAAAAATTCTTGTGGCTTCATTAAATGTTTCATATCCAGAGCAATCAGAATGTCCCCATGTGATCTACGCCGATAGAAATAGACTGGTATCCAGAATGTGTTGGTAGGTCTAAGATAATACCCACCCTGCTAAACCCATCATTTGCTAGTACAGTAAAAGTCCGGTTATCCGAGTTCCGATTATCCGAGCCGCCGGGTTAACAGAGGCAAATTTTTGAAATATGATAGGGAGCTTTTATGAGGATTGGGAATATTTTTCCAAATAGAGTGTGTACGATATTAAGTGTGGTACTGCAGCACTTGGATGTATTGCTTCACAAATTAGTTTTACGCTATAAATAAATTGTATTATTTCAGTTTCAATACGTTTTTTGATTCATTGTAACCTCTTTCCTTGACCTCCGGTTATCCGAGGTGGTCCCGGTCCCGTTTACCTCTGATAAATGGACTTCTACTGTATGTAGTTTATTTATACTTTCATGATAATTTTTTACTAATCTTTTACATTTTTAAAAAATAATTTTTTACCATTAACATATGTCTATTACTATCATTCTATGAGTATTTTCTCCCCACACATAACATTTACCCGGATATTGTTTCTGTCACCCCCACCACCTCCTCTCTTACTGTAATGGTCACGAACTATTGTTCATGTGGGTGCGTTGGCCACAGGTTGACGTGTGTGCTAGGTTATGTTTCTATCTTTATGGGTAAAGGCCTGAGCCGAATTAACATATTTTATTTATTCTCTTTATCATTTGGTAGTTTTCAGGAAGATATTGTAAACTATCTGTAATTTAGACTGAAACAAAGACTACTGATATTGCAGAAAAATAGAAGCCACAACTTTAAAATCAAATTTATCTATCTATCTCCCATAGATATGGTAACATTAGGTGGGTCAAGGAAATCCAAATGTAAAGCAGAATGGAAATAAAAAAGAATTCTGAATGCCTAAAATTAAAGATTAAATAGGATTATGTTGGTTTACTTAATTGTTAATGTTTATCCTTTTCCTGTGAAACCCAAATTCATGCATGCATAGCAATAGCTGACAAGTGAAAAAATGTTACATCTGTCTACAGTAAGCAATAGTTAAGCAATTTGAGGTAATTATTTGTACATCTTTAATTACAAGAATTACTTAAAACTATCCCTTACATATCTGATACTGTATATTACCTATTAGAGCCCCTTATTAAAACAGGGATGTTAGAAGACGCAGAGGATCCACTGCATTAAAGAAAAGGAAGAAAAGTTAGTTATCATATAAAGAAATAAGTGTTCTTACGTTATTTGCTATAATACATTAAGCATGTAAGAAGAATATTTTGTGAAAAAAGTTATAACCATTATTTTACAGCAACTACAATCTAAAAGCTCAGAGAATCAATGACAAGTTAAATATTGTTGATTGCCAACAGCTGTTATCAGAAATTCAAAATAAAGGGCTAAATTATTTTTAGCAGACTGAAGCATTCTAGAATTTAAAAAAAAAGCACAAAGGCAAAGCTGATTTCAAAAATTCAATGCAATAATTTATGTGCACATGCAGGTCATCTTTAATTTACAAGGGACATTATTAGTAGGTATATGATCCTAAAATAAGAGAAGAAAATGAAAACTGTTACACAGCCAAACGTTCAACCAAAACTATTAAACATTATTTAACTAACAAAACTGAGACACATTGTTTAATACAGCCCTTCAAAATTTGGAACTCAACCGGGCAGTAGGCAATAAGATTTACAAATCAAACTTTCACAATGGGAATGGGAACTGCAGCAGTCTGACTGTATGCCACATTTAATTTGGATTAAATTCCAACAAATGAGACTTGTAATTCAGCAATGGTTAAAAAATCAAAGTGCACATTAATCTCAGCAGCAATGGAGTAGGAAGAAATGTCCGTATTAATGCAGTTTCTTTTAGAATGTAAGATTGGGTCTACCAGAGGCATAAAATTAGGTATGAAAATGGCTAGAAGGGGGAAAAAAAAGCTATTTATAAATGAAGATTTAAAAAAAATAAAAATACTTTGCACAACACCAATGTTTCCAGGCAGTGAAGATTGGATTATAAAATATTGTTTCATTCACATGCAATAAAATGTTTTCAGTGATCTCAAAACAAGAAAGAACACACAAAGAAAACAGCAGCAAGAACACATTTACCCTGAAGAAGCGTAAGAAGGAGGTGAAGTAACTTCTGGCTCCGGAGAGCCTACATAAACAGGAATCCGTGACCGGCTGCCACAACAAAAGAATACAATTGTTTCAAAGATTCTATTTTCAAAGCTACAATTCAGTTTTATTAAATAGAGAGACATACTTGAAATGTAATTATGGACAAAGATATATTCAAAAAGTAACTCCATCTATTACGTGTGTATGACACTAATAAGCTTGTGCTCTAGTGCCCTAACACAGCACTACAACGCCCAACACCAAATAGTTTGGATTATTTACCTATATCCCACACCAGAAAGTGTTGGTATACTCGATGCTCGATGAATTGATCCTAACCTAAAATGTGACCATATCAAAGTATTTGTTAATAATTATGCTAATATTAGTACCATCACAACAATTACATTACATTACTCCATAAATTAATACATAAAGTATAAAAATATATCCCATGTTTTGATACTTTTAATAGAAATGAAAATATACTCAGTACAAGAAATCTTTCACTTCACTTCCCCCCCCCCTCACCTGAGAATATTATCATACTATAGGTTTGACAAAATTACCATAAATCATCTAAACTTAAGTGCGGTTAATAATGTGCTCTGAATTTTATTAGTACTTTTTCCTGTTCACTTCCATATAAATTATTTCATTCATTGATTTTTAATTCACCATTAGTGGCATGACCTAATGTACCACACAAAATATTACATTAAGACCAAGAAAGAAGCCATCACTTAGGGAGCGTGCATAAACCACGTAGCACCATTTTGGCCTCCTGTGAACCCCCCCCCCCCCTCCTCCCACGTAGCCCAGCGTAGCCTTCCAGCCAACCCCTTCCCCCTCCCCCCCCCTGGACCGAGCCATGTAGTTTGTGCATGGTCCCTTACTATAACTGACATTACCAAAGTCCCGATCAAGCTTCCTGCGGACTTGAAAGCCACTAAATGGAGCACCATGCAATGAAAGAATATTGGCTTGGGAGAAAAGAGCACAACACAATATCGAGTGGATCAAGCCAAAAGAGGGTCTACCACCTAGGTTTGAACAACCATGGCCTATACGAAAGTCACTAAACAGGCTTCGAGTTGGAGTTGGCCATTCCAAAGATACTCTTGCCTCATGGGGAACAGCCACATGTTTGTGCAGGGTGAGAGAAACTATGGTACACACTTTGACAATAAATTTGGCCGCCGCTGAAAAATTCTATCACTCATATTTTGCAAAATCTGACATCAATGTCATCCCAGGAAACAGTAATGTAATACTGGGAAGCCAGTATTGCGTTACTGTTTCTTAGGATGACATTGATGTCAGATTTTGCAAAATATTAGTGATAGAATTTTTCAGCGGCGGCCAATTTTATTGTCAAAGTGTGTACATCTGTCGTCATGTCTCCAAATCGGAATGAATGTATCCCAATTTGATCTCCAATCAGCTACTGACAAAGCTATCGCATTGGCGGAACAGATAACTCATATTTGACGCCGTCGTCGATACGAGAAGAAGAACAAGACTGACATTACAATGGTGGCTAAACAACACAGCATGCTGCGAGTGCCGTCGTAGCCAAGAGTGGGACGGTGTGAATGGAGAGTTTCCCAGTGTACTGACGCAATATCCTAGGAATGCCTCCATTCACACAGCAATTACCTATATGCAGAAATGATATTCCAGCAAATAAGCTGTCTGAGAAATCGCACAAGAAGAAAGCGAGACTGCACAGTTCCTCGACATTTATTTTGAGATGTTGAGGCAATAATGCCATGCTTCATTTTGTTTCAGTTAAACACCATATTAGCACGAGCGCTAAGAAAATATTACATTGAACCAGCTTCTCACTACTTCGAGAATGCAGCCACTTCACCAGCTTTGAATTCGACCTTAATGCTCCGTCGTCATCATTTCAACCTGTCGACAAGATACTCATCTGATTTTTGGGACTGGGTGGATGCAGAAACTTCTGCATAGATGAACCTGGAATACCAGAAAAATACAGCGAGACATACTGTCAAATACGAACGACTGGCGGGAACGTGCCAGTGCGGCAAATATGCTTGGTTCAACTGCCCTGCAGTCAACTTCACAGAGATTCAGCCCAACAGTGCAGCTATCTCCGTGCTGGCCAGGGGCACGAATTTCGCTCCTGCCCGTAAGCGAATACCCACAGAGGACATCATCTGTGCAGTATAACAGGCTGTGTGCAGCCTACCGGGACGAGAAGCCGAAGAAATGTGACACGAGATCTGGCGGGTCTTGAAGAAGGCCAAGCCACGAAAATATATAGCATTAGAATGGGACTGTAAACAATGAAGAGTAAGAAACAATATACCATCACCATTATTAGTGATTTCAGGAAACCACGGAAACCAAAATCTCGATGATTAGTCAGGGAATCAAACTAAAATCTTCTTGAAATCCAGACCTAAATATTTGCATTATCCCATGTAAGTAACTTCTGTGTATATGCTGCTTTTGCTTCTCCTCTCATTTCATCACAGAATGCCACCTATAATTAACTAATCTGGAGAAAATCTGCGCATTTTTCATTCAGCTTCATCAAAAAAAAAAAAAAAAAAAAAAAAAAAAAATTAAAACCTTACCTGAATTTTTTGTTTCAGTCTTCTTTTCTACTAACACCGTTTGACAACTTGATTCATTGAACATTAACTTTCACTTTTACAACATTTCAGTCCCCTTGTATATGAATTTCAATAACCTCCTCTATAATTGTAAGGACAGGGAAAATGACTCATCACTCACCAAAGTTGACGGCAGCGACGAGAGGAGAACATATATAAACACACAAATAAACTCAATATTTCGGTTTTATTTGTGTGTTTATATATGTTCTCCTCTCGTCGCTGCCGTCAACTTTGGTGAGTGATGAGTCATTTTCCCTGTCCTTACAATTATATTGCCTAAAGCAGTTTCCTTTTTCCTTAGTTTAATAACCTCCTCTAGTAATTTTCATGCACAGCCACAAGCCTCGCTGTCCACAACAATATGAGTAAGTCACCACTCATTTTCCCGCGCTCGCCATCTTTTCTTTTCGGAGTAACTGACAAAGATCTTCTCACTACACTCACAGTTTACTGTTCAAAGATAATTCACTTAGACACTGTCTTCAATATCCTAGATACAATACAATAATTCTTGTCAAACTCGAAATAAATGGCAAAAATATTACACATAAAATTACACAAACCAAGAAACAAAATAAAACTGAAAATAAAATATTAACCAATAACTTTTTTTTATGTGAGAAGACTGTTTCCTTACTAGGATCACTTCAAATGAACTAAAATTTTTGCCTAAGAAGATGTTTCGTCGTTAATGTTATCATGGTCATGATACCAAAGTTCCTGGGCTATGTCAACATTTTCCTGGATTAGGAAGAGGTCTGTCATTATGATGTGTATTTTGCTGACAGTGAAATGCTGGTTAAGGTAGTCGTGGCAACGTAACTGATGGCTTCTTCCAAGTCCATAATACAATTACATCAAAAAGCATCCTTTGCTCCCACCACAACCAATTATATGAAAGAATGTTAGTGTTTCATTACCTTTCAATACTTAGGCCAGCCGATCATAGGAACGCTTCCTAATGAGTACTGTGAATCAATAGTATACTGTGTGGTTTTTTTTAATGTGTTGTTTTATAAACATCTGGATTTAGTATACTATTAAAATTATCCAGACAGGTATTTTGTTTCTATAATCCAAAATACGATCCTGCTTTATTGTTTAGTTGGTTATTGAAGATACACTGTCCCATTTTCAATTCATCTGTTTCCGTATACTCCCCACAAATCTAAGTATACATTAAAACTCTGATCTTAGAACAGTGAACTGTAACTGGAATCAACCAACACCAATGATATTTTGTGTTTAATTCATAATTGATATCAAGATTAGAAAATTCTTTGTTCACTAACCAAGTAAACTTCAAAAGGTTTCCATATCCAGTTTGCCATATCAACTAAGACTGCGATCGATTTTGATTAACTATCACTCACCCTGCGGAGCTTCCGGTAGGGGTGCGCGGCCGGCTGCTGCCCGGTGTGCCGTTCAGCTTCCGTGTTCCGCTCGTGGGAGTCGCCACGCGCCGCTGCACTGGGATGCGGCTCGGCGTTCCCTCGTCTGTAAAGCACACGAGAATCTCTGTCAAACCATAGCTGAGTGTCCCAAACTGCAAGGATTTTAATATTTCGGCTGATATTAATTTAGAAACGATGTGACGAAAATTAGTTACTTCTCACATTTTATTTATTCTCCATTTCTAATTGAAACTAATGGGTCAAACAAAGGATACATGTGACCAAATTTTATCATTTGACTAATTATTATTATTCTTGTATCACAAACATCAAAATACACAGTTAAATACATTGTGCAAATCAACAACCTTGAACACACTTAGCCCAGTACTTCGCAACCTCAATCGCATTGTGTGTTGCTTGAAACAGGCCTTCGTTGTTGCAGGATGATAGGCACATAGGGCACTCGAGCATATGATTCATAGTTTGGTCTTCACCACATTCGCACTTAATATTTGTAGCATCAGTGTAACCCCATCTGTTCGCAATCAATTTAAGGATCATGAAAGGTGCCTCCCCGAAGATTGTGATTTGAAAACGTTATCAGATGCAATCAGGCGATCCCTGGGCAACGGTATAATGCCGGCCAAACCTTTCACACCAGAAACATCAATAGGCGAGCCCTTATCAGGGCCACAGTTAAAGATTGTCTCCATCAACATTGAAGGCATGTCATCAGCCAAAGAAGAATTGCTACAAGACCTATGCAATCAACACAAATGTCACATTTTATGTGAACAGGAGACCCATAGAAGTACTTGACTAATAAAAGAATAAGACAGTTGAGTCTTATAATACCGATTTGCATTTTTGTTACAAGTTTTAACAAATTCCATATCTTTATAGACTGAGTCTAGACAGAGTAAAATAGGAATGTCATTAAAAGTTAGCATTAAAAACAAAGAAAGATACTTGTTTTCATTATCTAATGGCACTTTCATTGTCACCATTATCAAAAAGTTGGCATTAATGCTGAATTAGTTCCGACTTTACACAGTATTCATTGTTTCATTATTATAATCCATTTAAAACAACAAACTGACACATCTGACGGTACAGGGTCACAAAGTAACCAGAATGTATATACACTGTGCTAAAACTACAGACTAGTACAACTGAATGAAATTATACAGGTACACCAAACAATGTAAACATCAACAAGAACCAAAGCATTTATCATCTACTAAACCGTATGATGTTAGGCTAACTATACTTGGAGTTAAATTTTGTTCACTTCAAGTGTCATTTGTTTCTGATGTGTGGGATGGTTCAGTTTGTTCCTTTACTTTCCTATTTTCATCATTGCTTCTACTCACCTTAGGAACCATATGTATGCACATACAATTCCCCATTTCTGGCTAAATATAAACGTTCCTTCACTTGTAAGTTTCCTTCGATCATCTTGCTATCCATTAGATATTTTGGAAAAACAAAGGATATAATTAATTAAAATCACTAACACAGATGACAACTTACAAAAGTACGAAAATATTTTTATGGGACAATTAATAACAAACAAAAAAGTTGGAATGAGACTGTGGTTTGCTGATGTAGAGCTTTATTTTGAGTAAAGTTTGTTAAAACGGATTTGTGGTCTTATATTTACTGAGGTTGATATTTTTAACGATTAGTTGGAGTTGGAAGGAATTAAAACAGCTACGTTGAATAAGTCTTAATTGCTTAGGCATTCTAGAGATTTTGAGAGTCACTGTCAGGTGCCGCCTGTGCACTATATGAGACCTGGCTTTTTGATTGTCTTGGTCTGTTCCGGTCGTGCCTTTGTGTGTGTGTCGTAGCTAACATGTGACAGAACTTGTGACTTTGGAGACAAAATTTAGATGTATGTATCCATTAGGCACAGTCAAATAATCCAACTATAGTGGTGGTGGTGGTGGTGAGGTATCTTATGTGAATTGTGAATAAATGCTAATCTGGACTGTTAACTAACAACCCACGACTCTTCTTTTAGTAAAACCATGTTAAATGACTCACCCCCCCCCCCCCCACGCGTGATCCTCACACACGACAGTGTCCAGCACGCACCTGTGCTGTCGAGGGAGAGGGTCGAGCCGTGCCTGCTGGGTGGTTTGCTGCCCTGTCTGCTTCCAGGCCTGGAGCCGGCTCGACTTCCCGCCTTACTGCCCGGCAAACTGCCACCTGCACAAAAACAGTCATTACGAGATTGCAAAGAAACAAAATGTGTTTAGTAATGGCATTGATAAATTTACAGAAATTTTAATCATTTTTTTAGTACTAATACAATACTGCATGGGTGTTACAAGATTTTCATTCAAAAAAAGCTTTGACAGGTACAATATATCAGCAGCAAAAGGAAACAGAACTTGAACTGCATCACAACAGTGTATCTCAAAAATGTTTTACTGTATATTATTATGGAAAGGATTGAGAAAATACACCCAACACTCACCAAAGTTGAAGGGAGTAGGGCAGCAGCAACACAAAACAATACACAAACACAGAAATTACAATATTTCGGGTTAAACTCTTTGTCAAGTTAAAAGAAGTAAGTGGCTGAGCTCGCGCAAGCCTTGTGGTCAACACAGCCATTCATAAAATGCAATTGGCCATCAGAGGTGGTGGGGGGAACAATGATAATATAATCACAAGTATTAATCAAAAGAAAGATTAAAATCGGAAAAATAATTCAAAAAAAAAAATAATAATAAATAAAAAATTGAAATAATGTCTATAAATATATATGAATCTATTGTGCTGGCCAGTATGGGTGTACAGGGCCAGGCCCTAATTTCCGACATCATCTTCCATCCTGGCCCTGTATACCCCTACTGGCCAGCACAATAGATTCATATATATTTATAGACTGTGACTAAACCGTGAACGTTATGTCTACTTTGTAAGTTGGTAGTGTGATCTCAGATATGCTTACAATGTCTTTGGCGTTAGTGGTACTTAAGGTACGGCGGGGTACAGTCGGCGGGAGCTAGCGTGTCATGGTAGCGAGTGTATGTTCCGCGTATGCGCTGTAATAACCGACCGATGTTCCGATGGATAGAATATTATGTGAACAGTGCAGAAGTATTTTGTAGACTGTGTACGTTGTTCTAAGTGATATGGTTTTCTATAGACTGTTTACGGTGAACTGATATGGTACTGTAAGACATCAATTGTTTAATGAATGATTACGGGGCTTATACTCACTGTTTCCAACCTTATTTATACTCGAAACTGTATTCTTTGGTGACAAAGATTAGTTTTAGTGTCTGGTGGCTTGCTTTTGGTTTATGTAACTTCAGAATAGTGAAACTTCGTGAACTGTGGAAGCTGGCAAGTGTGTATGTGTTTCTCATTAGCTTCTTGCATGTGCCCTTTCACTGTGATTTAATTAATTTATCCAAATAGCAACACTAACTAGACTGGCGACTGGATGGCATTCGAATCATTTAATTAGAAGTGATAAGTTATAAGGAAAAGTACTGAACATTCTGTCAAGTAACATAGCTCCACAACTGTTACGTCGTATATTAATTAAAAAATCCCCAGCATCAACGCCTAGTTTCTTACATGGCTTCGCAACAGGACAGTGTTTTTCTGCTTTGACAAGAGTTATTGTGTGCAAATTGCAGATAATCCATTAACAATGAGCTCATAAGGTCACGTTAAGAGCAAGGGTACAATATTAATTAATCAAAGGATAACCTAGTTCCTTAAAAGGTCTAATTTCAAAATTTTTTGATTTATTATTATTTATTTTTTAATCATTATAATTATTTCCCATTTTAATCTTTCTTTTGATTAATACTTGTGGTTATATTATCATTGCTCCCCCCCACCACCTCTGATGGTCAATTGTATTTTATGGGTGGCTGCGACGACCACAAGGCTTGCGCGAGCTCGGGCACGCACTTCTTTTAACTTGACAAACGGTTTAACCAGAAGTATTGTATTTTCTGTGTTTTGTGTATTTCTGATGACAAAATCATTTCTGACAAATGGTGATGATGGAAGACTACAAAAATTACTCTGGGAAAATCTTTTAATCGCTTTTTATATACAAGCCAATGAATGTGTCATCATATTATATCTCAAACCCATGATGCATTTCATAGTGAAGGATGCAACCAGCTGATGTTACGGCTCATCTTTCACACACACACACACACACACACACACACACACCCACACCGTTTTGATGGTCAAAATGCAGATTTTTTTTCCTCCTAGCCAATAAAAACAAATATTTTCTATCAGGCAAAAGACAATACACTAAACGGTAGAACTGACCACAAACCAAATTCTTATGCACATTATACTAATAACATTTATATTTGCTATTCTCTGGTTACCTCTACGGTGTAGTAATTGCCTTCTGTTACTCATTTGAAGTAACGTGTAAAGTAATGTGTTCCGTTACCTGGTGTCAGACTGGATCTAGGAGGAGCTGATCCCTTACGCAGTGGTCGCGGTAAGGTACTCTCGTTGTCACTCAGAGAGTCTGGAGTTCGCGCACCGCCAGAGAATGAAGACCGCCCGGACGGACGACCCATCGGCACACTACGCGCACTGCGTTCACGTACCTGCTCCAAATCAATAAAGCCAGTGTCACCTAGGTATGGAACCTTCATTAAAACATTTCTGGTATGTACATACGACCAGTTTAATTGAACATGATCCAGTAAAGGACGCTGTAGCTACTTTTTAATTTGGGACTACTATTACAAAATAAAATTTGGCAACTATTTAAAAATGAGAAGCAAATAATAATTTTCAAAGAAGAACAAAGAATTAACTAGGCAATGTCATTTGCCCATTGTAACTGCTTAGCTATAATTATTAATTCTTTTACTTTTGTCATTTCAGGTAGTTTGAAAAACAGCACTTTCAACTCTATTTTTGCATGCAATTTACAGTTCTTAATTTATTTCAAGCTCACTAAGGAATTAGCACAGTTAATTAAAATATAATGTAGCTACAGAATGGTTTTTAAATATATTTCGCAAGAAAGAAAATGTATAAAAGGAGTATGCAATAGAATGTGGAAACCAAGAACAACAGTAACAAAAGTGTATTATATTTGTATCAATACAGCAACTTAAGTTTTAATTTGATTATTTAATACCGTATAGCATAAAGTGCAAAAGTGAAAGAACTGAAATATTTAAATTCAAACAATAAATTGTGTCACTGCAAAAAATTGTAGCAGTAGCGTTTATAGAGGTTTTTTTTAACACCACCATACTGTTTTATACCAAGCAAGGAAACTCACCAGAACCACTTGTGATAACATTTGCCGGGCATCCACACGGTTGAATTCCACAACTGAGCAAAAAGGATTAAATTGGTTGCCATATTGAAAATTGAGATCCAAGATAGAAAAATCAGTTTCTCATACTTACCCCATACTAACTATCACTACAAGAACTGTCTTTGATTTGAAAACTTAATATTAACACAGAAGGTTCTTTACTTTACTTTAGGGAGCGTCCATAAACCACGTGGCTCGGTCTAGGGGAAGAAGGGGGAGGGGAGGAGTTGGGTAGAAAGTTACGCTGGTCTACATGGGGAAAAAGGGGGGGGGTGGTTCTGAGTCTAACCACGTAACTTTTCATTCACATTATTTGTCAGTTAAACAAGGAACAGAATACACAACACCAAGTAAATATCTGTTTGTATCCTTTAATTATCATTGTGTGTAATTTACTATAGTCTGACGAGAGAAAACAGTACAAAATGTCTTCTGGAATCGCTAGGAAAAAAAGCTACATGCCACATGTGGAGGGAGGCGATGGGGGGGGGGGGGGTAGAGGCAAAAGCCACATCAGGCTACTTGTGGAGGGGAGAAAGGGGGGTTCACAAAATGGAGCTACATAGTTTAGGACGCTCCCTTATTAACAACAAATGCCCTCAATATAAGAAATAGGTAAACATAAAAAGTTTAAATAAATATACAGTACGCAAGAAAGAAAAAATACATTAAAAAAATTATCCACCA
Source organism: Vandiemenella viatica (assembly GCA_031002005.1). Classification (NCBI taxonomy): domain Eukaryota; kingdom Metazoa; phylum Arthropoda; class Insecta; order Orthoptera; family Morabidae; genus Vandiemenella; species Vandiemenella viatica. Next base: position 265,458,791 of record CM061919.1, read on the forward strand.
GAAAATAAACGAGGACACAAAAAGCCTGACAAACAAAAGGAAAAAAAGGTGGAACAACAGGAGACACTCTGATGTAAGGAACGAGTTACATTCTTCTGCTGAAAAGATTTTTTTTTCCAGTATATTCCCTACCACAACAAGGCAAAAATTCATAGTTATGGAAAACAAGAAACCTAAATTGAACATAGTGACATTAATTAGTGAATGGTTTGTTTTTTCTGTACTAACCTCCTGTGTATTAGATAGCTATAAATATTTTACTTTTAAGAGAAGTAATAATATCATTCAAGATACGAAACACAATTTCTTGGAGTCTTTCTATCATACTTGATACAATCACACATGCTACATAAATACAATAGAAGGAGACTAAATGCAGGAAAGCTAAATGATGGGCAATAGTAGAGACAATAGGAGAAAAACTTGCAAGAGCAATACAAGACAGCTGCAAGTACACGCCCACAAAAGCTCAAACACGAGACAACACAGTTACGAGATTTAGTCAATGGCATTCTACTCATGTTTCACAGGGATTTGCACTTGCACCAACAGTAGAACGTAGAATTCAACTGCACACGAGTGTTCTGTGCTATCCTTCTATGAAAGTAACAAGAGTGGAAATTACGCAAAGCTGTTGAATGAAGGAAAATTTGACAAATTGCATTTATTTTTTCAAAGGAAAGCTTCACAGCAGAAAAAAATTACTTTTAACAAAATTATGGTTTTAAGGCACTATCATCTCTGAATACAGGTTTCAATTTCTTCTAAAGTATTGTTGTTCAATGAAAATTACACTGGTCTACAAAAATGAACTTTTTTCCTTCACAAGAACAAAAACATGAGATTCTAGAAATATTTTTCATGCTAAATTCAAATATCATTTAGTTTTCCCCCATCAGACAGGATTTTTGCGATATTCATTTGGTTTATATATATAATTTGTAATAAAATCAGTAACTATCTAACTCTAAATGATTTTCAGGCATATTTTGCATCTCTTATTGACCCAATGGAAGTCAGTCAGCATATCAGAACTTCACTTGCTTTGGTACATCCTTTCCACTGTAGAAATTTGCCAATGAAAATGCTCACCGTGCTCATCACTGATAGTCTCAACATTTACCAGGAAGAAGTTTAAATGAGAGTTTTTAAGGATGTGTTGCAACCCTTAGCTTCATAAGAATGCAGAAGATCAGCCACTATGTCATGATAGTTTTCGGCTTTAAAGTTTCCAAGGAAATTGCAACATTTTTGAAAGACTGCCAGGCTGCTTTTTCTAGTGGATTTAACAGTCCTTCAAAATGTTCATCAGCCATTAATGACTGTACTTGTGGTTCTATAAAAATTCCTTCCTACAGTTTAGCATCACTGACTTTAAGAAATTTAGATTTCAAGCACAAGAATCCATCAGAAAGTTTATCCATTTGGCCCTAATTTAATATGCAATCGAGTTACATATATATTTTTAGGATTCACTAAACGGACATGTTACACAAGTCACATAAAATTTCGAATCTGACACTTGAAGGTCAGCTCACCACAAATATAGCAGATATCACTTTCACTGTATGATGAAAAAAGTAAAACTCTACAATACAACATACACAATAGACTTCTAAGCAGAAAGGAAGGAAATATTTTGCTAGTGATATTCGTGCTAACAAGCTCTCAGTCAGCTCAACAATGACACGTCACAATGCCAGATTAACATGTCTGCGCACGTCACAACATGAATAAACCGGCACGATCATGTCTCTCGATGCTTCAGCATGATATCACATATAATTTCCTTAAATACAGCTTTGTAAGACGCTAAGCTTGCAGTGGGGTTCCGCATAAAGCTTGAATCTTAACTCTGACCGTGTGTAGCCTTGGGTGCTACAGTTTTGGCTTAGTTAGGATAATACGATCGCCACATAGATTTTAACCCAAAACTATGAAAAGGTAAAGGTTCAATAATGATAAATAGTTCATTGCCATTTAAATAATTATATTCTTCGATTTCACAAAGCCAAAAACTGTACAGGCAATCAGACAACTTTTCCAAAGAAATGTTTTACAAGTTCGATTAACCGTTCGAGCCAGACCACACCCCAATAGGTCGAAGTTCAAATTTTTAAGAAGACTAAAATCAAATTTTAAAAAGTAGCTGTCACAAACGAAACTGTGCCTGATGGAAAAATTCTGAATACATATCTCAATTCAGTATGAAGAAATGCACTAGATTCACAAATCAAGATTTCTTGTGAAGGGAACTTTGTCGACCAGTGTTATTGAACAAAAAAAAACAATAAGAGGCTGTACACACTAGGAAACAACTAGCTGCTCTGACAGTGTCAACATAAAGCACACTCCATTATCTGACAGATACATTCACCTCTGCAGAGAAATTCATGCACAATGGTGACCCCAGTCGAAGTGTCTGTACCGTGGTGCAAGTGCATTCAAAGGTGCTACAAACCAAACCAAGGCGCCTCGTATTTACCCAGTGGTAGTGAGGGCCCGAGGAGGAGCCCACGGCCAGGGGGTACGCACAAGGCACTTCTTCTCGCCGACGCAGGCTCTCAAAGATGGGCATCAGCTGACTCATATATTCCTCCGCTGCAAGAAGCACGTCCACAAAAGAAAAAAAACAATCATCGAGTGCTGTTGGTGTGCTGCAGTTCAAAGCTCGCAGGAGTACTACCGGAAATAACTTAAAACTTACCAAATTAAATTAACTTAAAATTCTGTGTACAGGAAAACTACCATTGAAATGACACAGTGGCAGCACTTTTTTTTTTTTTTTTTTTACAATTTCTGCCTGAATATCACACTGATCTCGGGCAGATACAATTATGCCCCAAAGGCGGCAACTAATGTTAAAAACAAATTATAACCAACTTTTACACTTATAATTTGAATTTAACATACAATACCTTTCTTAAATCTAGTAACAAATTTGACTAAGTCCAGAAGCACTTGACGAGAACGTGACTCTGGTAAAAACTCCAAATGTATCAAACTTAACTAAAGCACACTGCTAGGAAAACAACCACTACAAAGATGAATGAAGCAAACAGAGTATACCCTCCTAATGCCCGACTGTTGCCGCTATATTTATATATATAATGAAATCAAAAGGAGCTAAGTAGCGAAAAGGAATTAGGATAGGAAAATGAGCCACCCTTACCTTTGGTAGATGGATATAGGGCGCAAACACAACTGGTGCAGAAATTTTCAGGATGAGCCCTTCGTCAACACGAGAACATTATGGTGATGAAGGAGACCAGGTAGATAGTGAAGACTGTAAGACAGTCTTCCACATCGCCATAATGTTCTTCTGTTGACAAAGGGCTTCTCCCGGAAATTTCTGTATCATTTGTATTTTTTGTCTTTTCTGTGTGTTCGCACCACATATAAAGGTAAGTGGTGGCTAATTTCCCTAACCTAATTTAATTCCTATATTTGTGTGTGTGTGCAAAAATAAATAAATAAAAGCCTGAATTATACACATCTTTCATTTTACAGCAAGTAACACCCAATTCATATGTAACAGTCAAGAAACAGTCTTCACAAGAGAAATTGTATACAATAACCTTGTGACAGGAAAAGAAGTGCTGAAATGTTCGTACCACATCAAGAGAAGTGAGGTCCGGGGAAACAAAAAATACCATGTCTCAAGATGAAACGTTCAGCTGCCAGGAAACGAAGCTATCAAGAATACATTACCTCCAGAGCTGGTGGGAAGCACTTGCCGTCCAGTCATGCACAAATAAAATATGAAAATCCCACTCACCTTTGGAAAACTTACTTGTGTAGTTACATAGTGTTAAGGCAGTGCCAGCAGTAGTCAAAAGCAGTAATAATAAACAAAAACGCAACCGAAATAGGAAAGAAATTTCTCTTGCGAAACAGCAAGAAACCTCGATGTTTGAATCAAACCAATTTTTATTACTGAAAATAAGATTGGATTGGGAGGGGGGGGGGGGGAAGACAGATACCCATCACTTGCCACAGATTACGTGTTTGTCTTGCCCTCCAGCCTTCATCTGAGGTAAGTGACGGGTATCTTCCCCCTCCTCCCCCCCCATCCTATCATTTTTTCTGTGCCTCACGGAAGTTTCTTTGTTTCCGTTATCCAATTTTTTTTACTTACAGTCGACGAGCTGGCACAACCAATAAACAATACCGTATAAAAAGCAAAACCGTTTCAGTCGCAAAATGCCAATTTGCTACGAGAGCTGTCGTCTGGCAATTTGGAATTTGGCGACGGAAACGAGTCGGTGAGAAGCGAGGGCATGCGAGGTGCGAGACCTTGGTGATGGGGCCCGCCACCGACGGCGCCGCGTGGCCGGGGCTGGCCTTCGGCTTGAAGGCAGTCATACTCTGCGAGACGCCCTCCGCCAGGATGAACTGTTCGCGCAGCTCCACGTTGGTGCGTCCCTTCGCTTTTTGCCCGAACGGACGGACGGGGCGGGGTCACGGGACGGGGCGCGTGTCCACAAAGCGGTGCCACCGACAGCGTGCGGGAGAGGGGAGGAGGAGGGGGTGTCCGAAAGCGGCAGTGCGCGGTGGACGGGGTGGACAGAGAGAGAGGTGGAAAGACAGACAAAAACAAACAATAAGCAAATCAAACAGAACGCTCAAATAAACTAAAAACTCAAAATAAAAAAAAAATGCTCAGGTGTAAATGAAGGATGCCATCACTAAAATGACAAACCAATCTAGGAGCGACACCACAACTCGTTAACACCACCAGAAACACAATTTTTTTTTTGCTCGGGCTTTATGCCTCATCGACAGCGTGGTCACTAGAGGCGGGATGGGATGGGGGATGAGGAACGGGAAGGAATTCGGCCATGGCCTTTTTGAAGGAAGCATCCCGGCATTCGCCTGGAGTGATCTGGGGAAACCGTGGAAAACTCAAATCTGGATGCCCGGACGGGGATTCGAACCGGTGTCCTCCCGAATGCGAGGCCACAACATTAACCGTTCACCCACCACGCTCAGTAGAAACACAAATGTAATGCTGGTAAATTACAGTGCGGTACTGCACGTCGGCAAACACCGTGTTATAATTAGTAACAGTTTGAAAATTGTGTTTCCTGTGTCAACGAGTTGTTGTAATGTAGTTACAAGCAGCCATTAAAGCATACCATCTATACTAAAGTGCACACACAATATAAGCTGTCAAACTGGTGTGAGCATTCATTAGCAATGTGTGTCAGAGTTACCAAGAGGAAGAAACATAAAACATCTTTTTTTCAGACTACAAATGGAAAAGCAACCCCAGGTTTGGTAACTTCGTAATATAAAAATTGGCTCTATTTTATAGGACCTTTTAACATATAATAAATGCCGCATTTTTTAAAAAAAAATATTGCTAAATGCACAGAAAAAAATCACTATTTACTAACAGGAATGTAGGCTAAGAATATTTACACCAAAAGAGTCTTACATGTGGATTGCCCATACACACAGATGTGTGTCTATAAAAAGTCGTGGTGACATTGTTGCTTGCAAGACAATAACAAAATTGCCTGTAGACTTACTAATCTTACAGCTTATATAAGAATGGAGGTTTTCTCAGCGTTGAAATTGAATGAAATTTTCTCAGGTAACTATCCGAGTTAGTCCATCAATCAAACACGACATCTCGGTAGTCACAATCTATGTCCCCATTGTCAAGTGACTGCTGCCGGTAGGTTATAGAGCCGCTTATATCTCACGCAAAGTCCGCACTACGTCATCCTTTTTCCATTCAGCCAATGGATAGTGACGGGAAACTTTAGCCGCTAGCGGAAAGCTTTTCTATTGGCGGAAGTCATTAGCTGCCGGCAGGTACCGTTGATTGCTTGCGCGCAAGAGAGGTGCGTGTTTCACAGGAGTCCTGCTGCACTCTCATTTTCAGGATTGCTGGGCTCCAGCCCTTACTTAATGGAAATCCAGTATCTCTGTTAACGAGATCATCCGAGATATGGATTTCGATAGCTTCAGAGAAAATACTATCCCAATAACCTCTCGTATGCGCAAAAATTCTTGTTGCCTTGAAATTAAAGCCATGTCCCGTGTCGATACTCTGCTCAGCGCCGCTGACTTATCAATCTGGCTCAGGCGGATGTTGCACGCATGTTCATGCAACATCGTGTTGTCTGCCCAACGTAAGCCTATTTTTTTGTTCAATCTTACAGTTGATTGAATTTTTTCTTCTTTCCAATTGTGGCAAGAAGAGAAGTCAAATGAGCAAAGGTCACACAGATTAATATTAAATCTGCTTATAAAATTTGCAAGGCCAGACTATTCGAGAGGTAAATACTGTAAAATTGTCAAGGCTGGGAGGGTGATCATAATTTGAATTGGACGGTTCATGCAGCCATCTTACTAAGTGATAGGTGCAGCAGCCACATTCACAATACACCCAATTTCAACAACAGGTGAAGAAACTAGTTTATTTTGCTTATTTTCACTTCCTTAATGTCATTATGCTATAATCTTTTGGGACAATTTAACACACAGATACAGCATTCAGATGTGATGAGATTAGCAGCAGATAGCTGTTCAAGTAGTTAGGCATTTTAACATTGGTGACCGGAGTATTCATATTCCTTGAAGTCACCATTTATACTGTATTTAAAAGAAATAGTAAAATTCTTCATTATGGCCTAGAAGTAAAAATGATCTTCACGAGGCTTATAAGTCATCGTCACTTCTTCAGAAAGGGGTCAAATATTCAGGTATAAATTATCTTTAACAAGCTCCCAAGGCATTTTAAATGTCTGGCAGGACTAAAAGTGATTTTTAACTATCAGTCCTTCTACTGAACAGAATTTCTTTCAAATGTGTAAACAAAATAATTGCCATTATCTTGTAGAAATGCTGTTGTTTTAATCAATGTATACATTATTATCTGTTTCTTTGGTGTATATACCTATTTTGTTAATTAATGATTTTACTATGAATTGAATCTTTTCCACATCCCACAGAGTCTATGGAAAATGCCTGTATTGTAAATCACAAACATCTTCATTCAAGTGATACTGTTCGTGTCTGACTTTACACTGCTCACATTTATACATTAATTACGTTGTTCACCAATGTGACAGGTATAACATGTACCATTACCACAAAAAATAAATAAAAAATACGAAGAAACTGTTTTTGGTGAATTTTATGTCATCTTTTTTAATAAAGATTTTAGAAAAAGTTGTAAACCATCCTCACAGTAACCTAAATAGAATTTTTAACAAGAAAAATTGTGGTAATTACAGTCAAAAGTCAAAATACTAACACCAAAGTACATGCAACTCCAAAAATCCAAAGTCAAAATTCAGAAAAAAAAACAAAAACTAAAAACTAAAACCAAAAACATACAATAGAAAACCTACAGTTCAGCTCCACTAAAAAGCAATTGATGGAATAAAAGAGCAGTACAGAAAATAATTTATTTAACTACATTAACTATACAGTATAAGATGGGGAGAGTAAAATCAAATCGCACCACTCTTCTGTATTTTCAAAAAATTATCAAGGACAATTTCATCAACTTAGCTATAGGAACAAGATATTTTGATATGTTCTTTCTTCTGTGCATATATTATGTATGATCGGAGAAAAAAAAAAAAAATCTTGTGCATGTTGAAAGCATAACAGGTGTGTAAGGGGCAGAATTTTCTCCAAAAGTATGTCTTACTTTATGTTAGGTGTTTGATTAGAAACAGAAAGAAATTAATCAGCAAACATAAACAAGGAGAGTGAAAGGAACCACTGCTTGCCACATGTGATGGCGATGTGGTACAGATACACAAAAGACAAGGCGCGGACATTTCAGAAAACTGTACACTTCTTATTCTAATGCTCACAAACACTTCAAATCTGAAAATTTCTCAATTGTTCTCTCACTGTACTTTTTTGTGTATTTGTGCCTCCTTTCTCCTGCCTGTGGTGAACAATGGTTCCTTTTTCTTTCTCTTTTTATGTTTACTTAATACGCACAGATACACAAAACCACCTCTAACAGGTTAAAAGGAAGGAAAAACCTGACATTGTTAACACTGGTTATAAATGTATGCTGAAACATAATTGTCATTTTTATTTTTTTTATTCAAGGCGGAAGTGTTACAAAATGTAATACATTTTTTCTCAGCAAGAGTCGAAGAACTACACAGCCCATGCAATGGCAATCATGCCGGCAGGAAGAACCATTAATTTAGTTTTCACACGAAGCCCCAGCTACCGACACCACCACGGTGGTATCTACCACAGTTCACAGAAAGAGTGAAACGGCAAAAGGCGGGGAGTCCGCGCAGCGGCATCAGGAGTGTAGGTGAAACTCCAGCGACCGCATACGCGGTGCGCTCCCACTACGAACCTGTTGGCAGGAGGGGTTCCCTGCGAAGACTAAATCAACATTCACCACTCGGAACCGGCACTCCGCTATAAATTCAACATCGACGTGCAAAACACTTAAAAATTCACTAATTTTCTTTCCAGGGAGGAGGTCACTAACGGCTTGTTTTCCGAGCAGAGGGTTCCGGTAAACTATCGGCACAAAACAATAAGTTGTCATTCTTCATTTTGAACCAATGGGAATCTAGCCGACGCATCTATAAAAATTCACAAACTCAAGCGAAACAAAATTTTAACACAGGATAGGATTCACAAGAAACCGAATGAAATTATGTTCAGGTGAAACATACAATCATTTGTAGAATAAAATAACAGTGCAAAACAGAAGATATAAATTGAAACGTAAAGATATTCAGATAAGAATTTAAGAGGATTGCGATTTGTCGAAAATAAGGATTAAACACTATTAATGAAAACTTTAAGATATGAAAATTACTTTATCAACAAAATAAAACAGCAGTTTTGTGTGTAAAGTTAGTAAACAAAATGCAATAGGAAGGATAAGAAGGAAAAAAAAAGAAAAAAAAAATCTGAGGAAATGTGACATAAGAATAGCAACATTCTTGCCAATGAGGAGAAACAAAATGAAACCTCTGCTTGGAATAATTGCCTTAAGACTTTTTGGTAAGTCAGACATGCAAGCTATATGTAATATATATATTCCACTTCTGTGGCAGCAACACTTTAATAATTTACAGGATCTGATAAGAACATCTTTGGTCTGGATGAAAAACAATAACTTAGAACCAGGACTGTCAATGCAATCAATGAATATTAACATCGTGTATGCAGAAGTTTCAGCAAAATTGAATAAATCTTTATATACAAATGTAGATTACATATTTTTTAAGGATTTAACGGTTACTGGTTGTTGCACAGGAGTTGTAGAAATGCTAACACCAAACGTTAATTTTGCTGTGTGAACTGTCCCAGGCACTAGTATATAGAAATATAAAATCAGAAAAAACATACTATTAATAAATAGTTGAGGGATTAAATACCGCTTTACAAATTTGGATACTGTGTGGAAAAGAAAAAAAATACTGAATAACAATAGCACAGATAAAGAAACCATCACTTACTGGTTCAGACTTTATAACACCAAAGAAAGAAACTTGTGCAAGAATGAATTGTTTGGGTATGATTCTTTAGAAAGTGCAGAATAAAAAAGTAGAAGCAATATAGCCAGTTGAGAATTAAATATGTAAAGAACTGTAACGCCAAATGTTTTTAACATAGCCTTCATCCAATGATTCTACCAATCTCTTCCTCTGTTATAAACGAATCACTTTATTTCTGCTAAGAAAATTAACCGGGTAACAAAGGAACAGTCTGACTGACTAATCTCATAATTAATGTACAGTTCATAGAAAATTTACCACAAACAAAATATTTTTTTTTTTTTTTTTACTTTTGGTATAATACGCCTCATCGACGTCGAGGTCATTAGAGGCGGGATGGGATTGGGGACAATGAACGGGAAGGAATTTGGCCATGGCCTTTTGAAGAAAGCATCATGGCATTCACCTGGAGTGATTTGGGGAAACCATGGAAAACCCAAATCTGGATGCCCGGACGGACATTAAAACCGCTGTCCTCCCAAATACGAGGCCAGAGTGTTAACAATTCACCCACCATTCTCAGTAACAAAATAAGGAAGGATCTGGATAGTAAATTATGTAATCTATCTCTTGGTGTAGATAATGGCAGGAGGGCAATGACTGACAAAAATATTAATAAACTTTACAATATCTCGGTGCAAAACCTTATTCGTTAATAAGACACGCGGCAGGGGGTTCAGATGTGCACACACTAGTTAACCAGTCATGTGGCCATGCCCAGTGTGTGCAAATCTGATCCCCATGTCTACGTCGCATCCTCATTCACAAATAACGTCTTATACTGAGATATTTCAAAGTTTGTTTCAATCGTTGCCCTCGTGCCTTCATAATGGACTAACACTGATACTATTCTTCAAAGCGCCATACAAGCTTCCCCCAAAACTTTTGGAGCAAAAAGAGTATTTCTTTGTACAATGACAACATCTTCCTATGAAATTCTAGAAAATGATCTTAAATTGATCAGGCTTCAAGTATAATATCAGGTCGCGATTTCTGTTTATTTTAAAGTTTATCACCGCTGTTCAATAACGTAATTCACATGTTAATGAAAATTTCACATACGGTAACTTATCAGAGTTGTAGTGTGCTAACAAACGAAAGTTCAAAAATAACTATTTTTCCCTTTCTTTTCCATGTAAATATTGTCTCGCGGCATTTCTTTCTTTTCATTTTTACCTATTTTTTCAAGAAGTGTCTTATAAATGGTTCTTGTTTGGTATGAGGCTGAACTGACACTAATTTTAAAACTGAACTATAAAAATTAAATCCAAATCTGCTCAAGCAATCCACTGAAAGAAATTTTGTACAGGATCAATCTATTATTACTTTGATATGTAGAACTAGAAATCTTACTATGTCAAAATGTCATCAGAACACCTTTTTCTCCTAAAAAAATAAAAACACAGTAACTGAAATTTTGGACATAATGAAGTAATCTGCCTTTTGTTATAATCACATTTGTATTGCTACAAGCTGCTGTCATCTTCAGCAAGCACTGGTGGCTACTCTAAAATTTGAGAGGCTTTACTCAAAGTTCAATCAATCCGACGCATTTATCCTCTAAATTTTTCATTGAATACTTAAGCAATGGTTTCACTTCAAAGACAAATTGAGGGGAAATGAGATAAGGAACAGAGGTCTGCCAGTGGTTCCCATTCAGGGTTGGTAGTCAGCGATGTGGAGGAGAAAGATGGCACAATAATATAATGTAATCCTACATTTACAAATTTTCTGTTATTTGGGTAGCAGTTGCCAGGTGTTGACTGCCAAACAGAAGTAGGCCCATAATCAGGAACAGCAAAGTCTATTTTGGAAGGTAGACGAAAGTTCGAATTAGACTTCACGCCTCAGAATTGAGATTCTGTAACTGGACCTGAGGATGGTAAAGTTGTATGAAAGAAGGACATAAACGCATTTAATTTTGGGAAGTATCACAACATGCTGTTGGAGTGTGCTGCCATAGACTTGAGATGTGTTTTTTTTGTTAGGGGATCAAAGAAAACAAAAATTTTCCCATAAATATCTCCTTTCCTGCCTATCTATGCCCTTTGGTCTCCTACCTTTACACTACAAGATATTTTGGTTACTCATAAGCACTTCTTTACATTCAACCTCTATGTCAGGCTGATAAAAGGATCTAACCGGAAAATTTACTTCAGTATCTCACTAAACGCAGTGTTTTTCCACTTCACCTATTCGCAGAAGTTCAGTAAGTGATAGTTTCTCAAACTGTCCTTTACTTGTCAGCTGTTGTTGATCAATGTTTTAAATCTGGACAGCCAAAATATAAAACGAAAAACTTTCCACACAGATGAAAAGGAAATAAAAATTCTCTAGTTCCTTGTATTTTCAGAGATTCCACTTGTCTAATATTTAAAAATTCAGTGTCTAATATTACCAAAAATGTTACTAATGTATTTGAGGTCAGCAGATTAGTGTATACAAATGTATTTCTGAAGTACTGAACATATAATTTTGGAACTAAAATTGTTATTAATAAATGTAAGAGCCACAGTTAGTATCAGAGAAGTACAATGTAACTGAATGCATTTTTCTGTTAAACTTCCAAGTTAATAAAAAAAAATGTAGCCGACTTACAGAACAGAGCTACGACACTGAGGGGCACCAAGGTTCATGCTCTTCCGGCCTGTTAGGGTCGGGGATAGGAAGCAAAACAACTACCCACGTCCCAACGCATTACAAAGGGGGGCATGCCAGTGCACACAACGTATCCAAAAACAATCATCAATTAAAATTCACCAAAATGCATAAACCAGAAATTAATTTCAAAATGAACACAAGGTTTTTTTTGCGTTATGAAAAACAATGAAGCAGGAGTATTTGCACAAAGAATAATGGAATAAATATGGGAGGGAGATTAAGAGAAAGACAAGAGAGAAAGAGAAAAAGGAACATTAAAATTATTTCTCCCCTGTTAGTAGCAGAAAAACACAAAACTGATTTATGAAAATGTCACATATTAGAAGCATATCATAATATGAGAGCTTAAATGGTTCGACTGTCTAATTCACAACAGTTAATCCAAAATTATTCTTTAAAAAAAATCTTTTTCTTTAACAGCTCTCATACAATGAATAAGCAGATTAAATTTTACATCTCCCCAACTCTCTTCAACAGTAGTATAGATGCAAGCTCAAGAAGACACACTCTCAAACACAATTCTTTATTACCTCAAGAGATGTTGATCAGTGGAAACCAGCAGTTATTTCAATCCAAGGCAGAAATGTAAAATATTATATCAGAACTACTTTAAAGAGTCGTTATAAACTTGAACTCCTTCAAATGTTAGAGACTTAGAACTAGAATAATGCACAGTGACATGAAAATAAAGTACAAATACTAGAAACATGTTACACGGAGAATATTCTGCTAACAAAGATTTTATCAAATACAATTGGGTTCTGTATTCTGCCAACCACACCAACATTAAAAAAAAATATTAATAATCCACATTTTTATTTTTTCAATTTCCATATTGTTCCACCTAAACTTAAAAAAGAAGCACAATAAAAATAAATAAAGAATAAAAATAAGTTTAAAAAATCAACAACAACATTCACAATAGAACAGGTAAAAGTATTTTCTGAATTAGTTTTGCAACAAGGATTAAAATTAAATTAATGTCTTAATTTTCTGGAAACTTTTAATGTCCTAAATGCAAAAAATATTTTATATTAATAATTAAAAATAAAATCAAAGTGAAAAACAGGGACATGTAATGTAAATCTATCACTTATCAAAGCTGGAGGCATGAGGACAGAAGAGTAAAAAAATTACACAAACACAAATACACGATACACTGGGTTCTCCCTAAATGAAGTGTACTTGTCTCTTAGCTGTATTTAGTCCCTTTTATTATTTTTGTGTATATGTTGCTTTTTTAATTTCATTTATTTATTGCTTCTGTTTATCAAAGACCTCATGCATCAAACTTTTGTGAGCTAAACATCTTATGTATTTTGAGGATCTCTATTGCACAATATATGCAGTAAAAGAGAAATAGCCGACTAAACGGCAAGAATATTTTTATATTATTTTTGACAGCAACAATAAAAATCACGAACATCAGATAATCATATTGTAAGACCTTTTCTAATGCAATTTTAAGGAGTGAACAGAAATGTAACAAATTTCTTACAAGTGTACGCTGCAAAATAAAGCTGCTAATATGTAAGCAAATCAGCCTAAATTCCTAGACCTACTCCCACCATAACAAGCTATCACTTTAGTGTAATGAGCAATTGAGAGTGGTCACCGCTTTCATAATGCACGAGATCCTTTTGATTCATACAGGGTTTCCAGGAATGAAACCGCAAATAGGTCACATCTTCTCCTATTATATGACAAACTTTTAATTTAGCAAAAGTCTCACCATTTTTCAGATATTGGTTTTTAATTATTTTTTTTGAAATATGTGACTTTGTTTGGTTTATTCCATGCCATTTCTACAAAATAAGACTTCATGAAGCCTGTTTTTTTTTTATTAAAAATATTACTCAAGGATGTTTGAGACATCTAAAATAATTATCTTTTTTCTTAAAACAAAAAAAAAAGAGTTTAAAAAACCTTTAAGAAATCCTTTTTAAAATCATTATCATCATTTTTTTTATTACATATTTAAAATGCACGATGGTCTCTTTAGCAGATTGAACTACTATAAAACAATTATTTTAAAATAATAAAATAATTATATCAATTTTTTTTATAAGGTTTTTCCTTTAAATTTTTTGAATAAAAAGAACATTGTTTTAGATGACTCAAATATCTTTGAGTAAATTTAAGAAAAAAGCGGATCAAAAAGTCTTAATTTGTAAAAATGGCGATGAATGAACTGAACAAAGTTACATGTTTCGAAAAAAAAAAATTAAAAAATGAGTGTCTCAAAAATGGAGAGACTTTTACTAAAATAAAATTTTGTCAATTGGTCGAAAACGTTGGTGCCTATCTGTGGTATCCTTTCATTTCTGTACGTGAATCAAACATTACCCAGGTTAAACTTTTCTTGTAATATTTATTACAATTCTGTTTCACATTTCCACAAGACATGTCAGGCGCACTACAAAAGTTATCAGACATGAGTATTTGAGCAACAGGATCTGAGAGATGGTACTTACCGCGACACGGGTCATTCTTCACGAGGAACTCGTCGAGAGCGACCCAACCTCCTCCGACCCTAACCATCACAGTTGATCGAAGAATGCGCACCAATCGTAGTTTCTGGCTATCGCCAAACTGTGGAACGAGGGGAAAAAAACATGATAATATGACGTGTCAGTTACGTTGATGACAATATACTGGAACTGAAGCACGAACTACGGAATTGTATAACCGTAACCAATATAACGGATAGGAAAGTGTATAGTCGGAATATAACAGCCCAAGATGCAGCTGCAGGATTTCTATGTCCATCTGTTATTTGATTGAAATGCAATTTTTATGTATAAAGGTAGCAGAATATGGTTCTGCTAGGTTAACTGTCGAAATACAGCAGCAAGTATTTTTAATTGAACTTTTAAAAAAAATTCATTCACTTGTTTTTTTTTTTTTTTTTTTTTTTTTTTAAAAATTATAATTCTTTTCAAAGAGAGACATGTAAAGAACATAAAAACTTTGGGCTGGCTATTGTAACAGCCCTCAAACCTAATCTTTAACTGAAATTGTATTTTATGAAGCATTTGTAGCAAGCTGGAGTGTGATTGAAAATGGTTTTGAATATTTGTCTTGTATTTTATTGTAAAACACTGTAAATGGATTTTGTTTTGTGAAAAGAAATTATGTAAATACCATTTAATATGTTTAAGAACAGAACTATGCCAGAGAATAGTTTAAATGTTTGTAATTGTAAGTATTAAGATGAGCTACGGTGTTTAAAGGATGATTAACTACAGTTTAAAATGATTATGTAGATAATTTTGTGTTTAAGTATCTTTAATTTTCATTTCTAAGCATTTTGTAATGATTGTAAATGATTATGTATTAATTCTGATTGTTTGTAATATATTTTTAATTCTTTGAGTATTGTTAATGTCCGAGAAATATCTCTCGGAAGCCTTTGTGGTGTCATAGAACTTTCGATAGAACTTATATAATGAGATCAGCAGAGACTAAGAGACAGTTTTCCACAGAGTTTTTATAGACTCATTTTAGTCGGCCAAAGACAGTTTTGAACGAACAGTTTTGGTAGTACTGTCTTTGGAAGAAGTGCCGAGTGTAATCGTTGGAGTGTTGCGTTTATATGTGAACTGTATTTTGAAGTCCGACGGTTTACTAATAATAAAACAAGTTAAAATTTGAAACTGGATCGTGGACTAGTTACTTAATATAACTAATTAAAACCAGGAAACATCTACTACTATGTATGAGTGGCCACACGTAGGTATTGCCAGCTGTTAAGAGTTAGCGCACCAAAACATCTGGCAGACGGTACGGCGCGCTAACTCTCTCTTGCTTTTACATATCGTTAACAGCTGGCTGGCTAACCCAGATTTGGAAAAACTACGTGTTATTCAATAGCAAAACACACTAGCTATCATATTGTATATAAAATATAGAACAGGATCAGTAAAACCCAAGATCCCTCGCACTCACCCGGTACTTCCCCTCCCCGACCTGGAACACCCTGAACTTCTGACGACAGGTGCAGAGCATGACGAGACGCTTCACTTCGTCGTGAATCTTATCGGCGTCCGAGACGGGCTTCGTGTTCTCCACCCAGTCGGGACGCAGCGCTGCGATAAACTCCTTCCAGTCGATGAAACCCTCCGAGTTGCGGTCGAACAGGTCGGCCACCGCGTTCATCTCCAGTCTGCTCGTGTCGAACTCTGCAAGAACAACACGACTTATCAGAGGGAAAGTTTAGACAGATAAAATTTTCGAGTAACATTTAGAAATGGAAAAATTTCAGCAACAATGGATTAAGAGAGAATGCCGTGAGGCGATATTTACATGGAAAGTTAAGATAAACTATATCCATCACTCAGAATTGAAAGGAGGGGGGCAAAAAAAAGCATTCCACAAACACACACATTAAATCAGGCCGTGTATGATCATAAATGTGGTTGTGTTGACCATGAGTGCTTGTGAGAGCTTAGTCACGTTTTTATTTTCTTGTAAAAAGTTACGGCCCAAAATATTGTGTTTCTGGCGAGTGGTGGGAAAGTTAATTGTTCCTTTCCCTGTAACTCTTAAAATTTGACACAAATAAGAAACTTTGCTACCTACACTAACATGAAAAGGTGAAAAGGAGATAAAAGGCAAGTTTCAGAGGCTCACATTCGATCTCTCTAAAGTATTTCACAGACAGGTTAGTGCCAGACGAACACAAGAAGACACAAAGAAAACCACACCACACAGTATTTCAGTTTACAACCGTAATCATGTCAGAGGTGAGACATATGGTAGGGGAAAGATATGTACACATCGGGACGTACCATATGAATTCATCTGCTAGGTACCAATGCGTTGACCAACAATAACCCCCACCACCAGTTCAGACCTCACCGTCCCACATACTACATGTTTGTTTCATCAATGTGGTGGATCTGGATGTGCATAAATCTTTCCCCCGCCATATGTCTCACTTCCTACACGACTAACGCAATTAACCAAAATATTGTGAATTTTGGGTGTGTTTCGCGTTTTTTTACGTGTTCTTCTGGTCCTCCCATAATGGGTTATTTTTTCCTGTCCTACCTTATTTTCAGTGTGTAAAGGTAGTTTAATTGTTACCATTAATGAAGTGTTTCACAGAGTGAGGCATAAAACAGTGGCAAGCAAGGAACACTATACAAAACCTTGTTCAGACTGTTGCTCCAGCAGGGTTAGATAGTACGGTATATCCGGGAGTGGCATAGGATGCAAATGAGGGCAGTTAGATTGGTAGAATTTGTTGGCGAACACAACCAGAGCCGAGTTGGGAGTCACTCGAAGACAGGAATGGGAGTAAAAGTGCTGATCGGCAAATGGCAGCGATTAAATCGTGAGAAATAGGAGTGGGAAGTGGATGGAAATAGATGATCGTGACCATAAACTAGTATTCTGTTTTAGCAGTAAGGGAGGGAAAATTTTCTTTTTTAGATATGACAGCAAGTGGCTTGTACAAGTTATCGACATATATGTTCTTGCCAACATCTAGTGAAATTGCCATCAAGGCACATGACACTAAAAAGAAAAGAAAAGACGGAATTAAATCTCAAGTTATCCAATTTTCCAAATATCACATTCAGAATTTCTGTTACTGTGATAGCCCTTATGACAGAATGTAACTGATGTTTGCTCAGTAACCATAATTTCTGAATATATGATCAACAGTATTTTTTTTCTATTAAGAAAAAAAAAATACCAACAATTTTGGTTTTGTAGGTACATTAATTTATGAGTAAAACATACAAATCATTTAAGAACAGCATGCAAAAGTGTATTCAATTTTCAGGTTAAGAAAGAAAGAGAGAGGAACAATCACTTACCTCAGCCTATTGGGATGGTTGGCGCAGAAATCCTACGCCGACTTCCCATAGCCTGAGGTAACCAAGGTTCCTTTCCGTTCCTTTGTTTACCTCAATATCCCAAGTAGTAATGTTTCTGGTGTGAAAGGATTGGCCGTCAGGTCATTTCGATTCATTCTCTGACGTTGTCCAGGGTACGCCTGATTGCTATTCTTCGCTTGGTCGCTTAACATTGCAATCTTCGAGGAGGCTCCTTTCATGTACTCACTATATGGGCATATCCCTCACAGGCAAAGACTGAAGTCCTGAAAAAGTTTCCTAAGAATATCTCAGGAACTTACGACGACAACTGAAGAAGTCAGGTTACAACTATGGGAAGCTAAGGCTCCCCTTCCGCATGTCTGAATCTTTGCCACCTGGTTATGACAAGGGATGGTTGACGTGAAAGTCTTTGAATAGGCTGAGATCAGGAGTGGGCAGATGCAAAGTGAACTTGGCAAGATGCTGAGATCAATTATATCAAATGCGATTGCGGTGAAGACCAGATTGTCCAGCACATGCTCCAGTGTTGACTGTGTCCAGCATCCTGCTCGGCAGCTGAACTGTATGAGGCCTCAGAAAATGCACTGGAAGTGGCCAAGTTCTGGTCCAGTTTAATTTGATGATTGTGATTGTGTAACTGTACGTTTCTGATACGAAATAATAATAATATCCCAAGTGTTGTTAACATCAAAAAATGGGCTTTTGTTAGATATTTTCATGGCATGGAAGCGCAGAGGCCATTGAAGAAGAAATCTTTCATCGCAGTAAAAACAGCCATGGGCTTCTGAACAATTATTAAATTGAAAATTCTGACACTGAGAACGTTTATTTTAGATAATAGTGACAATGAAACAGCCATTAGTTTGTCTGGCCCTCCAGCATTCATTTGTTGTAAGTGAGTATTTTAGAAATATTAAATTGAAAAGATAAATTATTATTGAAATAAACATTCCAAAATTATGAGACGTCATGATTTTATTAGTTGCCTTTTAATGCAGAAAAATGAATCACATGAGTAACAGTATGTTTATATGAAAGAATGTGGTGTTTTCTGAAATAAATGATAGACTACATGTTCTATTTATAAAAGTATTTACATGACAAACGTGTTTAATTCTTTTTCTTTAACAAAAGAATGGATGGTTCAAGTTACTTCAATTTCTGGACTTCACACCTGGAAACTATATACGCAATAAACAGAAGTACTTCAGTATTCACCACAATAATGAATCAAATAAATCGCTGGAATTACATCATGACTCAATGTTAATTGTAACAAATGACTGGAAGATGATACCAGAAGATCGGGAGGATGAATTTGTCAGAGCTAAAACAAAATCACTCAATGCTGCTATTTAGTATTTTATATATCCATAGAACTTACTGGTTTTCATAATGCCATCAATAAAATCTTCCCGGGGAATGAGACCGTCATTATTTTTATCCATTTTGCGGAAGAGGTCCGTGAGTCTCGACTTCTTGTGGTTCATGAACTTCAGGAACTGTTAACAAAAGAAATCGTAGATAAAATATAAACTACCCCTGCTACTTCATGAATTTGTTTTTTTACTAAAGGAGAATCCACTTGCCCTCTTGCGCCAGTCGTCCCAGCTGAAGTTCTTGACCTTCTCGAGTTCCTGCAGGTACGCCAGTTTCTCCTGGAGCCGACGCTGGCGCTCCCACGCCAACAGCCACACGTTGCGCCAGCGATCCCAGAGCAGCTTCACGCGTGGATTACGGAATTGGGGCTCCGCAGCTTTGCTGCAGGATTGAAACAATAATCATTGCACTGTATTTCCCACCATCAAAAAATCTTTTATGTTCATCAAATCTGCAAACGTTTAAACTTTTTAACACAGTAAAAGACTCCATCAAACCCTTACCAGGAAATAAAAACATCCCAACAAAACAAAAGTGGGGAAAACTCAAAATCCTGGCTTAATATTGTAACAGAATAGAAACTTTTTGGAGAATCAAAATTAAATTTCAAACAGTTAAGCAGAAATACCAGGACATGAGCATAGAACAATATATATATTTCATTTTTTGCTGATACAATCTGTTTATTGAATTCAAATTGCTTCCAACAGGTTTCCAATAAATTTAAGCATCACTACGTACTGTCACTAGATTACTGTCAAGCAAATTAACAAATGTTGTACTGTTTAGTTGAACCCTGCAGTGATTGTCATCTACCTTTAGACTTAGCCACACAGTTGTCACCAAACTGTCTTACATTCCAAACTAGAATCAGTTTATGCCAAGGTACGAAGGTCTCATTTTGTAAGGTAACAAACTCTATCAATCACTTCTCACCTGCAGGACTCCCCTAGAAAGTAATAGTCAAGTGATATTTTACCAGAGTAAAGGAGAAGGATTAGATAACCTGAGTGAGAAATAAAATCTAGTGTCAATGTTAAAAGGAACTACACAACTTCAGTTCAACCATGCAGCTATCTGTCCTAAGTAACTGTCAAAATCTGTGCAGTTATCTGAATTGAAGGTTTCCGTTCTCAGTACTCGCAGTTCTGGTACGACAATGCGTGACAGACGAAAAGAGAGCCGTGCTTTTCTGTGCGTTTGCAGTCATATGTTGGTGGAAGAACAAAGGGAAAAATGCTGTGAATGTTGGAGCATTTGGTTCCTGGCAATTGGGGATTTTTTGAAAATCAGAAATTTTCTGTGGGAGTATCCTCCCCTGGCACTCAGGGACATAACAACAACATAATACGTAAATTTCGTTTGATTCTGTGAAAAGCTGTTTATAATTGTGTTAGTTTTGGACCATAACTGACCTATCCAGCAACTTTTCATTGCCACTGTACATAACACAAAATGTATATAGTATTCTTCTTTTCCATTTCGGCCTCTATGGAGCCCTTGGTTCTTAACTCTGGAGAGTTTTCTTTTTGGCCCAATGTTCTTTCATCCTTGCACTATGGTTGTCTTTTCTTTCTTGGGTCCATTTCACCCCAGGTCCTGGGTGCAGTGTTTTGGCTGTTAGCGTCTGGAGAGAATCAGATGCTTCCATCAATGATCTGTACTTATCCCTGTTGTAAATGTCATTGGGGTCTACTCCCAGTTGCTCGAGATCTTTTTCAACTAGCTTAATCCATTTTGTGTTAGTCGCTTTCCCCTGTATAGAAGGTGTTGTAGATTTTGGAGGCGAGTCTCTGACTGTCCATTCAAACTATGTGACCACATAACATTAATTTGCTTTTTCTCATGGCTGTTGTAATGCTCTTCAGTGGTTGGTATAGGTCCTTATTATGCCCGAGTCTGTATTTTCCTTCCTCTTGAACAGGGTCCATGATTTTTCTCAAGATCTTACATTGTTTTGGTTCCATTTTTCTGAGTTGTCCCTTTCTACCCATGTTCAAGCACTCTGATGCATACAGTACTGATGGCCATACTACAGTATTATAGTGCCCGAGTTTGAGGTTAAGGGATAGGGATTTAGATCCGCACATGTTCTTGCAAATGTGGTATAACTGGTACTATATAAATATAATAAAGTGTTCTAATAGGCAACATGTTGCAGTACAAGTGACTAACTACAACAAGACTGAGCGAGCTGTACGATCACCAGAGGGAGCGGCACAGTTTATCGACGCAAAGACGAGCTCCTCGCACAGGTGAGCAGCCTGCGTAAACACCTGCCTCAACTGTGCAGTTGCCTCTGTTTACCATTAAGACACGTCGGCACACGTGATAAACTGCAAAGTTGAACTGAAAGTGTGTAGGTCCCTTAACAGCATAATGACAGAGTTACCAGCTGTTACAGTGGTGTTAAGAACAGTTTGATTGTTCGTTTTCACCCTCCCCATCTTATAGACGGCGGTTATACAAGAGACTCGCTGCTGCTACAGTAGAGAGCAGGCCACATTCAGATTAGTCACTGGCTGTTGCAATGACAATTATACAAACAAAAAGCTCTTTGCTGGAGGAGACAATCACCCACAACTGCTAATGTTATTGTTTACTAACTTTATAACATTATGTACAGTGTGAAAATTGATTACAAACATCGTTTGACCCTTTTCCTGAAATTGGGTCAATTGTGCCAGAGTTAGTATCATCAAAGCGTTTTTTTTAGCATAAACTAAATGTCACAAACAAACAACAAAAAATTTCTTCCATAAAGATGATCTAATAATCAACTGCACAAGAATCATTACACTCAAAACACATAAATTGCTAATGTTAGAAACAATTATACTGGAAACACAAAAGGCAAAAGAAGAAACAAAGCTAAGTCAAGAGTTGAAAATTACCCTCTTGAAGTTAAAAGTTGAAAGATTTAGAGAAGAACTTCAATTATTCAAAGAATTTCTACAGGAAAAAAAGAAAAAGATGATTTGCATAAATATTTAAGGGCACTCCGCTGCTATTCTGTGTTTCAGACAAAATTAGAAATTTTTTGGTTTCTAACGAATTAAAATATTCATCAGATGTCTACAGGGTGGTCACCTCCTTACTTATTGTAACTTGTGACCAAGAAGTCCATCAGGGAACTTTTACTGTAGTCCTCTTTCAATACTACAAATAACTATAAAAATAATTATACTTAACTCACGTTAAATCAAATATTTATAATGAAATTCCTTTCCCATGACAATTATGAAAAGATTTAACAATTTCTTTATAATATGGGATGTGCTTTTATCTTTGTGAAATGTAAGTGAATCTATAATTTACAAAATGGGTGCTAAATTACGTGCACAAACTCAGTAGACTGAAGGTAGATTTTAAGCTGAACTTAAGCTAGATGCAGCGTGCTCGGGCTAACCTTCCTTTCGCAGCAAACCTCGGGCCAATGTGAGGCTGCAGCTCCGGTGCCTTCTCACGTCCGGGGCTCGCGCGACTGGGACAGAAACAGCTTACGGTCATGCGACGGCAGCACGAGAGCTGGCAAACTGGAAACTTGCAAGGCTTCACCTACCGTTCACAGGACGTGTACTAGACCCAAAAACTTTAATGATTCAGTTCCGAAAGTAATCAAAATTTCCTTGTCTGATTGCATTGAGTCTCGCCATCCGAGGACTACCAGTGACACTCGTTACATAAAATCTGTCATCTCAGAACTCAATAATAATCTCATTTCCATTTGAATTGAATGATATTTGTAACAAAAGCACATGGAATGAAGGGACGCCCACAAACAACTGAAATAAGTGCACAAGACAAAATCTGAACATTGATAACCTATATTTCTACTAAAAACTTGTATCTGTAGCTTTAACTGCTGATAATGTTGACAAATTTTCTTAACATATGGTACAATACTGAGAAGAAGTACAGACCACTTTGAGAAAAATTTCTCATGCCGTTAGAATAAAAATTCAATTCAAGACACCAGAAGCACGTGGATTATATAATCGGACACTGACAGCTCCTTGCCAAATGATAACTTCCGTTCCAAAGGAAGTATGTTATTCTGCTGATGAAAGGAATATGCCTGATAATTACAATGTTTCTTCTGAAATTTGTTGTGATATTTTCTTTCCATATACTAATTTTAATTTTAAACAAATAATCTATATTCACAGTTATGAAAAGCAAACAGTGCTTACCATAAATGATGACGTATATTTCAAAAATCGTGGACACACGAGGAAAGAGCGATAATAGGGAAAGTAAACCATCACTTACCAAATGTGAAGAAGTTGGGAGGGCTATGGCAAAATACAGGGGAAACCACTTAACTGTTTAGGCGAGTACCACAAATACGTGTGTCATCTTTTGGCGTGTTACTTGCCAATAGTTATGACTGCTGCTCAGTTAAAAATTCTTCGAAATGCTGTGAACTCTTTATCTTGCAGTTTTCACCCTCACAGTGCAGTAACGGGTTTACTTTCCTTGTCATTTATTTGTTCCCTTCTTTAAGTTTGTTGATTAGCTAATTTTTTGCAATTTGTCTTGGGAGATTTAAAACACCACCCCTCTCTCTTTCAGGGCCCCTCCATTCCAGTGTCTGCACGTAATACCGCAGTCCTAGTTCAACACGCACAAGAAACTGACAAAACCCCGGCACTTAGTCGATTTATACACGTTTAATAATACTCGTTGATTACTAGACCAGATCTACAAGTATTCCTTTCTGTCAGACTAAGTTGTAAATATAAGATATGATAGGGAAAATAACCCATCACATACAACAGATGGAGGCAGGAGTGCCAGACGAACACGTAAAAGAAACAAAAAATTCTAATATTTCAAGTTATGTCACATATGAGGCGAAACGTGTGGCAGGGGGAAAGGTTTGTCAATCCAGATCTGCCACACGAATGAAACAAAGATGAAATATGCGGGACAGTGAGTGGGGTTTGAACTGGTGATGAGAGGAGAAGGCTAGCCAACGATAATCCCCACCATCCTGTATATTTCATCTTTGTTTCATTCATGTGGCAGATCTGGATGGCACACCTTTCTCCCTACCATATGTCTCCCTTCCTACATGACTTAAGTTATTAACCAAAATATAGTGATGTGTGTGTGTGTGTGTGTGTGTGTGCGTGTGTGCGCTTCACATGATTTTCTGGCCCTCCTGCCTTCACGTGTGGTAAGTGGTGGGTTATTTTTCCTTATCCTATCTTATTTTCAAAGCCTAATGCCAGTTTTGTTGTTTCCGTTAACCAAAAGTTGGAAATATGAATGTTTAACTATTTCGTTTATTTTGTTACATCCATTTTAATGCCTATTAACTTTCAAGTGAAGTGAAAAAATTCCTAGACAGATCTTACGCATGCGGTTTTCCTATTGTCAATTGTGAAAACCAACACTCTTTAACAGCTTCCAGTAACATTCCAGCATGCATTTCAGGCATGCCAATATATACATAAAACTATAACACCAATTATTTGCAGTCATGAATACTGGTCACAAGAAGTCAAAACAGACTACTGTTTTAATAGACAACACTCCCATTCTATCTTTCTTACGTCATCTAAGAAATAACAGTTTTCATTTCTTATCTGACAACAGTCCCATGCAATGTTACCTTTCTGCAAGTTTCCAGTCTGCTCAAGGACTCTATTTTACATTACAATCAACATGCAAAAAAAACAAATCTAGGGATTATTACATTCTTATAAACTAGCAGATTATCACATAATTACCCTATGGGTATCTCTCACTAAAATATTATTAGTGTCAAACTAAGAGGTAATAACTATGTTATTGCAAGACAACTCTATAAAAGAATATGGAATTCAAACTACACAACATGGCTACCAAATGCATGACTATTATGCTAGATGATAAAGTTGTGAGCATTAATTAACATCTACATGAATCAAAACTATTTTTTTTATCAATTCAATAATTGGGATGGAACTATCACGACATAAAAAATGCTGAAAACTTTTTGGACAGAACTATTACTACATAGTAAAACTTTACAAATTACAAAACGCAGGCAATAAAACAAAATAATTCTCTGCATTTCTCACACAATCTGCTATATTTACCAATCTCTTGATGATAGTTAAACACATGCTGCATACACTGCAAGTAACCCGAATACTATTTCTATATAAAGATTATCAGAGTTTAAACTATCATCAAACTGATTAAACTAATCTCCAAACTACAAAAAAAAAAAAGTACATCTCATTAAAATGTTTTGTTTGTGACTGCAGAGCTATCAAGAGCGATACTTCTCTAGCTTTAAACTGAATTTGAATATTTTTTTCTTTGGCACTTACCATGATGAAAGTACACTGTAAACAGTGTTATAACAGTTTCACTAAGTTTTTGAAACACAATTTGGTTGTTCAGTTCAGAACAGAGAATTTTCAATTGTTAACAGATCAAATTAAGCAAAAGCATTTACACACTCAAGTTCATGTAAACAAAACAGTTACAAGTACAGAAACCAAAGCCTAAAGTAATTACAAATAGAATACATGTTGAAATAGCTTTACAAAGGGTGTCTGAAAATTGCTGAAATTTCACTTAACATCTCTTTTCTATTAAGGGACCGTGCACAAACTACGTGGCTCGGTCCAGGGGGGGGGGGGGTTGGCTGGAAGGCTACGCTGGGCTACGTGGGTGGAGGGAGGGGTTCTGAGCCCGACCACGTAGCTTTCCTTTCATAACATTTTTCACAGTTAAAATGAGGAACAGAACTCACAACAGCATGTGAATATTTATTTCCCTCAGATAATTATCTCCGTATGTAATTTACAATAGTCTGACAAGAGAAAACAGTACAAAATGTCTTCTGAAATCAGTAGGGAAAAAAGCTACGTGCTCCGTGGGGGGGGGGGGGGGGGGGGGGGGAGGGAGGCAGAAGCCAAGTAGGGCTAAGTGGGGGAAGGGCGGGTTCACAGGGGGCCAAAATGGAGCTACGTGGTTTATGCACTCTCCCTAATGTGTATTCCAGATTACTGTACTCTAAACTTGACAACAATTTGGATTCACAACAAACAACATTTAAATCTGGTCAGAGACTTATGCCTGGGCTTGATGCCTCTTCTAATACAAGATACTGAAATAAAGAAACTGAAATTTTATTTGGATTACTGTTTTAACTGGAGACACATTTTATTTGTGTTAATTTTTAAATAAGAAAGCCTAATTTCGATACAATTTTCAGACACGGTGTTCACACAAAACAGAAATACGAGAAGGGGGTAAGAAGCCGACCCAACTAACCTTGACTTGCGAGAGGCAGCGTCGTGCTCCGGGGACGACTCCCGATTCTCTCTGGGGGCACACCAACAAATAAGCATGCACACTAAACACACATAACACATGCAGCAACATATACAAGCAACACAAGAGGAGAACTGGAAAATCAACCATTACAAAATTAATCAAAAGCGTGAATACACAAACAGTGATCAGTTTCTCTCGGAACAAGGGCTCAAGTCAACTTTTTATAAAGGTACATATTGTGCATACAAACATTACAAAAGAAATGCAGGTACACAATTACTGAATTAGGACAAAGAATAGAAAGTCTACTTCCTGGGATTTGCAGATCACCACAAAAACAAGAAATGAGAGACAATTTTAACTACAAGCTCAAAATAAACGATTTCCTGAAAAGATTGAAAAATTTAGTTATATGCTAGTTCATTCATCTATAGTAGATTTGTTGGGATTGTCATATGTAGTAGAATTCCTATTATATTCATGTGGCAGGCTCGGATGTGACCACATCTTTCCCCCTGCCATATGTCTCGCCTCCTACATGAGGAAGACTAAAAAGTCGAAATATTGTGCAATTCTTTTGTTTTTGTGTTTTTACGTGTCTCACCCTCCTGCCTTCATCTGTGGTAAGTGACGGGTAACTGTTTATTTTCCCTATCCTATCTTATTTTCAGTGCCTCGCGGCAGTTTCTTTGTTTCCTTTATCCAATTCCTATTATACGAACTACGACTATCAAAATCGCAAGATATCCGAGTCGATTTTTAATTAAGACGGAAATTCAGAAACATTCTTTTGAGAATTCCTTGATGTTCAGAAGTTAGTGCTGAAGATATAGGAGAGTGGGTGGTGGGTGATTCGTCAGACCCTGGGTATGAAATACTAAATAATGATGAACTTATTGAACGTGTCGAGGAAGAAGATGACCTTAATGTTGGGGTTGAGGCAGACACGGAACCACCAGCTAGTCAAGCATTTGCAGACCTTGAAACTGCGTTGAACTGGATGGAGCGTCAGCCCGAGTGTGACCACATGCAACTTCTCACTGTCAAGCGGATGAATACAGTCGAACAACTTACTCTGACCGAGATGCTCAGCAAGCATACTGTGCTAATGTTTAGCACTTGTAAGTACGCTTAATATGTAAAAGTGTTGCCTATTCATTTAATTAATTAAAAGATCTTTTTCTTTAGAAATAGTTTTTTCTCCCATTTTCAACATACCTACAGTAATTAATTCTAATAGCCCCTGTAACATAACAAGCGTCTGCGCCAGGTGTCTGCAGCAGACGACGCTTGTTAACGATGTATTATCTTTGAGTAATAGTAAGTCAGTCTGTCTCTGACTGCCAGACGAGATTGTTAGCGTGGAGGCACATTTCGGTCTAACAGTTTGGAAATTGTTGCAGACTCAAGTAAAGTAGTAAAGTGATTTATATAAGCATGTGATGACTAGAATTTGTGATTCAGAAGAGAACACTTTTCTTAAAGTGGCTACATGTGGTAAGAGGAACTGTAATCAATGTGGTAGAACATTTTGTTGTAGAAACTCTTTATCCTACGAACTTGTAATTTTCGGCGAAGTTCGATTACTTATCCAAAATCTCATATTTGGTGGTGGTATATTTCCGTTGGGTGAGATAGCTGCATCTTAACTATTACAATAAAGTCACTTGGTATGAAGTTGCATATAAACTGCTGAACTGTTCTTTTTATTTAGTGAACCCAACGCTCGAAATTTACCTAAAGCTGGCGACCGCGGCATAAGAACCTTTTTTCTGGTTAATGAACTTATTTGTGTTTCTAAGAAAGTGACTGTAGGCTCCAAATCAGTATACAAAATTTAGCCCCACATAAAGCATTTGTACCCTTGCACCCCTTTTCCGGGAAGAAAACAATTATCAGAATTTTTGATTATCCGAATGGGGTCTGGTCCCAATTGATTTGGATAATTGGAGTTCTCCTGTATACAGATTGCCCCAAGACTCACTGTTAAGCCTAGGCAGTAAATTCGTGTAAGGAAACAAAATGTGAGCAAACATTTGAAGTGCCAAAGCTGGTGCAATTACTAACTGATGGGAATAATTTAAATTAAGGACTAGTAATTTGAAGGGTAGAACTAATGACTTCCCTGCACTATTCCCTCTACCACTGCCTGGTGCGGTATATTATTCTGCGTTGCACTCCTCTGTAGACTCACAGAATGAACATTTGCCTCCTTTTGTTCTGAATATTAAATCCGAAAATTTGTGCACACGTTATTCATGTACTGGGGAACAAACCATGTGGTTTAGGAGGAGTACACAGGCCGAAGTTTATTGGCGTGTGCACACCTTCCAAACCACATGACTCGTTCCCTAGTAAATGAATAAGATGTAAAATCGAAATATTGTGTATGTTTTTGTTTGTCATATAATATGTTTTTCACATGTCGCAGCCTTCAGCTTTGGTGAATGATGAGTCATTTTCCCTTTCCTTTGTCATTTACATCGCCTAAAAACTGTTTCCTATTTTCTTAATATAATTACAGTGTTAAGATTATAATGAAAACACATATGCAACTCTGTGAAACACCTTCCATCCATGTACTGAAATTATACTGCATAAATGTTTTTCAATTGTAAAATCTCACGGAGACAAGCTGGTGGTTTAGAATATGGGACGCGTATGCGAGTGAAACTTGGATCTACATTTGACCGGAGCCCTACCTGGACGGCGTCTTGGGCCTGGAAGGCTTGCGGTCGCGCGCGGCCTCGGCCGCCTTCACCTGCCTCGACTTGCACACGCTGTCGACCTCCGTCTGCCGCTTCTGGGTGTTCTCCATGAACTGACGGTGGTCGACGACCAGCGCCTCCAGGGTCGCCAGGTCGTCTGGCAGCGGCTCGCGCTCCAGGTCTACCAGAGTGCCCTCCAGGCCTGCCAACCACGCCAGCAGTTCCTCCAACAGTCCTTCCAGGTCACGCAGAGCTGCCAGGTGTTCCTTTAGCCTCTGTTCCCTCTGTTATGTCAACAGTACATTGTCAGAAAATAGTCCCTTTTTATTATAATCACTAGACCTCAGATTTTAGGCAAAAACCTATTTTGTTATTGAATGAAATACATGAAAATAAGGTTATGTATACATATTTATGGACATTTATGGCCATTATTTCCAGTTTTATAGTGCCTAAAAATGCCTAAATTGTTGCTAAAAACCTATTTCACATATTTTTGTTTTGAATACCAACAAAAGCCTTTCTAACTAAGAAAAACACTAATATTTTGCAAAGTGTTTATTTCCAACAATTCAAATGAACTTCTATGGGATCATTGTCACTCGTTCTGTGTTTTTTATTAGTAGCACAGAAGGAGCAGTGAGCCGCGTGTTTTCGTAAAGCACCACTATGACCAAGCTACCAATCACAAAATGTCTTTAATTCGACAGTGGTATAACCAACTGATGGAAACGTTATATACTGTGACGTGTGCAGAAAACAGGTGAGTAAAATGTAACAGTATGTTGAAAAGTTCTCAACATTATACTAACACTACTTTAATAATGCAATATTGCCATACATGAAGGTTTATTAAGTTTTTATTTAAAAGTAGGACAGGCATCCATCCACAGTATTTCAAAAGTGAACTTTGTTTCAGGACACTCGACAAAAAATTTAAATAGTAAAGCAAGCCCAGGATTTTCCTAACCTCTTGTAACCCTATTATTGTACCTATGTGTGGTCATTAGTACGAAACGTTTTGATCTGATGTTATTAAAAGACCGCATTAATGTCCGAATAATATAGAAAATATTCATAAATTTAATATTTCACACCGGCATTACTAGATTGCTAAATAATCTCAATTACAAAAACAAGATTTTAAATATACAGATGGTACAATTTGGTTGTTCAAAATAAATGCCCAATTGCGTTTGGCCAATAGTTTAATAATCCGCAAATTGTGACATTTACATTCTGAGGATGTTGACATAACTATCCGCATTGTAAATTTAGCTATGTACAATAAAAATAATACACATACAAATAGTAATATATAATGAAAGTATGTTCATATAAATGTACGAATTTTTGAAACGGTAAATAAATATCCAACCAATGTGTATTCAAAAAATTTTCTCCATCAATAGGAAATAAGTGACAAATCCACATTAGAGTTTTATTGATTTTTGATAACCCCAGCAAGATAAAATGAATTAAATTCAATAGAGTTGTGCTGAATTATGCTTCTTGAAGTTACTTTTTTAATTAACTAATTTTTATTGATATTTCATAAACATCATTACAATTTTGATAGCCTATTATAACATTTTTAGAACCTATTTTGCATTGGAACAGAGCTTATGTTAGCCACCTAAAATGAGATTATTAGAACCTAAAAATCCAAGGTCTAGTAATATCTCTCTCTCTTTCTCTCTAGTAATCAATGTAGTGACAGTCACCTGTGAGGCCCAACTGAAGACCTCTTCCCATCGTGATTGTATGATGGTGATCCAGTGCTTGATAACCGCTGCGCCATCCGGATGTGCTTTTGCCAGGATCTCTTTTGCAAGGGCGATTGTGGAATTTTTCTCTTTTTCCTTCTCAACCATCTCACGCATAAACCTGCAATACAAAGGGCGTACACAGTGAAACTAACAACACACACACGCAGTTCCGAATACCTACAAACATCGAGAACGAAAGGAAGGAGGTATTGTTAAGCAAGTAAGCTTCTCACTTGTCGTGCTGAGTCAGCTGTTCACGCGTGTCCTGTTCGTCCTCCGGCAGCGCGGCGGCGAAGCGGAGACGCATCTCCGCGTCCGACAGCCACTCCAGCAGCATGTGCACCGCTTTGTGGAGCTTCTCCGCCTGCGATATGCAACACAACGGACACAGAGTTCAGGAACTGGGGGAGTGAAAGAACTTTAATGACAGAGTACAACACAAAAATTTTAATATAATGCATTGACCAAGTCCCAGCTGAAAAATGCAAAGCGTACATTTCGCGACACTAAGTGCATGGAAATCAGTCAGCTTGCTATAACCACCTTTAGCTGGTAGCATTTACATTTCATATTCTACTCACACACTTTGTCATCTTTATGTATTTTTCAACTAATATTATGTGGACAAGAAAAATAAATTATACCCAACACTCACCAAAGTTGAAGGGAGGAGGGCAGCAGCAACACAAAAGAATAATTTTTTTTACTGTCGTCAGTCTTTCGACTGCTTCAATGCAACCCTCCATCCCTTCCTATCCTGTGCTAACCTCTTCATCTCTACATACCCCTTACAACCCACGTCCTCAATTATTTGCTTCAAATATTCTAATCTCTGTCTTCCTCTACTAACAAATTAACCAATCCAGCATGTCTCAAAATATGACCTAACAACCTGTCTCTTCTTTCTGTAAGTTTCTTCCACAAACTTCTTTTCTCACCCATCATGTCCAAAACTCATTCCTTTCGTACTTTGTTCGTCCACTTAATTTTCAGTATTGTTCTGTAGCACACCATTCCAAATGCTTAAATTTTCATTCTTTCCAGTATTCCTAAAGTCCATGTTTCGCTACCATAAAGTGCTGTGCTCCACACATAAAGTTTTAAAAAGTTCTTTCTAATTCCTAGATCAATATTTCAAACTAACAGATCTATCTTTTTCATGAAGGTTCTTTTTGCTAGAGCTATCCGCTTTTAACATCATTCTTGCTTCGGCCATCGGTTGTTATTTTGCATATAATATACAAAGAAACAAAAACACAATTGGTTCATTCTGTGTGTGGCTGTGTTGACTGCGAAGCTAACACAAGCTCAGCCATGTTTCTTTACACTCGATAAAGGGTTAACACTGAAATATGGTGTTTTAGTATGCTTGCATATTATTTCGTGTTGCTGCTGCCCTCCTCCCTACAACTTTGGTTAGTGTTGGGTATAATTTATCTTTCCTTTCCACATAAATATCACCTCATGGCAATTCTTTCACCCTATTGTTATCAACAAATATTATGTTTCATATTTTCAGCTGACTTTATCTCTCTAATCATCTCCAATAATGTTAATCAAAACTATACCTTAATGTATACAATATACCTCGTTTGTGTAATACAAGATGAAATCTTTCAGCTGGTCTCTTTCTTACCTCCTTAAGTGCCTCCTCTAGACGAACCCTCTTCCGCCCGCTGAGCTTGGAGACGGATTCCCAGAGGGACGTCAACTGCGAGAGCTGTTCACGGATGGTAGCCGCGTCCGCAGCGGACGCCTTCACCTCGAGCTCGCGCCCCGTGCTCTGTACCGACTCCATCTGGGCCGCTCGGCTGTGCAAGTCCTCCTCAAATGTCTGCCACACGGTAACAAACAAGAGGTCAGTGTAACGCCCATGATAAGAAAATAATTTTATTTCAAAGTAGAAATCTGTCCACACATACAAAACAAAACTTTCATTCTTTTTAAACCTCGTCGACAACAAGGATATTAGATGTATTTAGGGCTGGTGGCAAGAAATGGGAAGGTATTCGGCCATGGCATTCTGGAGGAAGCATCCTGGCATTTGCCTGGAGTGATTTGGGAAAACCTTTGAAAACCCAAATCTTTATGGCTGGATTGGGATTTGAACCCAAGTACTTCTGAGTGTGAGACCAGAGTGTTACCACTCACCAATCACGTTCAGTAAAATCCATTCTGTCAGTCAACCTATCTTTCCTTTTTGTCCTGGTTGAAAACCAAGTCAATAAATCTCTGGTACCCACGAGCACAAGCATTGGATTTCATGCACAAGAAAATGGTAAAAGTTTCTAGTACAGGTAAGGTTGTAACGGATTAGAATAAATTAACAAGGGAACTTATGAATAATTTATCAAATATATGGCAGGAAATTAATTTTTTTTAAATGGCAAAACTAGATGGGAATTTAACCCTTAAAGTACAAATAATAATAATAATAATGAAGAAGGTTTGGTACTAAATCTAAAAATTCAGGAGAGAAATCACAGAACCCTTTGACAATCAAACAGGTGTGAGACAAGGCGATGGGTTCTTTTCTCTTCTGTTCAATGTCATTCTAGCTAGGTTGTAGAAGAATGGAAGAATGAACTCAAGAAATTTGAATGTTGTAAGGCCAATCCCACTAGGCTTTCCCAAAGACAGAAATTGCAAGTTTAAAACAAAATACGGTAAAAACAACATGGTCCCATACTGTAAATAACTTGGAGAATTCAACGAACCGGCAGGCCTTGAGAAAAATCACACAGGAAAATCGCCTCCAAAAAGTAAAAAATTGTTAGGTTTAGTCCAAAACCTCTACAACAAAAATTCAATGCCAGAAAGACCAAAATTCGGCATTACAACACAGTCAAAGCCAACAGTCCTCTATGTAAGTGAAACGTTAACACTTAACAGAAAACACAAACTTGAAGAAATCAAAATTTAAGAGAGAAAAATCATTAAGAAAATTCTAGAAACGACCAAAACAAAAACAATACAGACCTAAGTGGTCGGAAGAATGCAAACAAGCTTTCTCAGAAGGAATGAAAGAACCCAAAGAAAACTTGATTGGGTCATTTGTTTAACGACTTCCAATTATTGGGAGGATTCGTGACCAATAATAATAAAAAAGATGGATTAAACAGATGACTAGGTAAATTGCCACTGGAATATGTGCACCACTCGAAGATAGCCTAAAAGTCAGAGTAGGAATGAAGCCAACATCATTTGTTCCCTTTAAAGTTCAGCCAAGAGAGGCAGAGAGGACGTACAGGTGGGGTTTGTTTAGGGTCACCCAGCCTGTCTAACCACACCTCTACCAGGTATTCAATGAAAAATAACTTTTTATTGTTTGTGTAAAGGTAGATTTCCATGAAAGTTCATGGAAGTATATTCACTTAAGGGGACACAGTTGAGAAGGACCTGCCATAAGAAATCAATGTTAAAACAAGCAAATTTCAGGTACACTTTCTAAAGAAACTAATGGAGATACAGGCCTGAAACTTTCACAGTATACAGATAAAACATCATCTGCAAATCACATAAAGATTTCTTAATATATTTTATATAGTTTATGAGTAATGATTTTTTGTTCTAAAAGACAAACTTTTTATAAATACCTTGGACCTTGTTAGTTTGTTCTTGTTGTTATGACAGATCCCATTTTTTATTTGATTAATCATAATTTTATTTACAAGAGATGCTGAAAGTCTGATGTCTTTATCAGTCTTAGTTTTTTGAGAAAAGTGTACCAAAAGATCAAAAAATGTAGTTTTGAGAAAAATCTGTACTAAATGTTTTACATACGAGAAACTAATGTACATTACAATACAGACACACTATTACCAAGCATCACGAAAAAAACTCCGAATCTAACTGTCAAATTTGCATGAAACAAACGGCATTTTGTAGCTAAATAATTGGAGCATTGAACAAGTCTAAAAATCGATTTTTTGATCCAGTTCACGACTGTCCACCCTTAAAAAAAAAAAAAAAAAAAAAAATCAGTAGAAATAAATGCAAAACACAGTTGAGGAGAAAAGTAATAACAGCCAATAAGCAGTCGTAGAGCAGTAAACTTCCTAAATAACAATAAAGTATTTCTTGGCACTTGACAATGGTGGTAACAGACTTCAACTGTCGAAACACCATTTTTTATGAATGGACTCGTCAGCTAGTTTCCCGAGAAATTTTTATGCTGCCAACTTTCTCCTTTAATCACTTAAAGTACTGAGTGAGTATAAGGCCTAGACCAGCTAAGGAGAAACATTCGGCTAACAGCACGAGAGATATCAATGGTGACTAACAAATATTTCTTAATTCAATTTGATAGCATGCAAACTAAACATTAAAATTCTATTTACAAATGACGGATACAAAAAAAATTTAAATTCCATAAAAAAGTAAAACAACATAAAACAAATTACTAACACACTTTTAAATATGAACAGAAAAGGGAGCCAATGCTTTCTAACATGTGATGAGAGATATACAGCGTGGATTAATGAAAACAACTGAATTCTCAAGGGATAAAATCTTTGTAGAGAAAGGAAATACGAACGAACTGGAAGTGTTTGGTGTAGCAGATATTAGTTAGTAGAAGACAAAAGAAATTGAAGAAAACGAATGCAAGATAAAATATGGTAAAAAATATTTATTTAACAAATTAATATGGAATTACGGACTGTGAGACCTTAATCGCTCAATTACCTGAAAACCAATTGTCACACAAGTCATCTTTGCCTAGAAACTTTCATAAAATCATCCATTAATGTAAGTAATGGTTCTTGTTGGGTTGGTGGAAGAAAACAATAAAAATTGGAAATAATGTGATACAGAAGTCAAGGTCGTCTTGAAGAGACAGGACAAAAAAAGTAGGGCTGTCTTAAACTGGTGTAGCAATGCTTATTAAATTTAAAACAAAATTATATTATCCTGTCATGGTTGCCGTGTAACGATTTATAAGACAATTCTCTTTGCTAGCTTCATCGCTTTCTTCCTTTTAATAATTCTTATGAAATTGTAGTTCCATTATCTGATCAGAAATAATATACATTTACCTTTTAAAGGAAAGTAAAATCAGTGTTGACAAAATTTTCGTTTAATGAAAACCAACTTTTATAAAACCAGCACCTATTACACATCTCTCAACGTCTGGTAGATTTCTTTGATAAAATAACAATCAGAACTTCTATCCAAAGATTGAAGGTTTATTTAAACTCAGCTTTATTTAAATCCTCCAAAACTCTTTGTATCAACTTTTAGAAGAAGCAACTCTTTTGCCGACTAACTGTGAGCTATCTTTTTTTTAGTCACATTGTAAGGAAATCGAGTTTTCTTATGTATACATCTCTGACCAATGAACTGTGACTAAGTATTTGTATTCTTTGGTAGAGTTGTTATCTTGCTATGGATATGATTAATTGGAGGCAAAAGAGAAGCATTTTTTTGACATTAAGAAAAAATATTGAGATTTGCGTTGCTGTATGCTAGTGAAAGAATAAATGTTTAGGTTTAATAAAGTTGAATTATTAAGTATTGATGTATTTGAAACCTACAAGTGGAGAGATCCATAAAATATCCACAAAAAGGCAAATTTGTAACATGACAATAAGAATCATCAGCGAACGTCACAATAAAATCTTCACCGAGGAACTTTATTTTTATAATTTAAATAAATAAATGATTTATTAATATTAAAATGGTTAACTTCAGTCTCGCTACAGTGGTAATGACAGCATATCTTAAATCACTAGGAAGTGCTATCAATATTAATATCATACTTTAGTATTAGTATTGTTTGACTAGTAATCATATGAAGAATCGAAGAGTTATAGTTGGCACAGTTAATTAAAAAGTAGAAAAACTCCCTAACCTTACACTGAACTTTCTTTCGTCAGGAAGGCGTAACAGGGATTATTATAAGGTATTGTTTGAAAGGTAATTCTGAATTTAAAACAAATAATTGAGCTGTGCTCACCTTGTGCTGTTCAGACAGAGCCACCACAGTGTCGAGATCTCCGTGCACCGGACCCTCTTCCTTCAGGCTCGTCTCAACCTGTACGTATCATTATTCAGGGTCTCAATAAACAATAACTCAAAGTAAGAAATCTCTAAAATGGAGACTAGTTTTAACAAGAAGGTGTTTCAATATGAGGGAGAGAGAAAAGAAGAAAATACAACTGTATCAGAAGTGACGCGTTCGGTTTGTACTCACCTTGTGCAGCCAGTCGAGCAACGCTTGCACGGCGTCCTTGAACTGACCCGAGAAGAGCAGCGCCTCCTCCAGACGTCGCTGTCGGTCTACCGACTTCGCACACACGGTCGTCCAGCGGGTCTTCAACTCTGTCAACATTTGCCGCAAGGCAGCCTCGTCCGTCTTCGGAGCGCGCTCTTTGAGAGATTTACCCGCCCGCATAGTCGCGTCGTATGTTGTCTACGAGAAGGAGAGTATTAAGGAACAACTGTGTAGTTTTTAATGCTACAAAACCCTTCCAAAACGAGTAAACTTAATACCTGTTTTCCAGCAAGGGCTCGCTGGAACTCCCTGTGTTTAGCGAGGCGTGCCTTGATTTTCTCTGGATCATTTCCAGCTGCTGCATCCTCCGCAAGTTCATCCAAGTTCTTCTCAGTGTCTTCTAACCAGCTCATCAGTCCCGACCTAACCGATTTACCAAAAGCACCAAGTTTGAGGCCAGCATAAAAAAAAAATAGTGCACATAAATAAAAGTGACTAGAAAAATCCCATGCCCAATACATGAAAGAGATCTTTTGTGACAGTATGTCGCCCCAACAAATAGAAAACAATAAACAATCAACTTATAAATTTATAAACAACAGAATTCAATATTAGTATAGAAAGAATAACAAGGAAATTAAGCATGAAAAACATTTTTTTCTATCCCCTATAGCAGCGATTCTCAAAGTGTGGTACGCGAACCTCTAGGGGTTCGCGAGTTGATCATAGGGGGTTCGCGGCGAGATTTACGTAATGGTGGCAGACTGATTGTATCACGCGTGTGACATGCATCATTTAATACAATGCCTTCAAAGAAATATCGCTCCTTTCACTCGATGTGCCGAATAAGTATTAATAGGTAATATGTAAATTTTTGAACGCCAAATATCTTTCCAGGTTCAAATTCTACATTATGCTATATATTTCCATTATTCGGCACCACTCACAATCGTGTTAGGTTTGGTAACAATAGGGGCGGAAAATAATGCCTTAAGAAAGGGCTACAATGGCTTGAAATTACGTAATAATTTGTGACTGACAAAAGCGCGCGGCATTGTTTAGTATAGTTGTTTCTCAAGTCAGTGGTACTCCGCACGCGCACTTATTTCGGCCGGCTGAAATAAAGTTGATAAGTAATATTGATTAAAAAGTAAGTGAAAACACGAACCAGTGGTTAAAAACCGGATCAATACGCGGAAAATGCCCAGATACTCAAAAGTTATCCAGTTCAGAAACATTGAAAACTTCGTTGAGTCAAATTGTGTCTACGTCTACTGAAAGTTCAATTTCGAAAGAAAATAGGCAGAAAACAAGTAAACCAGAAGAACACTTCATTCCATCGACAAAGAAAAGAAAATATGATGAAGATTATCTGAAAATTGGATTTGTGTGCAAAGAAGACACCCAGTACCCAGAGCCACAGTGTGTAATATGTTCAGAAGTTCTCGCAAATAGCTCGATGAAGCCATCATTGCTGCGAAGACATTTGGAGACAAAACATCAGCAGTACGTAAACAAATCTTTAGATTTTTTTGTTCGAAAAAAGAGGGAGTTGGAATCTTCAAAAAAAAAAAAAAAACTGTGACAAATACTGCAACTACCAACGCTGATTATTTACGTGTGTCTTTCATAGTGGCACGGCAAGTCATACAATATTGCTGAGGAATTAATTTTGCCAGCTGCTAAAGATATGGTCAGTTGCGTGCTAGGAGACAAATTAGCAAAATTGCTGGATAAAATACCACTTTCAAATGACACAATCGCAAGGCGCATTCACGACATGGCACTCAATGTTGAAAATCAACTAGCAGAACGACTGCAAAATACTTATTTTGCAATTCAAGTTGACGAATCAACAGATATTACTAGACTGCCGAATGTACTTAGTATTGTTAGATATGTACACAGAAACATTTCTGAAGAAGATTTTCTGTTATGCAAGAACTTGGAGACTACGACAAAAGGAGAAGATATTTTCAACGTCAT
Source organism: Vandiemenella viatica (assembly GCA_031002005.1). Lineage (NCBI taxonomy): Eukaryota > Metazoa > Arthropoda > Insecta > Orthoptera > Morabidae > Vandiemenella > Vandiemenella viatica. Next base: position 265,498,145 of record CM061919.1, read on the forward strand.
CAATGATTTTTTTGAAGAACATGGCATAGACTGGAGAAGGTGTGTTGGTGTTTCGACTGATGGTGCCAAGGCCATGACAGGTAGGATATCTGGACTAATCACTAGAATTAAACATCTTGCTCCTGAAGCCAAAAGTATGCACTGTGCATCGCACAGAGTGACACTGGCGTGCAACAAAATGCCTGATTATTTAAAAACAGTATTGTCAGAGGTCGTAAAGATAATAAATTACATAAAAGCACGTCCGCTCAACTCGAGACTTTTTGCATTATTATGTCGGGACATGGGCAGTGAACATGTTTCATTACTCTTACATTGTGAAGTGCGTTGGTTGTGAAGAGGCAGGATGTTAGCTAGGTTTTTTGAACTGCGTCATGAAGTCTATTTATTTGTGAAGGACAGTGACTTCAACCTCAAGTTAAGATTTGAAGATGAAACCTGGCTTATAAGGGTGTCTTATCTAGCTGATATTTTCTCTTCTCTCAACGAAACGAAAGCTTCTATGCAAGGCTCCACGTGTAACATATTCATTGTGCAGGATAAAATACAAGCCCTCATAAGAAAAAATTGAATTTTGGAAAACTTGCATGATATCAGGTGTTATTGAATGTTTTCCTCTTCTGCATGAATTTGTTTCGACCAACACCTTATCACTGGATGCCGAAGTAAAAGCTGAAATTATTGTACATTTGTCTCAGCTCTCTGATGAACTGAAAAGGTATTTTCCAGATATCGGTACTGCTGAAGACTGGGTTCGAAATCCATTTATGGTCACAACCAAAAGCATAAATTCTGGTTTGAGCATTAAGCAACATGAATCATTGCTGGAAATGTCCACAGATCGTACTCTTCATGCTGATTTTAAAAAGATGTCTTTAATTGATTTTTGGGCAGCAAGACAGGAAGAATATCCGGAGCTCTCACGTAAAGCAGTTAATTTCCTTTTACCCTTCGTGACAACTTACTTATGTGAGAGTGGGTTTTCACACCTGGTTATGATAAAAACGAAATACAGGAATCGAATGAATGTCGAATATGAAATGAGACTGAGATTGAGTAAAACTGTTCCTGATACTGACTCAACATGGGACAAAAAACAAGCTCATCTATCACATTAACTGACAAAAATCTTCTGTATAAGTGTATTACTTTTATAAAAATAAAAATTCTTATTTTTTTAAAGCTTTTTTTTTTAAAAAAATTTAGGGGGTTCGCCACTGTCTGGAAAATTTAAAAGGGGTTCACGGAGCATAAAAGTTTGAGAACCGCTGCCCTATAGTGCACAAAGTTTTAATTGTTTTTTGATCTGGAAGTATGATACTTTATAGATAACAGAAATAAATAAACAAATCAAAAATATATGCTAATGAAAACTGTGTATGGTCATACCTTCATATAATATAATACACTAACACTACAGTACTTCAAATAAATGAAACGAATTTCAAGTAAGATTATGGCTCTGCAAATAAGAAATCTTGAAGAAGAAAACCCAAACAGTGCCTCAATGTACAGAATATTTAAAAGATATCCCTAAAAGACCTCAGCATTACAGAATAAAAAGTGTGGTACAGATACTTTGCGACCAAAAGGGCAAATTGAGACTACATCAAAAAAAAAGTATAAACTAAAAAATTTAAAAAAAATAAACATTAAATGTTACTCACCAGCTATCGTGGAATTCGCGTGCCTCTTTGTAGCCTAAATCTAGGGCACGCGTACGCTCTGCAGACTTGGACACAACTCTTTCCCAACGGTGCTGCACTGATATAAGGAGATTCTTAATGAGTATCACATCCTGTTTTTGACTGAAGTACTTCAGATGGGTGCCCTTCTTGTCCAAGTTCAACATGGTCTCACGGCGGATCCCCACTTCCTTCTGAAATACTTTATGCTCTTCTATCTGCCCCAATATAGTCTCCATAACTCTCGACACAGGCTTCAATCCTCCCAGTGTTTTTTCAGCATTTGTCAACCAGTCGACAAATGACTGCAACAGGAAAAACGATATAATGGAAGAGGAGCTGACAGAATAACTACTAGTAACAAATATTCAATCTCTTGCTAAAATAAGGTCAGTAAAGATAAGTAACATGCCTGCAAAGCATCGTGGAACTCGGTTGCTTCCTTGAGTGCTATTTCGAGTTTGATCTTCTTATCGTTGGCCCGTGCTGTCACGCTGTCCCAGCGCGTCTTGAGAGTTTTCAGGTTGTGTTGCAGATGTCCTGTGTTAGCACCAGACTTCTTCAAATATTCCTGACCCTGTTGCAGGACTGTCTCCACCTTGGGGCGATTCTGCTCCAGCTCGGTAAATATTTCCTGCAAACATTCGATGAGAGACTTAACTTTTCACAGTGATGATAAAACACCAAATAGGATATCGTGGTAAGATAGTTTCTAGTCAACAATACATCCTTGACACCAGGCTTCCCCTCAGCTTGAATTATGGTAAGGCCCCACCAGTGAACCAATCATTTATTATATACCTCCATCCGAGCTCCAGAGGTGAGAATTGGCCTCTCAACACATTCTAGATAGCAGACACCCGTAAGGTCAATCCACCTTGGTACATCCATCACTTGTAAATATAGTTTATAGGTGGAAAGTAGAGGTAAATTATTCCCAACACTCACCAGAGTTGAAGGGAGGAAGGAAGCAGCAACACAAAATTATATACAAACAAATAAAAACACTGTTTTGGGGTTAACCCTTAATCAAATTTTAAAAAAAATGTGTCCTCGCCATGTTTCTTTCCGATTGATAAAGGGTTAACCCCAAAATATTGTGTTTTTATATTATTTTGTGTTGCTTCTGCGCTCCTCCCTTCAACTCTGGTGAGTGTTGGGTGTAATTTATCTTTCCTCACGGCAGTTCCTTCATTCCATTCTTACCAATAATTAATCTATATATTATTTCCAAACTTTTTAAATTCATATTTCACATTTTTTTAATTTTTCTTATCTCTTTTATATGTTCTCTATCATATTTTGATTAATTTTGTTTCCTGTAGTTAATATTTTCACCAATAGTGTTGCAACAGCCCTCAGACCCAGACCTTTAATGAATTAATTGTATTTTAAGAATTATTTGCGGCAACCTGGGAGCTCTTGTATATTTTTCTTGCAATTAATTGTGAATTTGTGTAAACAAACATTGTTTTATGGAAAGAAACTATGTAAATACTATTTAATATGCTCACAACAGTACTATGCAAGAAACATTTATTAAAAGTTTGCGATTCTAAGTACTGACATGGGATACGATGTTTTAGAGGACAATTTTGGTTTGACTGATTTATGTAGATAATTTTGTGTGTAAATATCTTTAATTTTCATTTCTGTGCATTTCATAATGATTGTGAATGATTTTGTTTTAATTCCGATTGTTTTAATGCGATTTTAATTGTTTAAGTACTTTTGATAAACATCGGTGGGAAGTCTGAATTATTCTGGAATTTCTGTCGTGCCAATATAAGCGTGCAGCAAAGACTTAGTTGGGCTTTAGTTTTCAAGGGTTGCAAGTTATAATCGATGGAGCATTTGTTTACATATGTAAGAAGTACCTTTAAACGAAGTCCGATGTCTTTTAAAAAAATAAAATAAACTTGACATTTATTCTTCTTGGACTGATTATTTCATTTAAACGAGATGCCTATCACTGTTCTAGCCCAGCTACCTTCCCCTTCACGTATCCCCCCCCCCCAAAACCACTCCGACAATTGCAGCCAAAACCACCATTTCTCAATATCACTCCAATCTACAAACTGTCTGTACATGGTGTAAGAATGATTGGTATATAGAAAGGGTGAAAAGAATAATCCCCGAATGCTGAGAACAAAACGTAAGGCAGCTTAAACAGACAGTGCGGCGAGACAATTTGCAAAGAAATTTTAACAATGTTGAGACAGTAATATGGAAAATTAAACAACTCTTACAAATTTATAAAATGCTCTCGAATGACTAGCCGAGGTAAGGAAGTGTATTTAGGCGATCACATTCACATTCACTGCAACCACCTCACCAGAAGATAGTGACAGTGAATTTGAAGGCTGAAATATCACGTGGTAACACTTCATTAACTCGGCTAGTTAATTGAGAGCTTTTTGTAAATTCTCAACACCGGGATAACTTGTGTAATTCTAAAAAAAATCTTGCAATCATTTCGACACTGAACGAAGCCATACGCTACAGCTAAATAGCCTACATCTCCAGAGGCTACTGAACGCAGAGCTTTAGCTTCTGCATAACCCAGTTACTAGAGCATACAGAACAATGTTGTCAACTTCAAATGGCTCTTCTCAGAGCCCAAGTGACATCTGTAGAAACATTTATGTAAAATCCATCAATTGTAATTCAATTTAGTTACCTAACGACGTCTCCATGTGCCATATGAAATAAATGAAGCATACCATGACACAATTTTGTGATTGGTTCTTAAGAAAGCTGTACATAAAACACAGAACAAATTTTTTGTAATGATTAATGGCTTTAAACTTAATAGTTCTACTAATAGACATAACTGCCTTTCTTGGCTTGGTAAAATCCAACACACAATTGCATAAACGACAGACATTGCAGACCATTTAATGTGTGTTGCGTACCATGAACCTCTCGAGCTGCTCGGAGGCCGTCTCAGGCAGCCCACCGACGGGCTTGGAGGCGGCGACGGCGGCGTCGACGTCGCCGAGCCCGAGAGCAGGTCCTGCAGCTCTGCGCTGAAGCGCTGCGCCTCGCGCAGGGCCTCCTCCAGCTCGCGCTGCCGCTCGGCCGCGCGGTCCAGCAGGCGGCGCCACCTGCTGTTCAGCTGCGACAGCCGCTCCTGCGTCGCGCCCGCCTCCGCGGAGCCCTGGCCCTGCTCGATCAGCTGACGGCCCGCGTCGTTCAGCGTGTCCACGCTCGTCTGGTGGGCCTGGATGTCGTTCACCAGCACCTGCAAAAAGTTTACTGCAAAAATAGGAATCATTTGGATAGTAATGAGAGTTTAAACTACTTTTGTCAAATGAAGAAATAATGAAAAAGAAAAAAGTCTGAAAGTTTACAGCAGAAATTCAAAACATGTTCAGTTAATAGAGGCATATTTTGTTGCATATGGCTTTATGCCCCATCAACAAAAATTATTAGGGGCAGAAAGGGACTGGGTACAAGGAATGGAAAGGAATTCGATGATGGCACAAACATCCCGGCATTCACCAGGATTGTTTTTGGGAAATTGTGGAAAACCAGAATCTGGATGGCAGGACAGAGCTTTAAACCTGCACCAGCCGAATGCAAAGCCAGAGCATTACCACTGACCCACCATGCTCAGTAATATCACTGCCCCATAATGCTGGAGATTAGTAATCCTAAAGATCATTTTATATACATTTAGTTTTTTTTAACTTGCTCCACAACCAGAAGGTTGGTTCGAATCCTCCCAAAGGAGGCATACTAACCCATTGTGTCAGAGGTAGGACAGCCCGTTCCTTTCCTCCGGGACCTACAGTTTAACGTGGAATCTGAACCTCACATAGCTCTTAAAAATTCACGAGGATCTGAACCCAGGATTGGACCCCAAACTTTTTAAAGCAACTGCTTTAACAACCGAGCTACCAGATTACTCAGATTTAGGACGTACCAATAACAGTATTACAGCACCATTTACTGTAATTATTTATAAGGAAATCGGTGTAACAGATGACCAGATCAGAAACTGAAAATGATCAGGTATTTCTGTTTCTTGCTTGACTAATAAAGTACAATAATAAATAATGAAGGAAAGGAAATTAACCCCCCACATACCAAAGTGGACAGGTTCGATATGAGAGAACACTATGCCGTCAAACAAATACACAATATTTCGGCAGCTGCCTTCTTCAGTGGTAGATAAACGGGCCATTAGGCTCCATACATGTGTACACAACGAACATCACCATTGCCACCAGCCATCCACTTAGGTATGTGGTGGGTTAATTTCCCTTTCCTTCATTATTTATATCGCCTAGAAGCCACTTCCATTTTCCTTAGTTTATCGAAGTAATTTTAAGTTTCTTTTCCCTTCAAATTACTGTTTCAACTTAATAATATACATATAAGTTTCAAAGACCCTCATTTGAAAATACATTAGGAACTCTATGTTCCAATATGCTGTAGTAAAATAAGGCAAGAGCGAGGAACCACTACATAACAACCCAATGGCAGGAATGCATAGACAAGTGTGAACACAAATCATTACTTTTTCTGGTATTAACCCCTCACAACCAGGAGGCATTGTGATCTGTGTGGAAGTTGGTTTTTGAACTTTTTGTTTGCATGAAACCCAAGTTCCTAATTCATTTTGTTACAGATTTAAACAAGACTGAAAATGTCTGAGAAAGGATAGAGACTTTGTAACAGCCCTCATACCTGAACTTTAGATAGAATTGTATTTAATGAAGTATTTGTAGTGAGCTAAAGTTTGCTTGAATATGATCTGGTATGTTTGTTTTGCAATTTATTGTAAATCAGTGTATATAGACTTTATTTTATGAAAGGAAATTATTTAAAGGCCATTTAATATGTTTAAGAACCAAATTGTGCAAGAGAATTGCTTAAATGTTTGTAATTCCAAGTATTAATGCAAGTTGCGATGTCTACAGGACAATTTTCTACAGTTTAAAATGATTTCTGTAAATAATTTTGTGTTTGAGTATCTTTAATTTCCATTTATCACCATTTTGTAATGATGTTAAGTGATTATGTATTAATTCTGATTATTTTTAATGTGTTTAATTGTTTGAGAAATATCTCAAGGAAGATTTTGAAGAATTCCAGAAATTTGATGGAGCCTATATAAAGAAATCAGCAGAAGGACAGAGTTTAGTTTTATAGTTAGTTTACAGTTAGTTGATACAGATTCACTTTGGAAAAGTGTCAGTAGTATCTGTCGATTGTATCTTTGCATGTAAACAACATCGCTGATATTTTGAAAATAAACAAAAATCTTACTGAACTTTGGTACTACTTCTTAATTACAATATTAATTAAAAACCACCGAAGGCCCTGACAACTTGGTGCAAAAAAACTGATCACCTCAACTTGAAAAAGTAATTGAACATAATGATTTTAGACAGAAAAAGAGCACACAGTGGAATTTACAATGCTAAGTGCCTGCAAATTGAGCTAAACAAAAATTTACTGATGTTATATTACAAAAATTAGATTACTTATGAGAAAAAAATTACCAATTATACAGAGAGAACATTTCTGTGAACACTGGTAGACGCACCTTGAGCTTGGCCAGTTCCACCTCGAGGGCCTGGGGGTCGCCGGCCTGCGGCTTGAGTTCGGCCAGCGTGGAGTCCGTCTTGTCTATCCAGACGAGCAACTCCGCCAGGGCGTGCTGGAACTGGCCCAGCCGGAGCAGCGCGTTCTCCAGCTGCCGCTGTCGCTCCACCACGCCGCGCAGTAAGTCGTCCCAGCGCACGTTCACCGCCGTCAGCGGTTCCTTGATAGCGGCGGCCTGCTCGGCACTCGTTCTCTCTGTCAGCTCTTGTGCTTGCCTGTGGACACACACACCTGGTTCTACAAGTGCAATTTTTAAAACAATAACACTATTATGTGTGTGTTTTTGTTCCTCACGATTGTTTTTCTCTCATCGCCCTTCGACTTTGGTGAATGACGAGTCATTTTCCATATCCTTCGTTGTTGTTTATATTGCCAAAGTAATTTCAACAGAACAAAGTTTACAGTACATCAAATTTATTATTCTCACAACTTCTCAACCTGTCACTCAGCAAAATTCAGGCAATGTGTTTTCAAATATGAGAGGATAAACCATCACTTTCTGATGACACAGACTTCCTGTCTTCAACTTCACTAAGTGATGCATTTAGATTCCCTACCTTATTTGAAGTAGCGAAACTCAAAAGTTATTTTAAATTTATTATACCTTTTTGCTCAGACAAAGTCCATTATGAAATTGCTGACAAAGTGTGGGGAGTTTTTGTCACAAACAATTTTGTATCCAAATATAATACGATCAGTAAGACAATATGGAGAAACAAACTGCTATTAACAAAAGGAACAACATTATGTCAGGACAACACTAGCCAACTAGATCACCCATGTTCTTGGAAATTAACACACAGTCCATTTACAAGTTTCATCGGCCACATCAGCAATCGGTTATCCAAAACTAAGGGTAATCACCTACAATCCACACAATTTCCTATCATGAAACGTTATCCCCTCCTAACTATACAGATCAATTGGCATGACAATATATCATTTATCACCAGACTACAATCATCTGGCATTTTACTCTTATATAAAAGACGTGAAGACTAAAGATATTGAAATTTTTGTCCTTTGCCCTTCAATGCAACAGGTGCCTGCTGTGGGAGAACGCCTCATAATCACATGTGTATGGCAGTCTCCTACTGCACCCACACACCACAATGATCTACTAGATGAAGCACTAAGAAATGAAAATTTCAATGTCTTCTGAGTTTGTGTCTGTTATGTTCGTTCCCATCACACAACTATCGTATAAGCCAGGGGTGGGAAACCCAAATGAACTTGCGGGCCACTTTGGAAATGCACTAACTCCGCAGGCCGCATATAAAATCATATGTCCCCATATTAGACATTTTTGGAGTGAAAAATTGAAACATAATGAGTTATTATTATTGTGTTTCCTATTATTCTTACATAAAAAAATAGATAATATAATAATAATATTACTCATAATTTCTACAGATAATTTTTGAATATATGGATGCACAGATAATGTATTTTTTTAATACTTTGGATTTCACTACTTTGACAATTATAAAATAAATATTTTTTAAAAGTGTGATGAATCTCGCGGGCCGGAAAACTGTTCAAGGTGGCCGCGGGTTGGTCACCCCTGGTATAAGGTAAGCAGTGGTCGATTTCTCCATCCTAATTTGTAATACACATAATATGTTAAATTAAGAGGTCAATTCAAGGTGCATTTATGAGGTAGATTCAATTCAAGGTATCTGCTTAAGATTTTACACTCCCTCATTGAATTAAGGAGTTAGGACCCCCCTCACCACCTCTGGTTTGAAAGCAGTCTACCACTTTTATTTCATTTTCTTCTCCCATTTCAAACAGTAGTCTGGTGACATTAACTAGCAAAATATTGTTCTATAAACCAGAATCATAACATGCTTCTAAGTAGGAAGGAAATAATATAAGCTCTATTCCTATATACGTTGCAAAAGTTCATAAAGTAGAAACAAATTTGCTGGATAATTGGATCAAAATTTCAAATTCAATATACAGAAGCTCTTACTAGAATTTAGGTGTAACATTTCATAAATACAAAACTTGAGTAAATACTGATAAAAAACATTCTCCACCCATTATATTCAACTTTGGCTTCAGTATGTGTAGAAAATAAAATAAAATAAAAATAATGTCATGCATATTTTGAAAAAGTAATGATGTAATAAGTACTCAGCTTACATGCATTAAAAGTAGAGTCTTGGAGTCCTACACAAATAACAGAAAATTCTGCTTTACAAAAGCTGTAAACTATATTTTTAGCATCGACATTACATCTTTCCCATTTTGGCTCAAATAGCATTCAACCTACAATAAATCAACATACCCAAAGCTGTACAAAGCAGAAGCAATTGAAGCCAGTACTATCAGTGCAGAGTATTTGGATCACTAATTTTCTTGTGCATATTATTATAGCACTGAAGAGTAAAGAATATATAGGTAAAAATTCGTTTGCAATAAATATCTTCTGTGCTGCAGATGCGCTCTAAATTACCACCTGACGCCTTTTCAATTCCCAAGTGTTTAATTCGTCCTACAGGTATTTATCTTTCACTACAGATAAATGCAGGAGAGAGACAAGACACAAACATAAATACACTTTACAGCATTTCGGTATAAACCTTCATCACGATTAGAAGAGGACATATGACAAGGCAGTCAGACGTACACACAGAGACTAATACACCCGAGTCACGTTTATATCGAAGTAGTGTGAAAGAGTTTTCATTTATGCAAGTTCATTGTTGCCCTCCTACCTTTATCTGTAATGTATGAAGATTTTGCTACCCAATCCTTCCTTATTTTTGCTTAAAAACATTTTCACTGTCATTAATATAATAGATATTTATCTTTTACACAGTTTCCCCCTTACTTGACGTTTCATGCATTTCTACAATAATTTTTTTGTGGCATCTTAAATCATACCTACTAAATTACTATTTATTCACTATCAAATGTGAAGAAAAAAGCTGATACAAGAATGGAGGTATCAAACACATTTTACTTTGGAGTTCAATAAATAATTTTAAAGTTGAATCTGCAAAGCTAGTATGTACGCTCTAAAGAGATCCGCTGCATTTAATTCTTGCAGAGAGTAAAAAATAATTTCACAACACACTTGCAGAATGTGTAAGCGAGAATTTGTGGCAGCTAGGAGATCACACAAAAGGAGCCATGCAATTTGAAAAATAAACACCATGCTTCTGAGCACACAAATTCTGCCACAAAACACAAAGTAAGAAATCGGACTTGCCTTCGGAGCGCTCTGATCACCAGTAATTATGCCATCAAGGAAAGCAAATAGAAAAACAAAGTATTAGATTAAAAATGTACCAAAAATTAAAATACAACTGATATTTATTGCTTTTAAAATGAATCATAATTTGATTTACCATTAAATGAAAGAAAATAACAAAAATTTCAATTACTTTTAACAAGAATGTACCTATAAGATTGGCAATACTGGTTATTTTTGTAACAGATTACTAATATTAATAAAAAAACGATTTTGTTCATTCAATAATGATAAAACAGTAGCAAAACTTCAGTAAAATGAAAAATCTGCTTACCTATTGAGAGCTTCAACCTTGACCATGTGGGGATCAACTTCTGCTTTGAAATCTTTCAGCTGCTCGATCTGTTTCTTCACTGCATCGATATCGGAACCGAGGGCACCCATCGATGAAAATCGTTCCTCTGCACTGTCCAGAAATTCCAGCAAGTTCTGTGAAAAGTTTGATAAACATCATTTCAGGGCTCAAACCAACAAAGGGAAGCAAACTATACTCTATCAATTCCCCAGGAAGTGGAAAACTAACCGGATGTTTACCTCGTTTCTCAATATTGCCAGCACACTTCCAAGGATGCATTCTATGAAGTTCCCCATTAACTACAGTGCAATAGCTGTTCCCTGTACTGACCTGTAGTGTTTCATGGAACTCCATAGCCTTCTCCATGGCGTCAATCAGATTCTCTTCTCGTTTGGCGTACAGCGCTGTGATGTTATCCCAAGCATTGTCCAAGTCCTCAATGTGTTTCTTAACCTCAGGTTTGTCAGGTTCTCCACACAAGTTCATCAATTCTTGTCCAGTTTGACGGCAGTGGTCCACTTCTGGTTTAGTCTGTTTTAAGAAGTAGACAGCATTATTGCATACAGTTCACTATTACAAATAACTAAATAAATTAATTTAAAAAGACTCATTTTTAATTTTGATGTACTTTTTTTAAACCTCTTTAGCACATTTAATTCAGTTTATT
>CM061919.1:266189482-266554628 GCA_031002005.1 Vandiemenella viatica
GGGGTTGGCCTAATGTTCAGAACTTAATTATTGGTAATAATTCATTAGCTTTAGAGGGTGCAGCCGCAGAGGCAGAAGCAAAAGGTTATCACCCAGTTGTGTTGTCGAAACGTGTCTTTAATTCAGTGCACGACGTTTGTGTCGACTACACGACAATTGTCACGAATATCTTAAAGGTTTTGAGCAGTCAGATGTCGCAGAGAAAATTTTTAAATGCATTCGATGTTACTTCATTTAAAATAGAATTAGAGAGTAACGTGAAAGAAATGATTCTTCAGGGAATTTTAAGTGTTGGGGATAAGAAAGGCCTTTGCTTACTTGCTGGGGGGGAAACAACGGTGACTGTAAGAGGCAAAGGGAAAGGGGGTAGGAATCAAGAGCTAGCTCTAGCATTCTCAATGTCCATGCATCAAATGGCAAAAGAAAATCCCAACATGAAAAATTTTAATATCATACTATTAAGTGCAGGGACAGATGGTATAGATGGTCCAACAGAAGCTGCTGGTGCTATAGGATATAGGGAACAGATCGAGGAGGCCATAAAGCTAAAACTTGATTTTGAACAATACCTTTCAAATAATGACTCTCACAACTTTTTCTTGCATTTAGGAAAGGAGGATGATTTAATAGTCACAGGGCACACTGGAACAAATGTAATTGATATACATGCGATTGTGATTCAACCTTTTAAAGACAATCATTAAATTTTACTCATTTGAAGTATATTTATGTTGCATTAAGTAATTATTTCATAAGGAAAACAACTGAAATCCATTCTAAATCTGTTTGTAATTAATGTGATGACAGTTTAGTGGTGTCACATTGCTAGAATAAAGTTACAGACTGACATTCTCTACTCAAGATTCTGCCTCTGTGAATATATTTTTTTGCAATATTTTTTACCATTTTTTTCTTGTCAAGTTACTATTACTGTTACATATGGAATATGGGTACTAATTCCAATAAGGATCTCATAAGATATGGCTGTCTGCAGCCATTTGTGATAGGTACAAAATTTGGTTTAATTCTATATTGCGATACCCCTACAACAACTTTATTGCCAGTACAGGGACCATATCTGCCTAACTTGCTTTTTTTTTATTCCTAACAGTTGAAGTTAAGTTGAAATACAGTCTGGACCAGATGAAAAATGTCGTAAAAGTGATACGTATAATTCTTTGATAGATGCTTATGGCAGAAAGTAGCTATAGCGGTATCGCCATCTAGTATTAAACCCAAAATTTTAACCAACATGTGTCACTACCGAAGAAGTGAAATAAATTGACCGAGCTCCAAACTTTTTGCATAGTAACTACTACTCATCACATGAAAATACTGCTTGGTACAATCTGGAAATTACTTCATATGCTTAGATATGAAAGCATCTTAAAAGCTGTATTACTGTGTAAGAAGACCCCACAGAGAAACTGTTTTTGATATTGTACATTACTAGTTGTTTACATAAAGAAGTCAAACAAAATAATAAATAAATGATTTCTTAAAATTTTGTTTGGTTTACTAATCATAATATTCTACATCCTTACCATTACTATTTCAGGAAGGTGGCCACTTTCTATGTACTAGTGTCCGCCAAAGATGTGCAGCAGTTATCACAGCATTTCATCATCTCCATTGTTATCTTGTAAATCTTAGCTGAATACTGTTTTCAGTAACAATGAAGTAGGAAGAATGTTGGCAGGCAATATTAATAAGATATTCCCATTACTCACCAAAGTTGAAGGGAGGAGCCCTTCTCTCTCATGCAGGAAAACATTCTGCACTCTTTATAACAGGAGGAATGAGTTTTCTGAACCTTTAGAATGGATATATGTTATAAGTCTGAAATCTGCACTCAACCCATAATCTCAAATACATAAAAATATACTGTGTCCCTATATTTCACCCTGCAGATGTTTGGGTGTTATAGTAGCATGGAGTTTCCCATTGTGCACAATGTTGGCTGATTGCTGGTATAGCAGTGGGGAAGTGGGAGATACGGTGATTTTCATATTACGACCAAAAACGTGTCCCTATATTTCTCTTTGCTGCCATAACTACATAGCGCAAACCACTGGTGTTTGTGTGTGGTAGTAGAATATAGTCTCCCATCGTGCACTATGGTGGCTAGATGTCAGTAGCTATTGGGGTGTGGGAGATACGGTGGTTGATAGTGGTCAACCTGGGGCACTTTCATATTTCGACCAAAGACGTGTGTGTCCCTATATTTTACTTTTCAGCCACTACGCAGCACAGATCAATGGTGTTTGTATGTGGTACTAGCCTCAAGTCTCGCATCATGTACTGTGGTTGTTACATGTCAGTAGCTATGGGATGTGGGAGATATGGTTGAAAGTGGTATGCCCAAGGCATTTTTCTATTTTTATGAAAGATGTGTGTGTTGCTATAATTCACTTTCCAGCCACCACTATCCTAGTGCAGACCGCAAGTGTTTGTGTGTGGTGATGTGGGAGATATGGTGGCTGAAAATGATTGGCTGAGGGTTATTTCTACCTAAGTCGTGTGTCCTTACATTTCACTTTGAAAACACAACTGCATAGCACATATCGCTCATGTTTGTGTGTGGTAGTGGTCTCAAGTCTCCCATCATGCATTATGGTGGTTAGATGTCGGTAGCCGTGGGGGTGTGGTGGTTTAAGGTAGTCGATCTAGGGTATTTTCCTATTTTGACCAAGAAGTGTGTCCCTGTATTTAACTTTGAAGTCATATGTACCCTGTGCAGATCACTTGTGCTTGTGTGTGGTAGCTTTAAGTCTTCCATCGTGCACCATTGCAGTTGCATGTCGGTAGCTATCAATCAAAATTCTTTACAATTACAAATAAAGTCGTGAGCACCAGCTAGTTTTTAATTAGCTTATAAACTACTTATTAACAAATTTTTAAGCACTGATACATGTATCCGCATTTTGACAGCATTAGGAGCTATTTACTAACAAAAATTGACTGCAAGAATGCAGATAAATTATGTCCCAAGATTTTCTCCAATATAAAAACTCTAAATGCGTACTATGGCTAGCTCCAATACTCGATAATCTAGTGAAGTGTGCCTTGATTTTTTAATAATTTTCTTTTGTTTACGAGAATAACATTGACAAATTTCCTGTGTACTGTATAAATGCAATATAGTATTGTTCATCCACTCAAGTGCAAATGAAATACAAAAAAAATACATAGAAGTTTCATTTATAGCAGATGTACACACTGAGGCACATTCCAGATTTTTTAAAATTTAAAATCTAAAAATATTTATGATAACGTTTTAACACACACAGGTGAAATTTTTCCCCACAAAGTAACATGAACTTATTTCGGAGCGTGTCTGCAATCATAACAGTGTGCTGGATGATTAAAATTTCTGCTTTAACAGCAGTGGGCAAACTTTTGTTTGTCTGACTTCTTCTAGAACATAATTATAATTTTTTTGCTCATATACCATACTCAACACAGCACGATACCAGATCAGTTTGTGAAAAGATGACAAAGGTAATGGATTGAGACATGAAACATGGTTCAAGATTAAAACATCTTACAGCATTCGCTATTGATAAAAGTACGAATTCACCTGTGAGGTCTGACAAATAATGGCAGTTTTATTCCTATTGAGTCCTTTTTAATGTTTGCTAAGCACCATCAAAATTAAATAGCTCCAATACCCGAGAATATTACAGTTTCCATCCCTGTTCACGTATATTTTTCCCAGAAATTTTTACATCCCCATAGATTACAGCAGCTGATTGATCCATATTCAACGACATTTGCAGAATTTCATGTCTTGTGCATCTTACGTCCCAAGCATTGTGTTTACATAAATCAAAGCACAATCTTTAGGGGTAATTCAGCTATTTATGGGTAGGAAGTTGATGGGCTGGATAAAAGTGCAAAAAGAGTTCTTAAGGATGATCTATTAGAATGAGGGTGGCTGGTATAAGAATTGCAATGACAATAACTTACAAGCCAAGTAGGAGAAATAGAATTGGGTAATAGTTACAATTAAAGCAGCAAGGAATGTGATATCAATTATCTAGCCCAATATGGAATGAAGATAAATATCAAAAGAGTCAGTTTACCACACACACACAGATCAACAACTAAAGGTTGTTTATGATTATAGCATGGGCAGGGAATTAATTGTTGAAGACCTGAAATGTAAATACTTCGGCATAACACTTGATAATGAAATCTACTGAGGACACATTGGGCATGGCATTAAAACCCTTATCGGAGAGGGTTATGTACTAAAGAAGTGGGTTATAAAACTTTGGTCCAACCATGCTTGAATATGTTGGTATAGTGTGGCAACCACATTTAGAGTATTAAATACAGGAGTTGGAAGAGGTGCAAAGAAGGGCTGCTAGATATCTCTGGAAATCACTGCAGAGCACAATCAGTAACTGATAAGACATAGGTGGTGAAAGAGTAAAGGAGGCTTGAAGAGAGTTGTGAGTGTACGGCTTGTATTGGGGATGAGGTGCGGAAAGATACTGGTGGAGAAATTAAGCCTCGTTCACATCGACAGAGACACCGGACATACCGGCACAGACAAAAAAACATGTTTACATATATTATATATAGGTGTATTCATATCTACTGCGCGTGAACGGAGCGTGTCCGTACAGAAGCTGCTGGCGCCGGCCAGCATTGTCGGAGAGAACGATTTGTCTGAGCCGGCACGTGTCTGAGGGCGTCTGTGTTAGTGTGAACACGACAACGTAACAGCACAGACAGCTACTACACGATCTAATTAAAAAAAAGAGAACAACAAAAAACTAAGTGAATTAGTTAGAGAATATAAATTTCTATACGACTCGAGTGACAAAAGAAATAGTGACAGTAAACGGAAAGATGGCGCATGGTAGGAAATAGCGAAAAAGCTCCAGTACAAGGTAAGCAGGTATTTATTTATGAAAATAATTACTTTTTTATTTTGAATCTTCTGCAGAAGCAATGTAAACAAATTGTAAGTTTGTCGCCGACACAAAAGCGGTAGATTGACTACTGCCACCTTGCCTTGGTCATTTACTCAAACCGACGGCTTTATTTTCACTTACATAGATCTGGTTAAATTTTACGAAATTGTTTACAATGCATTTTCGGGTTTGAGCTGAATTTGTTTGTGCAAACGGGACTTCTGGATAACCCGATGCTGCTTCTTCCAGCAAAATTGCTACAGCTAGTTCTTCCTTTGAAAAATTTCGTAACATTTTAGACGTAGTTACATGCGTGCACTTTCTAGTTTGACTACAACAGAGTGTACTGCCATATAAAACTTATATCTGTGCCGTGTCCGACATGTTACGTGCTGGTAAATTTGAACGAGGCTTTAACAGTGCCTGGAAGGGAAAGATGACCATGACCACAAGCTGGCACTTGATTTAAGGCACAAGGGAAAGGGAAATGGGGATTGGAATGAATTGTCAAGGGCAATGACAATTTTCCAAAAAATACTCAAAGAATTAAAATTTTGTAAAGGGCGAAAGGAAATTGGAAACAAGAAAAGTGGAAAATGGATGTGTCGGAAAACTGCCACAGGAATTGTTATTATTTTAATTGTGATGGAGCTAACAATTCCCCCAGTGATCCATTTACCACTTTTTATACACCTATCTTTTTAAAATTTTCTTTTATAATTGGAGTGTTAAATTCCTCCGAATGTGCATTCCGTCACAATTAAACGCAGACCAGTTTAATCATTTTAAAAGGCATATAAAACTTTGAAACTTTTAGAATTAAGCATAATTAAAGTCGAAAAATATAGCTAAAAAAACTTTTGAAAATATTTAAGTGCTTCAAATTTTCAAACAAGCAAATGAGTATTTTTAAAACCTGGAACACATCTCTATCAATTTTATCAAAAGGAAACAAATACCCTATTAATCACATGTTGACACTAATTCCAAAAAACTGCCAAGTAAAATATGGTATGTAAATTGGCCTTGAAATATAATAGTCCACTTATTAAGAAATTGAATTTATTATGCAAACTTTTATTTTTGAAATTCTAATGTACATAAGACCAACAATTTTATAAAAGTTCCATAAAGAAGACAAATTATTTAATTATTGCTCAATATATTCACAATGCTTGCATAATATTAGCTATTTAAGAAACAAATACTACATATACAGAACGATCAGTTCAATGTTAGTATTGCTTACCAAGTAACAGTGGAAACAAATTTTTCACTAGGCAATACATTACTGAATGTCGTGATAAAATGAATGGAAGTAGTTCATTAAACATTTATATCTGTTACAATTCTCATGTACATAATCATATGCACAAATTCTTAGAAACATATCATATTGTGAATGTAAAAGTAAGGATAGTGGTTTGGAACAGAACAGCTAATGACAAATTTCTCCACAATAATAAGAAACCAATAAATTGTCAATTTGATTTTAAAAGATTTACTTCAGTGCAATCAAATACAAACTTGACAAGGTAGACATGACAGATAATTTCAGTGACAGTATTACAAAATGATTGTACGTCAGGAGGGATAAATTGGCACTATTAAGGCACAAAGCAGTGTAAAATTGCCTAAAATAAGCAACAGTGCTTCTAAAGCATCTTAGAAAAAAGTTTGTTTTATATTTGGAAAAAAAAGGTAAGGCATTTATCATAAAAAAAACCCCAAAGATACCACTATTACTATCAAATTAAGAACCCTTGTTATTAATAGACATTTCTGTCCATTATTTGACTGAATTACTTTCAATAATATTACATCTGCATGCATTGCAAACACGAGAAAATACATGTTTTAAACTCGTATTGAGCATATTTTATTAAAGCTTATATAATGGCACTAATATTATTGAACAATAAACTAACAACAAAGAAAGGCATCAATTTTCACACTACTGTTGGCTAGCACTCGAGTGATGCACTCAAATATTTTAACGAGCAAATGAGTTTGGTATTTGTGTTGCCTTATTATGAAAACAGAACACCAATTTAATATCCACTTAAAGTTACAACCAAATATTCAAAATAATAAGATTTTCTAAGAAACAGATTTGTACAAAAATAAAGCAATGTAGCACACTATACCACATCTAAAAAAAAAAAAAACAAGCTAGAGCACAAGGTTTGTCACTAAGCAAAAACAAATTACTACATTTTTACATAGCATGACAAACAAAATTAACTTCATTCCATCAAATTAACTTAAAATAATATTTAAGCCTCCCTACATGCACAACATTGTTCATTATTGCACTAGTGGATCTCGAACACTCGTCGGAACAAGAATTTTTACTACGGAAATGAATATGATCGGCAACATCTTTCCATGATGTCACAAAAAAGAGAAAGAGGGAGGGATTTCAAAGTTCTCTAATGAGTCAGAAGTCCAGTATTCGTCATCTTACAAGTTAGTTATGGTAGTGCACTTACAAACGGAATTGCACCGTCTAATTAAAGGCAATATATTATAAATGTGTAAAAACACTGGATAGATGGATTAAATCCATAACTGCAGATTTAATGACAATCTTCTAGAAAAATTAGTTGTTCAGCACGTATAAAATGAAACTTCCTATCAATGTTTAAAAACCTCTCATTTGTTTCCTCTCTCAACCCTCTGGTTTCAAGCTTTTGAAAATGATTTTTCTTTTTCATAATGGCCGTTGCTTTTTCCTACCTCATTATCACATGTTGAATTAAGATTATGATTGCTATTATAATTTCAGTGCACTTTTGATGCCCTGCTGACAATTTACAGTAGGCACTAAACAAAATTCAAAGTTAGTTATGGTTAAGCTGACAAAAACCAATACATCTGCACACTAAGTTAACGTATTCCCGGAACTCTGCCTGAACTATTTTCTTTTACGAATAGAAAATGACCAATTTTTAATTTATTTAGCCACGAAAGTACTCCAATTTCTTAGCAACCCGAGGAAAGAAAAATCTGCAGCAATCAAATTAAAAACCTGGTTATTTTTTTGGGTCTTCCATTAGCAACCACATGTTAATTTAACACAGGTTATTTATTAAATTCAAACCCCTTATATACATAAAGTAACCATACATTTAAGTCACTCAAATCTTTCAGTTACAGTGGATATTAGCCATTAACACAAACAGCATGCTATATGAGGAACACCTTATGCTAAAAATTAACATTTAAAATAGTATAAATGTATCTACAAACGTTTTGCACATTACAGAAGTAGACATACACCTACAATACATAAATTTAGTTTTTCTTTAGACAAGATCAGACAAATTTAAGGTTGGAATACGGCAGAATAGAACAAATAACAGCTAGTTATAAAATGTCGGGAATTGTGTATGATGAAAAGCCCTTTTATTGGCACAATATATTAGTTTTTCATTATTATTATTAAAGACACATATAAAAGATTTTAGAGATCAAGTACTTCACAAAAATGAACCAATTACAAAACAAAATTAGATCTTAACACAAGTTAACATAGAATTTCAGCATCCAATTTTGCATTAATGTCCAAGTGTGCCGAGGGTAAAAAATGTAAATAAAGAAAGATGGAGGAGCTACTGCTCACTCCTCTAAAATGTGATTAAAAAAAACAATATTATATCAAATGCACAATTATGTATTTGTGCATCTGCACCAAACTGCCATCTACTTAGAGCATCTTTTTCCTTATTTCCAAGTTAACAACCAGTGTCTCTGTGAATGAATGAGTCTTTTGTTAAAGATTATTGCCATAATAAGTTATTCTACAGAACTTTACACCAAAAATATTTTGTCCTACTTAATAATTCAGAGGTCTGACAGCAACAATTAATCAAATTTCTCGTAACTGATTATGGCAGTTTTAAGAATTAAATGGTTGCTAGTAACCTATAACATTGTTAATCAACAATACTAATGCAGGTATGATAAAGTTTTCATAAACACAGCCACCTCCATGATAATCTTGTCATATGAGTAAAAAAAAAGAGCTGTTGAGAAACTTCAGAAAAAATAACCTTTCAAATATGCAAACATGAGGATTAAATAATTTTTGGTCCCATTGCAGTTTCCTGCTGTCACAATTTAGGGAACTATTTTCTTGTATAGCCTAAAAGAATGTCTCAAACATACGTGCATTTACAACTCAATTTCACTATACCACAATACAGTGGAATAGGGAATTTTCAAAAGATTTGTTCCAGCTGGAGTTTATAAATTAAGGAAAAAATTCAGAAAGCAATAGCAAAAGGTTTACATTTCTACAATACTACAGTCATTTTCTACATGTTTAGGTCTTTGTTCCAAAATTTTATTTTTTATCCATTGCATTGCATTTAATTTGTCAACATTATAATAAAGTGGAAAGTTGTGACAATTTTTTTTAAAATAATTGTATTAAAAGTTCGATTTTGTATTAATAACTTCACATTCAAATTAATATTTACAAATACGTCCAAATGAAAAAATGCAACATATTCGGCCACAACTCTCTCAATAAGTTGATAAATGGAAGGTAACAATGCTGAACGTTAATAACAAAAACTGACATTTTTTTTATTATCCTTCAACCTCAAGGACATTGGCATCCAATAATGTATCTTTTGCAGAAACTTAATATTCAAAAGAGAAATGGACTGAAGACCTGAAATCGTATAGGAACGTGAATCTGAAAATACTTTACTGCTTCATCCAAATTAAAGTGCAATAAATCAAATCAGTACATCATACTAGACAGAAAATATCAGAAGCAAGATAATTATTTCAAGACAAATAATGAATCCATATTTTTAATAATCACAATGAAAATTGTCAGTCAATGAAAATTCTGCAATGCAATGAAAATAAGGAAGGATAGGAAGCGTTAACTCACCAGTTGCCATTGATGAAGGGAGGAGGGTAAAGACGAACAAATAAACACAACACAAGCCACAATACTTTGGTATAAACCTTAGGTCAGGTGTAGAAGCGGCATTTGGCTATGGGAAGAATACACACTGACTCGCACAGATTTTGTTACGTTTCCACCGATACAGACTGCATGTCATATTTTAGAACTAACAAACAGGTTAAAGAATCGAAGTGAAACTGGACACCGAAATTAAGAAAGTCGACGAATTGGTTGGGAAATTGAACAATTTGCTAAACAAACTGAAGAAATGGAAGGCAATCTTAATTGAGGAAAAAAACCATCTGTAAATGAAAGATTAAAAGCATGTTAATTAAACCCATTGGAAGCAGCAAAAAGGAATATACGCAGACCAAGTTTAAGTAAAACTGAAGAAAGCTCGAAATCATTACATTCTATTAAGCAGTTGTTGGAAGCATATTAACGTGAGGTTATGAATATGTAGTAGTAATCAGGCACTGAAAAATGAACTCAAATAAATACCAGAAACAAACAACTATGCAGTGAAAGTGGGGCAGCATTGGAAGTGAATAACAAATTCAAAGAGCATTTGACAATATTAGAAATAGAACCACAATGAATTGGAAGTGGGAACAAAGTGTTTAACAAATGAATTAAATTTTCAAAGACTTTTTGACAAAGAGGTCAAAAAGAAATCTCTTGAAAGACAGCACAAACTTAAAGCTGCTACAGATTCCTCAAAATACGACTAGCGAACCCAGTTTCAGACATTAATGTTCGCACAGGTGCTATTCTGACGACAACTTCATGCTGTCGAGCAGTAGAAACCACTAACGGGGTACAACGTGCAGCTTATGAAACTGTTACAGCTGTCCACAGACCTGCATCCGCAATGGCAATAACGAGACGGGTCTCCCACGGTGTAGCTATAGAAGAAGTATTCAAGAATACATTGTTGACAGATATAAAAGATGGACATTAAATTGCTCCTGTAATTTATGTAAAGCACCCCATTAGTGAATTTTAGTACTGTAATTCACTTTATCAGATTTTTGTATATAGTTGCAAGTATGATGTAAAGGGTCCCACGAACTGGTAAGCCTCGACCACGAATGTAGGTAATAAACCAGTCGGCAATAACTTGAAAAACAATGCATAGCTGAATGAGCTCTTTCCACAAGGAATGCTACTGCACGTTTTCAGAAGGCTCCTTTGATGACAAAAGTCAAAGCTACAGTCATCTCCTCGGTTCAGTGGGAATCGTGAGGTACATATCTGTCTGCACACATCAGACCTCTCTGCCATATATCTAACCTCTAAACATTATTCAGGTTTATACCAAAATATGTATCCAGCAGAGGTGAATTAAAAATGGAAGAAATACAAACTGCACAGATTTAATTATTTAGCGTGCGGAAATCTGGACTTAAGGAGAGAAATATTCATTAATAGCAAGTGACCATGTAAAAACGTAACCACACATTTAAAAAAAAAAAAGATTATGGTATGGAGCGAATGGGGTAGGAAAGCAGATTCCACAAGAGTTTTCTTTCCTCTCCCTAGAATAGCAGTAACGCAAACAATAGAAGATCTACAAGTTGAACCCTGTGAAGTATAGTTCCAAGAAGAAAACGTTCAAAATTCTAGTACAAACCCTGGCGTGTCTTCTGATGGCATGACTGAATCATTGGAAAAGAAATAACTACTTCCAGAATAGCAGCGACAGTAAGTAATGGCAGGTCTGCAACTTCAACCATGACATACAGTAGCATGTTAATAATTGAAATACTAATATTTGTGCATCTTCTGATGATGTGTTTGTACCACTTGAGAAGAATAAATAGTTCAATGGAAAATAGGAAGCAGACACAAAGTCGATGTCCTCAAACAGAACTAAGCTATGGAAACTAAAGAGATTCTTCATTTTTATGAAGCTGAAAAATGACAGATTTGACTAGTAGGATTATATTCCAGTGCAGTCAACTGCCAATGAGATGCAAGCCCTTTGGATTTTTTTAATGTAAATTTATCTTGAATGATTTAAGACTATCCAATTTTTAAAAAAATATGGAAAAACTTTACAATGTTTTCCTACAGTGGTTCAAAAATTTATGCCTTCAGAAGATGTGAAAGTTGACTTAGGAATTTCAATCGCTATCTTCTTGTAATGTGTTTCAAACAGTCCTAGACCTGCCATTATTTCTATTATTGTTGTTCCTGAAGAGATCCTTAGATACAAAAAAAGTGGTACAGAGTGTGCACTGCAACTTCCATCCTGTTCACTCCTTGTTCTACAGCTGAAGGATTTAATCCTAAAAATGTGTGGAAGGTTCCAGTTTTCACACCATAATGCAGTCACCTGTAGCAAGCAACGGTTCCTCTACGTTTTTACGAATCGGCTTCTTCCTACCCCAATCGTATCTACACATATATATCCCACTAGCCAATAGTAGGTGAGTGGAGTTCTGGAATCATCAAAGCCAGTAGAGCAATAAACAAGTTCAAAAACAAATGTTCTGTCTTCAATTTCATAATTCGAACTGAATAAAGCACTTCAGAAACTTTAATTTTTTTTTTAATAATAAAAAAACTTTAGAGGAATAATTAACTGTGCTTAATAGGAAACTACTTTAGAATTGGCAAATCCACAGAAACAGAGTGAGAAAGATATTTAGCAAATATTGTAAAGCTGTATAGATTTACCATACAGACGATGGATTTTTTTTAGGTATATTGCATTAATTGGTGGATCAACACACCATGCCTTCAATAGTTGTAAGAGAGAGTAAATATGAAAGGGAAAAGTTGTAAAAAGAAGCTTTGGTCTTTTGAAGAGCAGGTGGGTCAATCTTTTCATAAAGAGTATTACAAACCTACATCAAATAATATTTTTATTTGAGACAACAAACTATTTAGTTAATAAATAAGTAATAAAATTATGAATTTATATCAATTTACTTGAAAAATATAACTACTAATATTTAAGCACTCTTATCTTATCCTACAAAAAGCAAAGATGTATCACAATGTAAATACTTAAGTGATACTCAATTTCAGACCTTCCAACATATTTTAAACTTGAGAAAAGTATAAAAATATCTGCTAATGGTTTTCACTACTATCATTCAGTCATTCATCTAGAAGCGCAATTACATTAAAAAAAATCAAACAATATTGAAGAGTAAAAGAAAAATAGCTTACACAAATAGGAATTTAACATTTCAGTTAGGTTAGCTTTTACTTTGTGCTGATATGCCTAGGTGACAATGGTCCACAAATGTTTCATGCTCGACATGCTTCAATTACAGCAACAGAATTAATTATTTAAAAAAATAGACCCATGGTGCATATCAAATGATTGATTTTAAAATTACTAAATAGATAGGCTCCAACAAGAAAGACAAATCTATATAGGTCACTAATGTTGGGAATTGCATATTAACGTCGACTGTTGTGGCAGGTGAAAACTGGAAATGCAGGTACCTACACGTCAAAACTATGTAGTAACCACTGATTTAGTGGCTATCAGTTGAAAATGATTTTTCACATATCACAAAGTGGGTTAAGAAAAAAATTGAACTGGAGCCCATTTCAAAATAATTCATCAAAATTTTTTTTTTTCAATCATGACAACTTATTTTTTCACATTAAAAAAACTAGTAAGATTGAAGACTAGTGAAAATCTGCAAATCTGACCATTTCACTACATATTTTTCATCTTTATACAAGAATAACTCCCTACAAAAATTCCCTCAACTTTGCAGTTGTGCATTCACAATTAATCGTACAACAAATTAAATTCTGAATATACACAGGCTTAAAGAAAAAGCAAATGTTACACAACTCTACTTCACTCTGATCAGAAAAACGGCTAATTCCTACCTTTATAAAAAGATACAGATATTTTATAAAACTACGAATATTTACATTTTTTGTTAAGTAAATAATGGGCACTGCTTTCTTAGCTAAGAGCTCCCCATACACATACAATTTACATCTGTGGAATGAACACTCCTCCAAATCTAACAGTTGGCAGCCTCAACAAGCTGGTTGTTCCATCTCTGCACCCGCCCGGGCGTCGAAGGAAACAAATATTATGTTACATTAATCTTTGGCATTCTATAACCTTGCCTTCACAAGACTCTTTGCAATACCATGGGTGTTTTGCCAATATAATATACTACTGTTTGCATCTACACATGCCACAAATGAATTCAATCACTGGACACCCACAAACAGTGCATTAGCGTACTTATAACTACATGAAAACATGCTATATATTCATAATATACAAAAAAGCCACTACATAACAATATTGCTTCAGTCAGAAATAAGCAACTATTTACATGCCTTAAATACACACACAAACAAAAATGGCATGTTTGAAATAAAGTACTGGTAAAGTGAAGAAACTCTGTAAATACTGCATCTAAAGGTTTGTACTGTGTGTATACTGTTCGAAATATGACAAAAAACCATTTTTAAACTTATGGTTTTAGTGAGGTAATAAACTTTAGCAAAGCACAGAATGCTCACCGAAATGTACATCCATGAGCTTAAAAAAAAATATTTCAATACACAGAAAATTCTGTGAAAATAATTTTTGGCTTAAAAGCATACTTAAAATGCTGCAAACCAAAATTATTAATTTTATACCATAAACTTTTTAAAAACTTAATGGCTTATACGTAACATACAAACTGCTCAACTATAAAACGTTATATAATTTGCTATAGACTGAAAAAAAAAAGAAGAATAAACGGCACTAAGATTTGAGCATATTTTTTATGGGGCCAGACTGACGAAATGGAAGGTATCCAATGCAACAATTATTCCTTAGCAGAAAAACACTTAGGTAAAACAAAATAACAGTTGGTGACAAGCCTAGGATTACTTATATCTCGTTCTGCACATAGTATGAAACCGAGTGCATTTTATTATCACAGCTAAGCCATACCCATAACAAAGAAAAACATATTTCCTAAGAGTTAAATATACTTTGCATTCATGTAATACATGGGATCAATGCTTATACTCATTAATATAGACCTACATTAAATACTTTACAATATAAATAAACAGGCATGAAACAAAATTCATAAATAAACCAAAATAAAATCAAACCTTTTCTGCATAGAATTTGTCACCGGTCTCCTATATCTCAAAATTGTAACAAATATTAGTAAATAAATGCTCTTGACAAATTCTAGGCTACATCACCGGAAAACAACTACTAAGAAACTTAACAGTTTCTTTGTATCCACTCTCTTGTAGCAACTACAATAGACACAACAGAATCTTCATTACCTTGCTACCAAATCACTCTAGGCTCAACACCAAGAGATTAATTACTTCTTTAAAATTCACAACCCAACTATGACAAAGGAAGCATAATTCATATTAAGAATATGCTCAGAAGTTTTAAACTATGTGATTCAGCCACACTAAAATGCTGATCTGTTAAAAATGAAAGTTCTGCACTTATTAAGCCGAATATATCTCTAATACATAAGTCACAATCTGAGCTGATATTTTGCAGTTAACCTTAGAACAAATACTGACCAATACAGACAAACAAGTCAAGACTTCTTTCATAAATATGTAAACAAATGAGTTGGAATTAAAAAGAAATAAAGGAGACTTTTTTTATATATATTGATATAAGCACCTCAAAATATTATAAAGCCATTTTATACAATTTTAAACAATGGGAATTAAATGGGAAGAAAAATAAGGAATACACCTAAGGAACATTTCATAAAACAACAAAAAGTATACAGATATATGAAAGTTTCAACAACAAATAATACGGTTACATTACATGTTAAACAATTATTCTTGATTGCTGAAGTAATGAGACGCGTCACCACGGCAAATTGGACATGTTCTGTTCGACTGGAAAAAAAAGGAGAATAAATTTGATGTAAAAATAAGAATTACAGATACATTAAAGTGCAACATTAATTCTATTTATTTTTAAATTGAAACTAACGTAAACAATTGAAAATAAGAAAATAGTACTACCTCCAACATACTTCCAACAGTTCAATAGGCAATGTCATACCTACACAAAATACGATTCAGTCATACATTCATAAACACCAAATTGAGAGGAAATCACAATCAATCACCTGACGAAGACGGCAAAAGTGTAGTGAACAGAGTTTGTGAAGGTCTTTTTGGACCTAAGGGTTTAAGAGAAATTAGTATTTTTCAAAATAGTTGCTGTATTTTTTGAATCTAACTTGCAACAGGTCTGGTCGGTTAAGACAGACGCAATTCAGCATAGCTTGTTCAATAAAAATGCTTACAGCAAAGTCACCTTCCGCTGGTTCGTTCCGGTGAACTATGCCGCAAATACATGTTCACTTCGGAACATAAGTAGCATTACTCTTGCCCATTCTCCGTGTAGACTTGAACCAGTCAATACGGTATAGCTTATTGATTGCACCAACTCTCGTAGCCTCCCCAAGCACTAATGCCTTCCAACCAAGCTGCCACGTCTCGCATCATAGTCATTCAATCCATCAGTCAGTATTGGAAGCAGTAATTTAGCAGCATTCGGAGTGGTCCTTGCAGGACACGGTATCGACTGCAAATGCACAGTTTTCAGTGGCCATTAAACGGACTCACTACCAGTTAGCTGTCTTCTCATTCTCATAGGACAGTTTATGTCAGCTAGTGCTAAACCAGTCCTAGCCTTCTCTATCCTCTGTTCTCCGACCGTAAAACGGAGTGGTGTCAGAAAGCCTGATAAATTACTACAAGCCCACAAGACGAAGAGCTTCACGGAAGAGCAGAAGACTTAGAAGAGGCCTAAAAACACAAAGTTTAGTCACTCCACTTAGTCTACCTCTCAACGTCCAAAATAAGCCAACAACTACTCGGACCCCTGACAAGTTGTTCACTTGGCTAAAAGCTACATATTTCTGAAGTATGGAATGAGGATGCCAAGCTGCATGTTAAGAAACCAGAGGCATCGACCAGGGATTTGGAGCACTGACAGCTTGTAAAAAATGTGCATTCATTGAGCAAAGTAGGGCAGATGACTGCATCGATAGGCCCCATCATTTGCCCCTCCACTGTAGGTCCATAGTGGAAGGTTGTGTCGCCCTCCGGCAGCCGGGGTGACGGAGTGGCGCCTCACACGGAGAAGGAGGACAGTGCCTAACAGGCTAGCTCTACTGTAGGGTACGGCTGGACGTGGAAAGCCATCGTTGAATCATAGTTAGGGGTCTAGGGTCCACCACATTGCCTACAACTGGGGTTAACTGGGCTAGACAATCGCCGTTCTCAAAGTAAATGTCGTACTCCGGCAGTCATAATATAATGAACCTATTTTCAATATTCAACTATGTCACATCAGGATGTCGGAAGGTAGTGCAAAAGCACCTTACATTTCAATCAGTCTTCAGCAGTAATCTTACTGTATACCACCTGTATATTTTGCACTGCACCGTATTCACACTGTGTCGCGATAGTAAATAGTGTACTTATGAATTGTGTACGAAGTCATTTCACCCTGACGATACTACCACGCACGTCTCACTCCGATCCCAGATCGACTTCTGCGGTCGATCCTTACCAATTCGCTCAGTCCTCTCATCGAACCGGGTCTAGTCTGCGCTCGGCCCGGTAGGTTTGTCGTAGGTCCCCACAGGTTTACTGGTGTCCATGTGGGGGCACTACAGAGGCAGCTGTTCAAATATTCTCTGGCAGAACACCCTTCAAGATTACGTAGAACTGTCTAAAATCATACCACAAACTCTCAGGAAGTTTAACATGACACTAGTTTACACGTGCACTTTTACTAGTTTTGGTTCAACTGTCTACATACAAAACATAAGTAACCATCAGCTGTATGTGAACAATTTATGTACGAGGAAAGTAAAGTTACAACTTCCAGCATTCATTCGAAACATTT
Organism: Vandiemenella viatica; assembly: GCA_031002005.1. Lineage (NCBI taxonomy): Eukaryota > Metazoa > Arthropoda > Insecta > Orthoptera > Morabidae > Vandiemenella > Vandiemenella viatica. The sequence goes on from CM061919.1 coordinate 266,207,238, forward strand.
ATATCTGACGAAATGTGCACTACACATTATACACTGGTACTTGCTTTAGTTTTTGATGTAGTTGCTACCAATGTTAAGACACTTGTTAAGTCAGCGCTTTAGCTATCTGCATCTCACTGTCATAAAAGTCTACCGCCTGTTGTGGGTATCACTTCTTTGAGGAAGTGTTTTTCTGAAAGATGCTTTTGGCAACATGTGGATTTTGCCAGCTGCAAGGTCAGAGTTGTATGCCAGATGCGTCATAACTTCCTGGCCTGTGTGTCGTGTTCCGTGTGAGCTCTAGCATTGTCGTGAGGGAGGTACACCACAAGGCAACCATCTCTTCCCTTTATCCGAATGTTCTATTGAAGGTGTAGTTTTTTTGTCACCAGTCTTTTGACTGGTTTGGTGCAATCCTCCATCCCTTCCTATCTTGTGCTAACTTTGTCTCTTGTAGTAGGGATTGGTAAAACACAAGATGCCAGGAGATTAAGTAAAACTGAAGAATGCATTTTCTATTCCAGGAAACAAGCAATGACTTTCTTTGCTGAAATGGACACTTCAAATTTCTTGAGTTTCAGTGGGTGCATTTGGCACAATTGCAGCGATTGGTGCTTGTTCAGTAGTAAGATGATAAATTTTATCGCCCTTCACAAAATGGTCAACGAACTCATCATCTGTGAAAGAAGTCGAGTGCAAAGTCAACGAGCTTTGTTTATTGTTCCTCTGTTAGCATTTTGGGTACTCACTCCCACTGTAACTGTTGCATGAAGTGTCATCTTGGAAACTTCCAGAATCAATTTGTGCAATTCCTTTATCATGATTAGCTGATTTGCTCTGAAGGACTTTATCAGTCATCGCACATGGCTTGCCGTCTATCATTCCTGTGTTTGTCATAACTGTGGCTCCTAGAAGTCATAGGAATCTTGGCAACACTTTGCTATATGTTGTCCACTCCTGTCCTCTAAATGGGAACTATTGCACTGTGAATATTTAATGCGTATCCCACATTAAGCACAGCAAAGCATATGCTTGAGCATACTTCACATTCAATGGGATCCTGACTTGGTGTGACCACTGGTAATACCTGTTACTTGAACTACATTCCATGCAACGATGACGAATGGCTGTGAGAAGGAAGTGGAAGGATTAGATTAAAAACAACTGTACACACAAAATATTACCGGTTCACATATACAGGCAGTAAACTTACTTTCTGGACACACCTAGTAGGCAGATGGCACGGAAATAAACCGATGCCAGACAGCAAAATAAATAAAAAAAATTAGGATAGTGAAATGAAACACTGTTTACCAGCAGGATAGTACTGACACTAAGAAGATACAACCACACAAACTATATAATTGCGAATGCAGAAAGGCTTACATCGGACAAACAACACGATGTATTAACCAAAGGTGCGCCGAACATGCGCGCAACGTCCGCCTGGGCCAGATCGACAAGTCAGCGATTGCTGAACACAGTATTGACACGGCACATGGCTTTAATTTCAAAGCAACAAGAATTCTTGCACGTACGAGAGGTTATTGGGACAGTGTTTTCTCGGAAGCTATCGAAATTCGTATCTCGAAGGACCTCGTTAACAGAGATACTGGATTTCAGTTAAGTAAAGCCTGGAGCCCAGCAATCCAGAAAATGAGAGTGCAGCAGGACTCCTGGGAAACACGCACCTCTCTTGCGCTCCAGCAATCAGCGGAACCCACCAGCAGCTAATGGCTTCCGCCAATAGGAACGCTTCCCGCTAGTGGCCAACGTTTCCCGTCACTAGCCATTGGCCGACCGGAAAAAGGATGACGTAGCGCGGACTTCGCGTGATATATAAGCACCTCAATAACCTACCGGCAGCAGTCACTTGACAATGGCGGCAGAGATTGTGACCGCCGAAACGTCGTGGTCAAACGATGTACTAACTCGGCTAGCTACCCGAGAAAGTTTTATTCATTTACAACGCCGAGAAAATCTCCAGTCTTACATATATAATTATCAGCCATACACCCTGCTTCAGCAGAACGTGGTACATACCAGGCGGTTGTGAAGGGCCAAATGTTGCAATGTGTGGGAGTTGGGCAGTTGGAAGGGATCGAGACAGGTTCAAAAAATGGAGAAAAAGGAACAGTTAAAGAGAATATACCCAAACTTCGAAAAATCAATAAATAATAATTAAAAAATCTGGCCAGTGTGTGTCAGTGTGCTGAGGCACTGCACACTGGATCGGGTAGGTACAATGAGTACGGTGATTTTTAGGTGGTTTCTTACAATCATCTACACAAATATAAACTTCACATTTCAAACAACAAAAACATAAAAAAAACCCACTTAGATAACTACGTACATTTTCGTGGCGGCGACACCATTTAATCATTTTGTTATGCATTCCAATCCCTAATGGTACGAGGAAAAAAAAGAATTCATATAAGAATCAGTGCGGCACCTTATTTCTCTAATTTTATCTTTCCTGTCCTTCCGACTCAAATAGGTTAGTGGAAGAAGTATTTCACCACACTCATAAGTGCAAGTGGGAGTACACATGTTTACCAATAAGTTTAAATGAAATATGCATCATCTATCTACCAGAGACTCCCAGCCTAGTTCTGCGACGTTTTCATAAGGACTGTAGCAAGCGGTCACAAATCGAGCGGCTCTTCTCTGTACTGTCTCTACACTTTCGATCAACCCCTTACGAAACGGATCCCAAATGGCACTGTCAATAATTGACCTCATCAATTTGCACTTGCACAAAGTGGCTGTGAAAACTTTTGCTGACAATAACCATTTGTCGTAACAAAGCAAACATCCATTATCAGGCAGATGCCTTGTTGATTCACAGGCAGTGTGTGATGATCATATGGTTATATTATGGACGATTATGTAGTATGCAAGTATATTAATATGCTTACTCTTTGAGATTGGGTTACATTCGTGTTCCTTTTGTTTTGAGATGATGTTGGTTGCCAGGAGCGACATGTTGAAAGCCTATATGGTAGAGGCGACATATTAATTTCGCAAGCTGGATATGTTGATTGAGAAATATTAATATGAGAAGTCCGATTTAAAGTAACGGTCGTAATTACAACTGGTGTTGGTGGAAGTTGTTAAACCAATAACTGAATAAAAGTTTTATCAGAACAATTAAATATCTTACGCATCGGTTCATATGTAGATGCTAGCTATATAAGATAAAGGTGAAAAGTGGTAACTACAGACATAAGTAGCCAAGAATATATCACCACATGGCGACTCGAGACAGTTTTGCTCGACAACATGCATATGCATGGAAGTAAGGAAGCAAAATAGCGACGAAAAAGAACCTGAAAATACTGATTGACGCCGACTGAACTTTGGAGGTTAACAGACTCGGCAAGCGAAATAACATCGCAGAATTCCACGGCTGCCAACGTTGACGAGAGAACAAGCTAAGTCAACCTTTTCAAGACGCATACTTTGGGGAAATTCGCCGCCAGTTAATTTAAGTTTTGTCTTATAAAAAAAAAATAATAATTGTAACAAAGGTGAACCAAAGTATACGTTCTTTGATTTTCATATTAATTTAGTTTTTTTATATATTTCCACATAGTACGAAATTTCATGTTCGCCACTATTTAAAATATATTGAATCAAGGATCAAAAAATGTATCAAGTTGGTACAGTGCCGTATGTGGAAATATATTACTATTTACAATCCTTTACGTAAAGAATATTAGTAAACAAAAAATATTATTTCTTGATATAAGATCATGGCGGATAATATTAATAACGGTGTGGCAGGCACTGCTTCTAACAACTTAGTTCTAGCGGCAGAAACGAATGTAATATCACCAGAAGCGACTGGACAGGTCTTAGATGAAAGTAGTACTCCACCACACATGCAGCAATACTCACATCCATTTTTAGGATTCTCACCTCTAAATCAAAATAATTTACAGTCTCTAGGTGACCCACTAAGTAGTGAACTTGATCTGAAATCCCTTATATTAGGATTGTATTCAAAACTTGATTCACTCTTCAGTAAACTTGAGTCAAAATTTGAATCACCAGCAACTGAAGTGAAATCACAATTCAGTGACCTTGAATCAAAAATAGAATCACAAGCCACTGAAGTGAAATCACAATTCAGTAACTTTGAATCAAAACTAGAATCACAAGCAACTGAAGTGAAATCACAATTCAGTAACCTTGAATCAAAATTCCGTGACCTTGGATCCAAACTTGAATTACGAGCTACTACAATGAAAACACTATTTGATCAACGGTCATGTGAGATCAAATTACTTAAATCCCAGATAGAAAAACAAGCAAGTAAATTAGAACAACACACTGTCGCGATGGAAAAGCGTTTGGTAGTTTTCCGTTCGTTAGTAGGACACACCCACGACAGCAAAGTTGAAGAATGTGAGTCAACATGTTCAGCTACAAGTAAAAGTTTACATAGCACAATCTCTGACGAAGTAAAAGAAACTTCACCATCTCTCCATGTAGAAGTTCAAAACCAAATTACAGAACAATTTCAGGCGATGGAGGGACACTTACATACATTTGATGGTAAGCTAGTGGACAGACATAATACAACAGAGAAAATAATATCAATAATTGAATCATACAACAGCGACATAAACAAGAACTTGGGAGAAATTCAAGATAACTATAACAGATTCAATGCTGAATTAGTCCAATTGAAACACAGTTGCAATACAGTACCTCAACAGCTGGGAGACATACACCAAAAGGTGCAGTCAATAGGTGTTCCACACTTACCCATAAGTGTAAGCGAGGTTACTGAAATAGACGACTTTTCGGGTCAGGGTGCTAAACACCCAGCTTGTTTTATAAACAAAGTAACCGAGCATTTTTACACAAATAATTTTTTGGGTCAGGGTGCTGAACAGATAGTCTCTTTTACAAAGTGTTTAGAACAGTACAAGTTGTTTTACCTGTCAAATGATATGTCATTCAAAAATTGGAAATACAGAAAAAAAAATAGCTTGAGGCTTGGAGGAGCGACTGAGAGTCGCCTCCTCGCCTCACGCGATTTTTGGTGGGGGAAAGTAATGAATTAACTGTGAATTGAAAAGTATGCTGGGGACAAAGTTAGGGAAGAAATCCTTTACTTTGGTTCATCAGAAAAGAACAGTCTTTTATGAGAGGCATCAAACACATGTCTTCAAAAGATTGACATTTTTTGTGTGTGTTTTTTTTAAATAATAATTAAGTGTACATGTTATATGTATTCAAAAGAAAAAAGATATAATAATGTACCAACACTTGTAAGATACCCCAACACCAGTCATGATGTATTAAAACCATATATTTTATTATGTAAGTCAGTTACAATGTATGAAAATCATATTTTGTTGATGTAAGTCAGTCATGATGTATGAGAATCATATTTTTATGATGTAAGGCAGTAATGTAGTATGAAACATACTTATTTGATGTAAGTCAGTATGTATGAATTATGTATGAGTTTATAATATGATCAAACATATTGTTAAAGTTTAACGCTATATTGTTGAAGTCATAAAACTTCCAAAAAATAGCGATAAACTGGAGGGGGTTGTGATGATCATATGGTTATATTATGGACGATTATGTAGTATGCAAGTATATTAATATGCTTACTCTTTGAGATTGGGTTACATTCGTGTTCCTTTTGTTTTGAGATGATGTTGGTTGCCAGGAGCGACATGTTGAAAGCCTATATGGTAGAGGCGACATATTAATTTCGCAAGCTGGATATGTTGATTGAGAAATATTAATATGAGAAGTCCGATTTAAAGATTAACGGTCGTAATTACAACTGGTGTTGGTGGAAGTTGTTAAACCAGTAACTGAATAAAAGTTTTATCAGAACAATTAAATATCTTACGCATCGGTTCATATGTAGATGCTAGCTATATAAGATAAAGGTGAAAAGTGGTAACTACAGACATAAGTAGCCAAGAATATATCACCACAAGTGACCAAATACTAGTCACTCTTATCTACAGTTTTCACTTAAACGTTTGCTTCACTCTGTCCCTTAGCACGCATTCTGCACGGCTTTTCTCGCAAGGCCTAACCGTAAGCAAAACTTGACCATTACAGTATTGATGCAAGTAGCATGCCCGATGCTGGGATAGATTTCCTCTGTGGTCGCACTAGGATAGGTGGCCGGATGCACGCTGCAAGTTTTTCAGCAGGAAACTACCACCACTTCTGAAGTCCGTAGATGGGGACTAGTTACCAACAAGGCACCCACCTGGCCTTAGCCTCTGATAAGATACTATCAACAAACCCATCAATTACAGTTTACTTATTCAATTGGATAAAGGAAACAAAGAAACTGCCGCGAGGCACTGAAAATAAGATAGGATAGGGAAAATAAACAGTTACCCGTCACTTACCACAGATGAAGGCAGGAGGCGAGACACGCCTCCCACATGACTAAGACTTAAGTCGAAATATTGTGCAATTCGTTTGTTTTTGTGTTTTTACGTGTCTCGCCCTCCTGCCTTCATCTGTTTACTTATTCATTTATTCTTTGCGTTTTTCACATTGTTCCTTTATTTACGGATTTATTTGTCACTATTATTTAACTTTATACATGTGCACTTATTCATGTGCTATGCCTCGAACAGCAATATTGTTTTTCAGCAGCTGTCGATAGTTTACTTGACCCCTTCCACCTCAACTTTCCCATCATGTTCTCCACAGCATACTCAGTCCTGTAGTAAACAGTGTTGAATTTCTCTAAACAAATAAGGCATTGAACTGGAATATTGTAATGTCGGGCATGTCTAGTGTTCCCCCCCCCCCCACCCCCAGCCTACCTGCCCTCACATTTAGTAAGTGATGGGTTTATTTTCACTATCATTTATTATACATATACGTATATATACTGAAGTGCCAAAATTTGTGGGACAGAAAGATACAAACATCCGGAGTGCAGTAACATTGTGGAAGAAACACAAATGTGCCACAGTGTCGAGCGTTTCATTTGTACTTTTGTAAGTCATGTGAAAGTTAATATTTTTTTTGCAGGACACGAATTTAACAGACTGTAGCATTACCGATACTACAATAATATCCTTGAGGTAGGCGTTCCATGCCACGGGCCAGTTAGTACTCTTAAGGAAGTTTCCATTACAACGGAAAATACACAGAGACTAAGAGATTCCGTAGAGCGGCAGCTAAGGAGAGCTTGTTAGGAAAAGTTCGATAATGTATTTAATTTAAAATAAAAGAGTGATTTTAATTGTGCAAAAAAAGGGACTAACAAATTAATTATTTGATTAAGCTGAACAAAAGTTATCTTCCGAAATAATATAAACAGAATCACAATATAAATACAACACGGTGAATTTCTAATATAAATAAAATTTCAACATCATATTTTAAGAAATACGACATGGCGACCGTGACAGGACTTGGGTGCTGCAGAAAGAACAAAGAATTACTAAATAAATTTACGACTTTGAGTATATAGCAGACAACAACAAGAAAGAAGAGAGGAGAATCCTTGGAATTTGGAAACACGCAGCGCTACTAGCGGCCGAGTGTGAACCAGCAGAGAAGACAACAGCTGAGACGAGAAAAAGTTCAACCGCCAGCTACGAAATACGTTAAAGTTAAGTGTTTTCAAGACCTATCTTTTCGGATTTTCGTTGTTTATTCAAATAATTTATTATTTCACGTCATTTTTATTGATACTAGTTGTGGGACGTGGGTATTGCAGAATGGCTAATCAGATGCCAGGTGCAATGGTTATTTGTGATCCTTCGGGTTCGGTAAATAAGAAAGATGAAACAGTCACTTTAGGTGCATTAGAAAAAATACTATTTCGATTTGAATCGCGACTAACAGCACAACTTACAGCTTTAGAGGATCGAATAATTAGATCAGAAACTGATGTACAGGCAAAGTTAGATAAGTATATAGAAAGGGCTGAAAAACAGTATACAAGGATAGATGAGGAACTAAAAGTATGCAATGAGAGTCTAGTAATTAGAGGGTTTGAACAAAGTACGAATGCGATTCATTGTGAATCATTAAGTAATACAATTGAAAGTAATGATAGTAGGCCTAATACTGTAAGGGAAAAATATGAGATGAGTGATGTTACAATTAATGGTGATGTAAATCATGTAAGGGATAGACAAATTTTTAAAGAAGGGGTTCACTTAAAAGATGAGTTTAAGCATGAAAGTAACCAGGTTGAAACTTACACAAAGACAGATGAATCAGTAGAAAAGGGTTGTAAGTCTATAAAAATGTTTGATATCAGAGACATTAAAGGAACAGGTGACTTTGATCAGGTAAAAGAGATGGAAGAGACTTTAATGAAGGTAGATGGATCAGGTAGTTTGATGATTTTGAAGGATGTAAACTGTGACATTTTTTCCATTGTTGGGGAGAATTATGTTTGTGATTATGAATCAAAGCAGTTACAGAATAATGGTGTTGAACATTTTCAGAGTTCTTTACATATTTTTGAAGTTGGTTTGCCATGTTACTGTTCTGGCAAAGTAAGATTAACTCTAAACAGAAAGTTGTTTTGTATGAATAACTGGGAAAAGGTGAACTGGAAATATAGAAAAAAGGTTTTCTTTTTTTGTAGAGGAGTAAGCTGTGCTTACTGCCTCATCCTGTGTACAATTCAATCAGGATATTGAATCTACAATTCAAAAAACGATGAGTTAGTTTAAGGTGAATGAAAAGATTTAACACTAGTGCAAGGCACATGTGTGTAAAGATAAACTCCATCATATTGGAATTTCCTATTATTATTAAGTTGTAGTTAGCATATTATTATTCAGTGCCACAAAACACTTGTAAATAGTACTGATTGTTGTGGCTGCGCACAATTCAACTGTAATGATAGTAAAAGTTTATAATCACTAAGTGGAAGCTGTCATTTACCAATATTGACGATCTTGGTCAGATGTGCAGTCTTCGGCTGTTACCACAGCTTACCATTACATGAAAGTTTATTGTCTATTAAGACTTTCTTTTAGGAAATATATAGTTTGTAAGGTATACCGGAGCATTAGAATAAATAGAATGAGTTGAGAAGAAACAAGGTGTTGTTATGAATAAAGGTGTTTTGAAGTAAGAAGTAAAATATCATATAGAGAGGGTACAGCAGCACAGTCAAGACTCAGTTCCTGTAAATAAGGCCACTATCTAGGCATTGCCTTTAAATGATACCGAAAGGTTCGGGATTTGGTTAACACAGACATAGCTGAGGTCCAGGTAGAACCTATAAATGACTCTGTTGGTACCTCTCATAGCCTATATGTGAACATTTTCAAGATGAAGTAGAATGGAGAGAAGTTATTACTTATGGGGAGAATATAATGTAATGTATTGAAGAAATAAAATAAAAATGAAGCTGTGATGATGATGCTAGATTAGCAAGAAACAATGGTGTCCCAGTTGTATTAGCAAGGGTTGATTGTACTGGTCCAGGGACCAAATATGTGATTTAAATAATGTTGCCGGTTATACAACAGTAAAAGGGTTCAAAAGGATCGATCTTATGAAGAATATAATGTACCAAGGGCAGGTAATAGAATTTTTAAATTATTTGAATGGTATGCTTGGTAAACAGGCGGAGGCCATGACAGCTAAAGATGATGTTATTGAATAACAATTCTGTAGTATAATATACTTACTGTAATTTTGGTTTTTAAGTGATAAGGACAGTAACTCTGTGTCAAAATGTGTGTTACAGACTATATGCCGTTCCAACCAGTAGCGGCTTATGGAAAACCACCAGGGAAAGTTACCTCAAGACATCGGTCCTCGTGATATGTAAAAATGTGTTATTAGCCAAATGTAAAATATAAGCTCTCCTTACCTAAAAGGTAACATTTACAGGAAAGTTTACCATAACCATTTATAATGGTATGGATGTCAAATGGTATGGTAAACTTGGGGGGGCTGTAGCATTACCGATACTACAATAATATCCTTGAGGTAGGCGTTCCATGCCACGGGCCAGTTAGTACTCTTAAGGAAGTTTCCATAACAACGGAAAATACACAGAGATACTAAGAGATTCCGTAGAGCGACAGCTAAGGAGAGCTTGTTAGGAAAAGTTCGATAATGTATTTAATGAATGTATTTAAATTAAAATAAAAGAGTGATTTTAATTGTGCAAAAAAGGGACTAACAAATTAATTATTTGATTAAGCTGAACAAAAGTTATCTTCCGAAATAATATAAACAGAATCACAATATAAATACAACACTGTGTATTTCTAATATAAATAAAATTTCAACATCATATTTTAAAGAAATACGACAAGACTTTGAGTGTGGAATGGTAGTAGTTCAAACTAGATGCCCAGGGCATTTCAGTTTGGAAATTGTTCATTCATTCAACATTCTTCATTCTTTCAAGAATGTGTAATGAATATATAATCTGCAGGATTATCTCCCTACATGAATAATGCAGTGGCTGACCAGGTCTACCTGATGTTGGAGACCAGCGACATTTGCATTGAGGTATCATTGTTGATAGAAAGGCAACAGTACAACAACAACAAGCAATGTGGGACTTATTACAGAAATGTCTATAAAGACAGTGTAGTGAAATTTGGTGTTGACGGGTAAGGGCAGATGGAAGTGCCTCTGCTAACAAGTTGCCATCGGCTGCAGCTCCTTTCTCGGGTTGCTTGGTCAGATGAGTCATGTTAAGAGTTGACAATAGGGTTTGAGTGTGGCATAGACCCCATGAGATTATACATCCAGGTAATCGGGAAGGTACTGAGGAAGCTGGTGGTGGCACCATCCCAGCATGGGCTGGGACATCTGTTCAAACTGAACCGACTATGGAATGGAATTAGTTATGTTCATCTACTTGGAGACCATCGATTGGTTTGAGGAACATTGCAGACAGCGAACGATTTGGCCACCTAAATCACCGGGCATGAATCCAATCAAACAAAACTGAACATGATCAAAAGGTCAGTTCATGCAAAACAACCTGCACCAGCAACACTCACGCGACTGGTCAGCTATTGAGGAAACGTGGCTGCAGATTTCTTCACGAGACTGCTGACAACTTGAGTCAATGTCAAGTCGGGTCCAATACGATACGATTTTTGGCATTTCAGTGCATATTGCAAAGAAATGAAAAGTTAAGATTTCAAAATGAACCTTCATTTACCATGCAGGGCTGCGGAATGGTGTCAACCCATAAAAAATATACATATGTGAACTGATTTTTTTCTCTTTATCTTTTTACTGACCATGGATATCAAGGTGTCAAAACGTGAACCATTATATACACAAACCAAATAAGTATTTCTAAGATTCAACTATATTAAGCATTGTTTCTGTATGGAGCAGAGGAAGAGAAAGATCAATAATTGATATGACGGATTGTCGTGGGAAAACTTTGTACATTTTTCAACAACCATCAATATTTTCCCTAAAATCTTCACATTTTTATGTCAGGCCAACATGTGTTGATAAACTATATTTCCATTCTACCTTCTTTAAATTTTATCAACAAATTCATACACAAACTTAAAATCAACAAATTCATACATAAATGAGTGCTTCGAGTGCTTCCTTACCTTCAGCCACTTGTCGACACATTTTGCATGAAATTCATGTGAGCAGGGGAGAACTCTCAACATCTGCCTGGCCTCGAAGTCACACATACACACTACGCACGACGTCTGGTCTCCATGATGTGTATCAGCATTAAACCTAACACAAACCTCGAATCAGCATACCAAGTAATCAAAATATTTTATAAATAATTCATACATAATATATTTAAGTATACTTCAAAACTCACTAGCTCTTTAAATTCTGGAAACAAAATATATAAAAATACATAATTACAAGGCCCCCGCACTCCCCCCCACCCACAAAACCCACAATACATGGTTGCATTCCTATAGGATTTTTTTTTTTTTTTTTTTTTTTTTTTTTTTTTTTTTTTTTTTAAAGTAGCTTTTGATTGATGGAATTAACCCCCCCCCTTTTTTTGCTCTAATGTAGCTTTCACACAACCACACAAAATCAATGCAATAATTCAAGAAGTTGGTACACACTTTTTTGTCAAATTGTTAACACCTTCACCAACTGTGTTAATTGCAGATAAAGTGTCTCCGTGTCCAAGTTTAAAGGTTCCTTTGTTTCCCCAAGCTGTAGCAAATTGTAAGCAAATATTCCTACCTACTGAACACCGGAAATAATTGTTCGCATGTTGGAAGCGAGATTCAATTCTTACATTTTTCTACAAATATGAAGATTTCGGATACGCTCATCAACTCTTGTTAACTGGCAGGGACCAGAGGAAGTCTCCAAATAAAAACAGCCACACCTGTCATCAATTAAATTATCTGTCAGCGTGTTTTTTTGTTTGTTTGTTTTTTTGTTTTGTTTGTCAGCAGGTCATGAGAGACAATGAGGATCAGGGTGTCTCCCATTTTGCTCCATACATTCTTCTCAATGTCTTTAGGTGTCATTTTCTAACTCATTCTTTTTTTTTGCTGTAATCAGTCTTTTGTCCGGTTTGATGCAATTCTCGATCCCTTCCTATCCTGTGCTAACCTCTTCATCTGTACATATCCCTTACAACCCACGTCCTCAATTATCTGCTTCATATATTCAAATCTCTGTCTTCCTCTACAGTTCTTACCTTCGACTGTTTCCTCCACTAACAAATTAGCCAATCCAGCATGTCTCAAAATATTACCTACCAGCCTGTCTCTACTTTCTGCAAGCTTCTTCCACAAAACTTCTTTCCTATGCCCATCCATATTTTTATTTCTGATGTGCAGAACAGATTTGCAATGATTTCAAAAGTAATTCTCTCTGAACCAGTTCGTCCATCTTTTATTGCAGATTTTATTCATCTTTTCCTCATTATAATGATGTTTTTTTTTACTTTTTTCGTGTTCTTATTTCAAATTATATGCATATTTTCCAACATCTCCCACACTTATCTTCACATCATCCACAAACCTCATACATTCCACCCAAACAGAGTCCCATTTTAAATCAAATTAGAACTTTCTGCTCTCATATCTACCATATAGCTATTTTTAAAACAGGAAAGATGGAACAATCATCTTTTGCCTGATTCCAGTAATTGGATATCCTCTTTCGTCTCTCAGTCTCCTTTTGTTTAATGTACAACTTCTTATCAGTCTTTTTCCTGTCAAGACCATGTGTGTTAGTCAATAATTTCCAGTCTCCTATCAGATGGAAACATGTTTCCTGGGCACAGACATTAGAGGTCAAATATTAAAGAGCTGTGGCAAAAGAAGGCAGTTATAACTTAGCCTTACTTGACACATACTGTGAAGTCTATAAGCGAAATGAATCTGAGGAAAGGAAATCAAGAAACGCTACCAGGAATATCATTTGATGTATTTCCTCCTCAAATCAGACCAAAATGCCACAATTTAAAACAAGTTGTAGAAAAGATAAAAAGCACGGTAGCTCTAGTTTACTTACTTATAGGAAGGAAGCTGCTCGATTTCAACTTTTGCCAAGCCGCGTGGTTTTGCTTCACCCAGCCTCTCGGCCAAATGAAGCAGAGCCTCGTAGTTCTCTGTCTCTGTGGAGTCCGGGCTCCCGAGCTCAGCTTGGTTGTAAGGCGACAGAGGAGGATTTGAAAGCATTGCCCTGCACGAAAAGTGTTCACAATTATTATTTGAGATAAACACAGTAAACACATTTAATGTTACAATGGCGGTCTAAAACACGTAGTGGAGCGAAGGGGCCAACTTAAATCTATACTTTTTTCTATCCTGTTGTGTTATAACATCCCTAACATCTCTTCTGTAAATTTTGATCTTAGAAATTAAATAGAGAGATGAAAGTGGATTAATTATTAATTTGCACATTTTTCCATGTGAATGAATGTTACTTTTATATTTTTTTTATTTTTATTTTTTATTTTTTTATTTTTTTATTTTTTTATTCTGCTTAACGTCTCTCTAACAGCGAGGTCTTTAGAGATGGGAAACGATGGGGGCAAGGAATGGGAAGGAATTCGGCCATGGCCTTTTGAAGGAAGCATCCCGGCATTTGCCTGGAGTGATTTGGGAAACCATGGAAAACCCAAATCTGGATGCCCGGACGGGGATTCGAACCGCCGTCCTCCCGAATGCGAGGCCAGAACGCTAACCGTTTTACTTTCATGAAAGGAGACACTGAAAATGATGTGTAATATGACCAAAAACAATATGACGTTTGAAATATTAATTAAAAGCTTGTAATTTTAAATGTTGATATAAGTCACGGAATTTTTAGGATGATTTTCAGCTATTTGGAGTGGCTTATGTTGACCATTTCATGTTTAAATACAAGTAAATAGCTTTAATTTCCATTGTAAAGTGTTTCCTAATGATAGTGATTTTGTACAAGTTGTAATTGTTTTTGTATGAATTTGATTGTCAACATGATTTTTACAGACCGAGATATGTCTGTCGGCACCCTTTATTGTCTTTTGGAAGTTTCTCTAGCGTCTACAAAAACTCACGGAGATGGCGACCTGGTAATTGTTTTTGAGAGGTTTGCAGGAACCATTTTAAGAGGCTTTAGTCTCTGGAGCTTTGTAATGTAGTTTAGTATATCTGAACAAAGCTGACGCCTACCCGTGTTTCGTAGTGAGGATTTCGTCAAAATAAAAGCCGTTAGTTGAGCTGTGTGTCATTGCTCTCATATTTCATTCCACTATTTAATCAATTTAGAAGCTGTGTTAAAGGAGAAACTATTTCATGGTGAGCATTAGCCTTCTTCCTCCAAAAGAAGGTGCATTTTTCTAGTAAATGTGTAAGTTCAAAAAAAGAGTGGGCCCCAACAAGTTGTTCGTCAACTTTTAAAAAGGAATGTTTTGATGAAACAAGAATCTAGTTCATCAATGTAATTTAAAATAATAATAAGAACAATAATGATACAACCATGCAGCATCAAGCCAAGCAGTGAAGTCAGCTCATTAAGAATTACTATTAGACTGAGCAGTATTTTCCTGATATCAGCAAGTTAAATAAGGAAATAGAAAAGAATCACTCCTTACAACAGGTGTCAAAATGGCAAAGACAATGAAAGCAATGGGATTTAGGTATAAATGATTTGTACTAGTGGAATTCAGAGCACTCCTCTTGATCCGAGTTATACTCCAATGTCTGCAGGTTCACAATGAAACCCGCCTCTTTTACTCACATCTGTTTTCCTCCATTATATTCCAACTGTTTCACACAGTAATGAATTGAACACCCGAATTATAGTATGAGGCCGACACTTATGACATGCCAACTATAAATGCACTACATTAGTCCAACATTAACTAGATAATACCTTCCACAAATAGCATCACTGACAGTAATAATAACAGCAATAATAACAAATACATTATGCAATCAAAAAGCGAAGTGCAAGCTTAAAAATAAGCACGTCTTTTGTTACTTCCAATACAACTAGCAACATACATTTAATGGAACAGTAATACATACAGGAAATGAAGGAGCAATCCCTGATAAGGCGAGGGTGGAGCGATAGGGGTTGGCCTCCAGCGCCTGGCATTGATGCGCCTGCTGGGAGTACTTGGACGGCGACTGCGAGTTGGCAGCAACTCCACTTGGCTGTTCCTCGGCTACACACATAAAGGAGTTTGTACAACGGGAAATTCACATGGTGAAAATCAACTAAAAAACATACTTACATCCATCAAAAAAATTTGTAAAGATTTTTGGATCTGCTAATAAGCAGTATTCAATTACATTTATATAACATAACAGTAATTCCCCCTTTTATGCCCTACACAGAGAGCAGAACAGCCAGAATTGGAAGATATATCCGAGTAAAAATGAGGCAGTGAACGGTGATAATTTTGAGAGGACCACATAGAATGTACCTAATAATTGAGTTTTGATGCATTTTCAGACTAAAATATTCATTATTACTATTTAACTTAAATTACTTTGAACAAATCAGTAGCTAAAATTCTGTTATCTTACACAGTAAGTTTAGCAATAGTACAACTTGATTATCCGATTGCAATTTTAAATAGCTTCTCTTATTAAATGTTGAAATAGAGTCTGTTTGCTCATAATCAACATGAATTTATAAGCAAGTTCACCTCCGTCATGAAGAGCGGTGGGGAGGACGCAGAAGCAGTGGCGTGGAGATGGGACCCGTGAAGCTGGTGGAAGGCTGGGCGCTGGTCAGTTAACAACTCCACTGTCTCAGGATGCTGCAAACACCAATAAGACGACCATTAAAACCACTCGTAAGATGTATTTTCAACGTGAAAGCGAGAAAAGAACATAGAATAAACAAATTAATGTCACAGATGAAGACAACAAGACTGAACACAAATACAAGATTCTCAAGCCTCGGGATGTGGTTGGCAACTTACTGCAGAAGAGAAAATATTCACAGACTCAACCACAGATATCAAAGATGTCGGAGAATTAACATGCAAAATTTGGTGATCAAATTCGCTGCAAACAAATTCCTCACAACCTCCTATAAACATATATATAACTAACATTTGCCCGCTGCTTTAAGCGCGTGTCCTTTGGTATAATTTAGAAATTAGTAGTCCTATCATTACCTTGGCGCCACAATATGATGATGGATTCTTATAGAACTCAACGAAACAAATCGAAAGTAAAGAATAACATTTTTTGATATCTCGCTTGGTTCTCGAGATATACTGGCTCAAATATTACGTAGTTAGGCTGAGAAGCAGCACCCACAGTAAGGGTGATGTTTACTTGAAGGCTGAAAATCAGTGGTCACATAGGAATTATCTTCAATTAAAGCCAACAGTATTCGAAATATCAAAAAATTTCTGGTAATGTGGTATAGGTGTATCGCTACGAAAAATTGTGCAAGATTTAATGTCAGAGTTGAGGACAGGCGAGTGAGCAAAGTTAGGCAATGATTGGAGGCTATGAATGGGGTAGAGGTACAGCGCAGATCCGTGACCTACGGTTACCAAGTTCAAGAAAGACTGCAAGATGGCGCAAAGACCACATCCAACATGTTTACTATTGCGGCCTCTCCCCTGTATAAACACTATTTATCTTATGCCCACAGCACATAATCAATAATAGAATTATATACAACTGTTTCACACTAGTAAAATGTTACATTAAATTATAGTTAAAATTCAAAATCGACATAGTGCAGCCAATATAAAGCTTCATTAGAAATATCTATGAAGTCGAAGTGGGTAATTGAAGGTCACGTGACGGATGGTTTCTTTTTCCTCACCACAGTCGCATCTCGGCGAATCTCTCATTTGCCACGTTTAAAGACATAAGGCTGTTGAGAGCAGCCCAGATCTTGCAGGGAAGGTCGAGTCCCTTTAGCACCTGTTGACTGTCAAACAGGGAGTGCTATTCTGGTGGGGCTGAAGCTATCCACTCATATCTCCAAGCTTCTCTCCCATTAAAATTGTTAGAAATAAGCTGTTTTGCAATTTTTATGTTTGGACTTCTTGATTTAAGTATGTGAAATTGGGTTTCCATGTCGTCGAGGATGGGTTGATCCAAGTTATAGGCGATTACACAGTCTTGTCGTAGGTGGTTCGATGTTACTCAGAACAGGCAGTCAGCACAGTGAAGTGGACTTGATACAGCTATTAATTATCCACATTCTCTCATCCAAAAATACGTCGATCTTTTTGAAGTAGGTGCTATTCATCCAGACAAATGAGCAGTACTCACCTGCAGAATACACAAGGCTCAGTGCTAAGGTGCAAAGTGTGGAGGCGGATGCTCCCCAGGAGGTGCCAGTCAATGCCTGCAGAATACTATTTCTAGTTCTTAGTTTTGCTGCAACTGTTTAGATGTTTATTGTACGACAAGGTGCGATCCTAAATACTTCAGAAAGGGGTTGTGTCGGAGGGGAGTGCCATCGAGAACGTCAAGCAAAAGATTCACCACCCCACTGTTAAGATAGGAGACAATAGTTTCCGTCTTGCTGAACCTGGGTACGAGATGCATTTCTTAAAATAGTTGCTCAGGGTTTTGACGTCTGCTGTTAAACTATTTTCAATTTGCTGAATGTTATGAGACAGGTCATCAGCAAAAGAGAATTGTCTGGATTCTATTTGAGGAATGTTAGAAATATATACATTAACAAGAAGTGGTACAAGAATTGAGCCTCGAGGTAGACCATTATTCACTCTTCTTACTTTGCTTATCTTATTATCTGAGTCAACATTGAAAGTTTGGTCAGCTAGCATGGTATTGATCAGACAAATGACTTTTTTGCACTTCAGTATGTTCAGTATGTGTTGTACACCAAACCCTCTTGCCACACCGTATAGTAGGCTGCGGTAAGGTCAACAAATACTGCACTAGTCTTCAATCGTCTCTCTATTCTTGCTTCTATGTGGGTTGGCAAGGCCAGGACGTGATCCTCGCAATTTCTTGCAGGTCTAAAACCTGCCTGTTCAGCTGGGAGGTTTTAGAAAATTCTATTGTAGATGATCCTTTCCAATTAAATTTGTAATTAGTACTTAGCAGTGAAATAGGTCTAAAATTCTCTGGAACATCAGGGCTTTTTCCAGGCTTCAGAATGGCTATGATCTTTGCCCATTTAAATTCCAGAGGTATATGTTAGTAAAGAAGCGGGCCAGTCATTTTTGGTATTTTTTCCACGGTTGGTGAGGAACTCTGGGTGAACTTTGTCAAAACCTGGAGTCTTCCCATCCTTCATTCGCAATGAGGACACGGTGGAGAAGACTATAGTAAAATCTCCGGGCGGATTCAACCTAGTCTCTCTCTTTATAAAAAGCATAAATCATCATGTCAATGCAGAAACAGCCGGACATCGACTTCGCTGCCTCCATATTTGCCATTATGTCGGCGCACCCAGTCAGCAGCCAATGGACTTTACAGATGAGACTGTGTGGGCTCTACTGGCAAAGGAGGCTGAATATGGACACTGTTAGTTAGGGTTGAAGAAATTATAAAATACTTACAATACTTCCACCATGTATGAATTTCAGGGTACACATACTGCATGCTGTCTTGCCTCATTTCCATCGGTGGCGGTTAGCTCGGCGTCACTTAGCCATTATTGATTAGTGGAACTTAACGATAATGCCAGTACACTAAAGAATGACCTACCAAGTGTGTCCACATGTTCTTGTACACATATCTATGTACATCAGTTCACTTGTGTTGTATAAATAAATATGGAAACATACGGAAGCTACTTGCTTCGATTTTCCCTGTAATGAGCTTATCACGAGACTAATATCAGAACCATGGATCAGTTCCAGGCACAACTGTTACTCCCACAGCCAATCTGTCAGCTCTTTACTGATCGGCCTGACACATTTCAATTCAGTGTTAACAACAACATACTGCTGCTTTTAGTAACTTGTAAGCAGGCAAAATATAAGCTTTCCCACAACTCTATGCATGTCAAATTATTACGTGTTAAGTTACCTATACAAAGCTTTTCAGTGATTGTCAAACAATCTACACAAATTATATCCTGAACTTTGCTGACTGTCTCAGCTATGGCTGAACGCTAACCTCTTCTGGAATGCTCATAATCTTCCGTTAAACTTCGCCCAGACTCAAACTGTGAAAACCACCAGAAAATTTGCATACATTTCAGTAGCTCATACATAAAAATAGGATAGTGAGCCAGTCTTAATTTGTCCACAATTTGATGCAACTACTATGTGGGATATTGTTGTGTCTTCTGTTTCACCTGATCGGTAAGAAGTGACAGCTTTGTAGCCACTTTTTCCAACTTTAAAACAAGATATCGCACACACCTGATGCTCTTTTTTTTCATGTTCACGAAAAAAACTGCAACAGAGACAATTAGACCTTGAGTTGAACTTACTAACAGAACAAGCCAAGCAAGCTTGTCATGCAATGTTATTAGTGGAATTTAGTATTATTTTGATTTTCTTGTCATGTAACACAAGTGGAAATTCTTGGATACCGTCTTGTATGACTCAGATGGGTTGGTGCGTCAAATTCCACCTATGGAACATAGAGATGTATGCATTCACTTGATTCTTCAAACTTGATACCATAAAACAAAAAGTGAAAGTTTAGTAATGTTTTAACTATCAAGCACAACTAGTTTATCTGGTTTTGACATGAACTGTGCCCACCAGCATTTTTTTTTTTTTTTTTTTTATCTTTCACTCCCCCAGCTGAAGGGGGGAGCCCCATGATAAAGTTCAAAATTTTTAATACACAAAATCTGTTTGAAACAGATCATTTATTTATTAAAGTTTAGGATTGTTAATTAATCCTTGAAGACAGTTTACACTGTACTTCATTAAGTGTTTTCAGCTTCAGAAACCATTTCAAAAGAAAGGGTCTGGTTGGAAGTACTTTCCTATATTTGTTTACGAATTTTATCCGAGATTCAAAATGGTACAAGTCTGAGCTGCTGAGGTCAGAAGAGGAGCCTACAGCAGGACGTTCATCCAATTTTCATAACAAATTTTGCCTATCAACATTGAATATATCAACACCTTACTTAAGTTCAATTTCCTTGCTCCTCAACATTATGTTACCTTATACAAAGACAAAAAAAATTATTTGGAATAATCATGTGCAGCCAACTTGTGAGCTTAATCACGTATTGAATGCTTTACAGGACAACAAAGCTCGCTGATCTACATCCTGTACACTTCATATTTGCCTGCTGAGAAATTTTTATTACTGTTCTGCATTTGCATTTTATTTTACTTTTTACCATTTCTGCACTATCCTTTCATTATACACAGTAAACGATTTTTCCTTATTTATGTCAAATATTTGGCAGGATTTGTTATAGTGAATGTATTTTTTTTTAATCCCTTCAAAAACATTTTTAGCAATATCGTAACCTAAGATGAAAAGGAACTGTATGTCATCGAATGATGTATGGCGTGGTAGAACCAATGCCTTCTGCCAAAGTTCTCTTATACATCAGGCTCTAGATCTGAAACTGGGCTCGCCGTATCTTTCCACGACTTCAATAACACAGCCTAAACTGGCAGCGACATACGAGATCTCACCATTCGTATCAGACAATTTTGATTTAAACAAGTCTGCAAGGGTTATATGCTGGAAGCGAGCTTCAAAACTGATGTCACAAAATGTTTGTTATATTAATAGATTTGCTACTGACATTTCATTCCTGATCTAGATGAAATGCAGGTTTGATCCTACTTAGAAGCAGGAAAACTGATAGGAAAATGAATATCAGCTGCACCTTAATAAATTTATCTTCTTTGTGAGGATTAAGCTGAATTCTACTTTGCATTTAATACCAACACCATAATACCATCAACAGAAGATTAAGAAATGCTGTATATATATATATATGTATAGACGATATATATCGATAATGAAATGTAAAATATACCCTTCACTCACCGAAGTTGAAGGGAGGAGAGCTGCAACAACAAAAAAAATCCACAAACACAAAAAACACAATATTTCAGACTTTGGCCTTCAAGAAAACAGAACCACGTGACAGAAGGGTTTGTCTGTGGGTAGCCACATAACCTGTCACAGCACCAAATAGTGTTTGTATAGTTTTTTTTTCCCTACACTATGATATCAAATGCAAAGTAATATTCAAAAATAGTGTTATTAGGAATGCTAACACAGTCACCTATCTTTCTACCATTATCATTGCAGCTCTCTCATTATGTTAGGAGTGCAAGCAAACATTCCAGGCCAACTGCTTTTGGCTTAAATGATCAGGCACATTATGATTGGATGCCTACACTCAGATGTCATCCTAGCCTGCAAGTGGGAGCATATAAAACCCATTCAACATATAACACCTGAAAAAAATAATAGTGTTCTTCATTATAGTTCCAAAATGTAAACACTAAAATGAGTAAGGTGACTTCAGATACGAATGCAGGACAGCAGCATTAAACAGATCTGCCGAGACCACAGGATTTTCTTTTTTAACTTATGGCTTTATGCCTTGTCGACATTGAGGTCATTAGAAGCAGGATGGGATTGGGGACAAGGAACAGAAAGGAATTCATCAATGGCCTTTCAAAGAAAGCATCCTGGCATTCATCTGGAGTGGTTTAGATAAACTGTGGAAAACCCAAAACTGGATGCCCGGACTGGGATTCGAACTTGTGTCCTCCCAAAAGCGAGGCCAGAGCGTTACCGCTCACCCGACACACTCGGTCAGGGAGAAACGACCACAGGTTGGAGGAAGCATGGCATACATGAAAAAACTTCATGTCAACATGGGAAAGACACTAAAAAAAAACAGCATGCAATGATACAAAAAGTTTTTAGTTTACTTCCTACATATTCCCAACTTACTACATTTGAAATGATTACGCTCAATTTAATACTGACGTGAGCGTCACTCACCTGTGTCGGCTGAGGGAAGTGTGTGGAAGGCACCGAGAGGCAGGGACCGCCCGGCCCGGGCTGGGCCTGCGCCTGAAGGAACGCGGCCGCTGCGTACGACTGGTGGTGGGGAGGTAGGCAGTTACCGAACTGCGGAACCTGCAAACACAACTCTGTCATAACTAGAGGCAATTTTGATTTCAGTATTAAGTAATCTGAATTTTGAATTTTGTTTGCCTAGCTCTGTTTAAAATGTGTGAAAATAATTGGACAGTAAAACTTCCTAGAAAAATTCAAGTATGCAAGTAAAGTTATCAAAGAAGATGGGGGAAGTTCAACAACAATACTAACATATGATGTACCCCTATCCTACCAATCTGATAGTCTTTCATCTGTTCCTGAAACCATATCCACATACCAACGAACATCTACATCACAATAAAATAAACTCCATATCACTCATATCAGTTTTCAAAAGTTCTATCCTTAAACTTTTGTTGTTCAGCTTATTTTTATGGTTGTATCACATATTAGAATTAAATGAAGTTTTCACAGAATGCAGTATTTTGACTAGTTAAGTAGCAACTTCATTTCACAGATTAGTTTTGTACTGACACATCATAGTACTAATAATGAAGTATTATGTGGTCACATTTATAAATACCTGGTATTGTCTCGAAACATTAGAATTTAAGAAATAAAGCTGCTAAACAATTTTTGAAACGAGCTGCGTACGCTTTTTCCTATAGTAACAAAAAATACTAAGGGTAATACTCTTATTTTTGAAACAATGAATAAATCCCTAGTAGACTCACGGATTCAATAAATTACACATTCTAAACATTTCATTCTACACAAATTTTCTGACAGAAACTTGTGTGCTTCATACAAACAGTAATAGTAAATTTCTACAGGCTTAATTCTTTAGAAATCATCAAATAAGAGCACTATCACCTCTATCTAAATTCGTCAGCAACATCTGTGTATTTATACGTCAAAAGCCTGAATCTTAAACCACTTTCAACACTCGTTTAGAAAAAGACTAGCCTATTATGTACGAAATAGTAAGATATGCTGGTTGTCTACACTACAACAAATATTTGAGAACAATGTCATCCTGTTAAGAGCTATGAATAAACTGACACTAAATCTATAATCATAGGCCCTACTCTTGCAGATATTATATTAAAAATAACATAGGATAAGGAAAATAAACAGTTACCCGTCACTTACCACAGATGAAGGCAGGAGGGCGAGACACGTAAAAACACAAAAACAAAAGAATTACACAATATTTCGACTTTTTAGTCTTCCTCATGTAGGAGGCGAGACATATGGCAGGGGGAAAGATGTGGTCACATCCGAGCCTGCCCCATGAACATCTTTCCCCCTGCCATATGTCTCGCCTCCTACATGAGGAAGACTAAAAAGTCGAAATATTGTGTAATTCTTTTGTTTTTGTGTTTTTACGTGTCTCGCCCTCCTGCCTTCATCTGTGGTAAGTGACGGGTAACTGTTTATTTTCCCTATCCTATCTTATTTTCAGTGCCTCGCGGCAGTTTCTTTGTTTCCTTTATCCAGATATTATATTAAATACTTCAAGAACAATAATTACAATGTGAAATAATATTCCAGGTTGTTTCCTATCTGGTCTGTTTGTGCAACTGAATGCAAAGAAGCTAGCATTAAAAACTTTGAAATATCCAGAGCAGCAAACAAAATGCAAACAGTGTGGTGTTTTGGGAAAAGTAATATGGCCACTGTGCAAGCATTGTAGGTTCCAAGAGTTTGCAGGAGGCTTCACAGTTTTAGCAATATGTCTTCTCTTTTCTTTACTCCGTGATCCACATCACAACTTTAGCCTATAATCAGGGTGGCCACAAGGTTTAATGATTTAAAAATTCCCTGATATTTCCAGGTTTTCCAGAAAAATTTAGAAAGTTTATTCGCATGATTAAGATATTTAAAGTTTTAATTAGATTTTGATTGTAAATAATTAAATCTGGTATAAAACTCAAAAAATTAGAAAAAGAAATATGTTTAAGAATGTTTATTTGAATATTTTATAATTAATTTAATAATCTTATGAAGCTTAATAAAAAATGAGTGGCACAAAAATAAGATAACGACTAATATGAACTAGAAAAAATAAGTAATCTTTCAGTATTTGGTAGATAAAATTATTGAAGATTTTTAAATTGTTCATCAGTAACTTGACTCAGTCAAAAGCTTAGCTTTTTTATGCATTTTTTCATTTGTTACACTTTTCTTTTTGAATCTTCTGGTTCAGTTATTGTAGCTTCTTTTGTACCATCTTCAATTTCTTCTGTTGCCAAGTTAACACTTTCGCGTGTTTCCGCGAGATAGCATGAACACAAGTTTGTATAAACCGTGCAGTCGTGTAGGCTCACCTTGCGTGGTTGGTTGGGTGTGCCGCTCGCCTTGGCAGTGGTTTATTTGGTGCCAGTCAAAGGCACGAGCATGATGTTTATACTGTCGCATTGATTCAGCATTTGAAAGAGCTCTGATTGACGCAAAACTTTATAAATCCTACCTATTTAGACCTCTGGTTAGTATTTACATGATCTTAAGTATTATTTTGTTCCTGCTTTAATTAGTCTTATATCATTAATACAAAAAAGTTATAAAGCTATATAATTATGGCTATTCACATTTTTGCTTGAATCTAGGTTTTTGTTTTGATTTAAAGGTTCAATTTTTCTCAAAAGAAGTTCAAAACCAGCTTGTGGGATTCTACAGGACTTCGAAGACTCTCGACAAATTCAATTTTTTTGGAACATCTGTTTCACACTTTGCTTGAAATTGTAAAACTGTTTAGTGAAACATAAAAACACCTTTATAAACTTACTACACTACGATTGCTGTTTTATTCAGTAAAAAATACAACTTCCGAGTTTTCATGTAGTACTATAATCTGATTTAGATATCATCCACCTTTTTTTAAAAAAATATAATTTCAAATGCTGATTTCCAGAGAGAGTTCATGTCAGCGCTCGTGTACGAACATCTCGTCGTCGTATCTCAATGAGGCGTGAGACTAGATGCAAGTTGCTAGTGTAAATACAACATTTGTTAGCTGTTTTATGTCTAAAATATATAAGCTGAATTATTTAATGCAAAAGTTCAATATTAAAATAAATTATCAAAAAAATTTCAAATTTTGGGTTATTGCAATTAAAATTCTCTGATAATTTTTGAAATTACTTGGATTCCCTGATAGTTCCATGATATAATGTATTGTTTATAGTCAGTTGATCGTCAGGCTTTGAAGAAACTGATTGGTTGGAAATATTAAAATTATGAAGTGCTTGTTTCAATAAGTTTCAAATGTAAGTAAATTAGATATATTGGGAATACTGGTAGTACGATTACATGACATGTACACATTATTAGCAGCAAACGGCACATTAACACACGAATTACAAGTACAAACACAAGTGAACTAATCAGATTTTTTTATTCTTTTTTTGCTTATGGCTTTACACCTCGTAGACTTTGAGGTCATTAGAGGCGGCACAGGACCGGTG
The DNA here is from genome assembly GCA_031002005.1 of Vandiemenella viatica. Taxonomy (NCBI): domain Eukaryota; kingdom Metazoa; phylum Arthropoda; class Insecta; order Orthoptera; family Morabidae; genus Vandiemenella; species Vandiemenella viatica. The sequence goes on from CM061919.1 coordinate 266,233,099, forward strand.
ACCAGAAATGGGAAGGAATTCGGCCATGGCATTTTTAAGGAAGCGTCCCGGCATTCGCGTGGAGAGATATGGAGAAACTATGGAAAACCCAAATCTGGATGCCCGGATGGGGATTGAAACCCACGTTCTCCCGAATGCAAGGCCAGAGCAATAATCGGATGAAATATATATTTAAGTAAAGTAACAATCCAAGAAATGACTGCTGAAACAGCGTCTAAGCCTATCAAGAGTGTGTGTGTGCCCTTACATCTATTCCTCAGCCATGGATGTTGCATCAAACATAAGTAATGCTGTTATCCAAAATTACTGAGAAAGTATGTGTGCATTTAGTGTGTGTGTGTGTGTCTATCTGGTTCTCGTCTTCATCTGTAACAATTGATCGGAATGCATAACGGCAGTTTCTTTGTCACCATTATCCAAAATTAAAGAAGTTATGCATCACAAACTTGGTGAAAATACGATGAAAACTAAGTTGATGCATGCATTTGGAGAGAAAGTTTTACCTCTTGTTTCATGTATAAGAAACTGTTGTTTGGCTGAAGATTATTAACGATGAGAAGCTGTTGTGTGCATGCTTGAGTATTATCCATTGTTACATGTGGATATCCATGATCAGAACGAGCTTACAATTTATTCATAAGTTTTACTTGTGTAAGTAATATAAAACTGTGGCCAGAAGATGGCTTGAATCCCTTCTATACTAATATTATAAATGCGAAAGTAAAAATGTCTCTCTGTCTGTCAGTTTGATACATTTCTTGGGTTAATCGGCTAATCCAATCGTGATGAAATTCGACAAGGAGATGTGATTTGGCGTTAGGAAGGACATAAAATACTTTTTCTGCATAAATACTACATACTGTCATATAATTTTGAAAAATTACCCAAACAAACATAGACCAACGCTAAGGATGTGTAAGACTCTGTAGTTCCTTACAGTATCACGGGCTGGTAGCTCAGTGGCTAACGCGCTAGCTTACCAATGCTTTGACTGTAGTTTTCGGTTCAAATCCCGATAGAGTCAAATATTTTTAAGAATTGTTTTTGACCGTAAGAGCCATGCCTGGTAGGACAGTTTTTCAAAATCCATATTAAAATGTAGATATCACAAATTTAGCGGTGAAATGCTTGGCAAATAGTAGGCGGTGTAACAGTGCTGTAGGTGTACACCTTTTTACGCTATATTGATCACTCATCCGTTGTGTGTCTTGCAGTCAGTCAGTCTGTGTGTGTGTGTGTGTGTGTGATCTGCACTAATAATATTATAAATGTGTAGTTATTTGATTTATACGAGGTGATTCAGGAGGAATGGTAAATATTGGAGGAGGTGGTAATATGAACATAATTGAGTAAAAAGTTCATATAAACATTTGTCCGGTTTCCATTCGTTTTGGATATACAGGTGCTGGAATGTTGTGCATAAAATAAACCTCAGAGAACGACCAAGAGCACACAAATAACTTATTGAAGCATTTATTCATGCAAAAACACATTTAACAAAAATTTAAATTAAATGTTCAAAAATCTCATCAATCATTGGCCAACAAGGTCACCAGATCTTACTACATTAGATTCTTGTGTTTGCATATGGTTAAAATATGAAGGGTACAAAGAAAAAGTAAATACAAGAGAATAAAAACTCGCTCACACTGTAACCCTCATAATAGTACGCCAAGGAACGTACTGTTGCAAAGAAAGCTGTAAAGTGTATGGAAGTCGATGATGGGATTTTCTAACATTTAATTGAAACTTTTGTAAAATATGTGTGTGTTTTTGCATAAGTAAAGTACTTCAATCAGTTACAGTAAAGCGTCAATAATCTGAAAGTCAATTATCAAAAACATTTTTTTCCTTTCTTTTGCCATGTGTGCACTAGTTTACAGACACTTCAACTTTGTTTCTATTTACAGTACACTTTATTTGTTCATAAATTTCAATAACAAAGAACAATCAGTTTTAGACCTTGCATTTTGTTATTGTATTATTGCCATAATATCCTTGTGAACTTTGATGCTGAATGTTTGTTATAACTGTGACACGACAAAAATTCTTCCAGTATGCTGGTAGCTTTGAGTTTCTTTTAAACATCTGAAACACTCCGAATTCATCCTGAGCCTTTCATTCGTCGTGTTAGCGAGTTCTATTGACTTTAGTATCTCATACCAACATTATACACATATAATGGCTTCGTGTTCATCTTCTAAAAGGAAGCACAAGTGTCTCCAAAATGAAGCAAAAGAAAATAAGAGACTTGTAAAATTATAAAGGACCTAATGTAATTTTAAAGGCAGAATAAAAAGTCTGCAAACCAAAACTAGACAAATAAAACATCCAAACAAATAACAAACCCGAACCACTCTGTCCCAATTAGTTTGGATTATTGATGCTCTGCTGAATTTGTATGCTTTTGATCATTTTCTGAGGTTTATTTTACACTTAATATTCCAGCAACCGTATCTCCAAAATGAATGGAAATCTGACAAGTTTATACAAACTTTTTTTTTTATTCAATATTGTTCATATTAACATCTCCCCACAATATTTACCACTCCTCCTGAATCATCTTGTGTTTTCTTGCTTTCCCCTCTCCTATATTTGGCATACGATGATGCTAATAATAATAATAATAATGATGATGCTATCTCCAAGAAACTCCATTAACAGTCAGTAAACGTGTAACTATTATTTGTGAATTAATAAATACTACGAACATATATATCTATTATGAATGTGTTTAAATCACAAGAAATTGTGTCAGTGACATTAAATGATAGGTTTGCAAAGAAAACACCCACACATGCCGATTAAACATACTTGTCTCACCCACAATAAGTGGGCAAGAAACAGAAAAACTTCAAGCTGTGAGTACCTGAACCTGAGGCGGAGGTGGTGGGAAGGGTGGCGGGCAGTTGCAGCAGGCGTAGAGGCCGTGCAGGTGGCAGGGGTGCTGCGGAGGCGGGCTGCCCCCGGGGTACAGCGACAGAGAGAGAGGGAGCGGCACGGGAGCCGGACTGGGCGCGGTGTGGAACGGGGCGTACCCCGTCTCCTGCGGCCCCCACATCGGACTGCACCGCATGCTGCGACGCAGGCTGCTCGTCACACTGCAACCGAAAGAGTGTACACACACTGCACAACTGTATCTATGATTAGTGGAGCACTTGAAGTATTTTCTATAGAAAAAAGATTTTAAGATTTTTAGAAAGAAGCTATAGACTTGACTTAAAAAAATTATTAACTTACTTTCTCAATTACCAGAAGGTCAACAACCATATCTAAAAAGAATGTTAAGAATCCAATTTCTTGTTTTTTTTTGGCTGTAGTCAATTCCAAATTTTTAGTTTTTCGAAGAAATGCCGTAACCGTAAGGTTTGTACCCATCAATTTCTACACCAATATGGTATTACATTATTTATCATGCTTAGATGGTAACTGAGGCAGAATTTGGGAAGATAAGGGTGTGATATGCCCCTGAAAACTGAGTAATCTGATTGGAAACATAGTGATTTTTATTTCTTCTGATAAATATTTTCCTATTTGCCTCGGATAGATTTTTTTTTTCAATAAAAACAAAATTTCAGTTTTGAAATCTCTAACTTGGGAATGCTATATTATTCCTTAAAAAGATTTTTCCTCGGATAAACAAAAACCTTTGGAATTTTTTTATTAATCTATTAAAACATATCAAAAAGTAAATGATCATTGTCAGTGCAAATTGTGTAGCATGAGAGTGATCAACTGAATTTTCTGGTAGTTAGCATGAAATTTGTAAGCTTTTATTTAGACTGTAGCATAACTTTTTTTGTTTCTATTTACCATTTGTAAGTTGGAATTTTCAAAATTATGGAGGTACTTCATACTACAAAAATTGTATAACCACATTTATAAAAACGGTTTTTAATCATTCCTAAATAGAAACATTTTGCAGTTTTATTGAAATCAATTGTTTTGTCTATACAAAACAATAAAATCTTCAGATTCCACCTCCAACCTTTGGAGGCTATTTCACCCCCTAAGCAATTTCCCAAACATAAAAATAAATTGGGAATTTAATCTACTATGACAACAAAAAAAATATTAAAAATGGATTGGAAAACTCAGGAAATCTTCCTTGTGGGAGAAGAGAATGGAGAAGATTGAATTCAGGTGACTGGAAGCTAGAAGACAATATTCTTTCCTTTTATGAAATATTCAGATTTGCATATAACTACTCAAGTAAATATGACAGCATCTTAAACCATATCACAAATTATACATATTATTTCTATAAGTTTTTGTCACAAGCCATTATCTCCCTTCATACCAAACAAAAAAATAAATGAGGTATCATGTTTTAAGAAAGTAATTTTTAAGACATTTTTCAGAATTTGACACTTAAAAGGGCAAAGTGTCATTATTCCCATAATTTATTTTTTTCTCATGAGCCATTTATCTTCCTTGAAGGTATCACAAGATGTTAGCCATTTCTGCACACTGTCACAGATATGGCACAAACCCTTAAACCAAAAATAATCCCCCCACATAAAATTTATAATTTTCCAAGTATTTTTCATGAAATCACGACACTGGACTCAACATGTGACATTTTTTCAGAAAAATAAAATAATAAATCACGCAATAAGGGATTAAATTAATGGCTTACAACTGGATGTTACTCAATGACATTTGAATAGCTATCCCAGAATTGCCCCATCTTCATTCATTACAAACCCAATGTAGAAAGCTAGTCTTAAGTTTTCTCAAGCAAATACTCTTGACCCTATAGCTTCAGGGTATACAGTGCCAAATAACATTTAAAATGGCAACCAGAGGTTCAGACATTCCCATTCACTAGTAACGGCCACATACCAATCCTTATACTACTGGCATTTGTACAGCCCACCGACGAAGATACCACGTGACCCAGTAATCCCACCTAACAAAACCACGGCAGTCAGAGATGTCGGTTACCTGCGAGAGGTCGACTGATGTCGTGGAGACCGCCGTTGCTCCCAGGGTGGCCTCGTCATGGGAGCCTGAGTGGGCACAGGGACTGCCATCTGCATACCACCTCGGGAGACGCGCCGTCGCTTCCGAGAAGGACTTTCACTCTGCACCAACGATACAGCAAGTAAACAAAGGAAAATACCTGACACAGACAATGTTATTACAGAAGGGGGAATTGTTTTGAAGTTGGAGTGATACAGTGAAAGTAGGTAGGGAATTATTTCTCAACAAAATCTATGGTGCGTTATAGACTAAACAAACTGAAAGGAAAACGGAAACTAGAATATACAAGACTACTGTCAAAATTATTATTTAGAGAGTGGAGGATTAGGAAGTCACTGAACATTTAAAAAATTGCTCTCAATGGAAATGGGATATTGATGACTTACCATGTGGGATAGGAGGGAATAAATCAAAGGAATATCTCCATGTAAGTAGAAATGAGAACACTACAGAGTGATAGTAATATCGGTTCAAAAAGGAGGAGGGTTGAACATCAGTTTGACACCAGTGATAGGCAAAATGATACAGATAATATTATGCAAATAAGTCAGAAATGTCTCTGTGAGGAAAGAAACTGGTTTGCCAACTGACAAAATGTCTTTAGCCAAGGATATTCACGTGAATCTCAGACGATGGGCTACATGCAAGATATTTCAGATGAAGTTGATAATGTAGTAATAGATCCTTAAGGCATTTGACAGTGAGCCATAAAATGATTTTAAATATTTAGAGAGCTACTGGAGTGGACGAAAAAGCAACTTGCCGGGTAGAGGAATTCTTAAAAGGCAGAAAGCAAAGTGTCAGAGCCGGAAATGCAATATCTTAAAACGTGGTAGTAAATATGGGAATGCCATGTGATTGTATAATGGGACCACTGCTGTTCATCTTACTGATGAACGATTGTGTTTTTGGATTAGTCAGAATTTAGGTTGTTTGCAGATGACATAATGGTACATAACAGGATTCAAACAGGAGACTGCTGAACACCTGGATAGAATATCTAAATGGGTAGGTCAACATGGAATCAAGATAAATGTCAAGAAGAGTCAGGTAATTAGGTACACAGATCAAAAAAACTAAAGGTTATTTATGAAAATATAGTGGAGACAGAATTGTTTGTTGAAGACTTGAAGTGTAAATATCTTGGCCTAACGTCTGATACATTCAACTGGGCAGCATACATTCGACGGGTGGTAGGTTTACTGGAGAGGGTGATGAGAGAATGTACCAGAGAAGTGAGGGAATTCGCTTACATATCACTGGTCATGCAATTGCTTGTATATGGTGGTGTAGTTTGAGAACCACTTTTTATGTATCAAATACAGAGATTGGTGTGCAAATGAGAGCAGCTAGATTTTTTAGTGGAAATTATTGCAGGATCCAGTCAGTAGTTTTTTAATTTTTTTAAAAAAAATATTTAATTGCAATGGAGCACACGCTCCGGTGGCAATTTCCCTACACACCCAACTTCCCCCTATCCTGCACCCACCTAGATTTGCCCTCTACAAATTTTAACTTTAAATTCTTTTAACGTTTTCGGTAAGTTATTCATCATTCCCCTTGGTAACTCATTCCAGTCCCTGACACCCTTACCTATAAAAAAAAATCTTCCCACACCCTTGGGCCTGAAATCGAGTGCCAGCTTGTGGTCATGGTCATCTTTTCCCTTCCATGAACTATTTTTCATACCTACTGCAATATCTTTCCATGCCTCATCGCCAGTATACACCCTGTACACTCGATATATGATATGTAAGACTAAAGGTTTTCTCAATATAAATTACAAGGAAAGGGAAAATGACTCATCGATCACCAAAATTGAAGGCAGTGACGGGTGAAGAACACATATCACGAACACCAAAATACACATGCTAAGGAGAACGAGTCATGTGGCTCGGGAGGTGTGCACACGCCGAAGTTTCCTACATACATACTGTGTATTTTTGTGTTCGTGATGTGTGTTTTCTCCCGTCGCTGCCTTCAACTTTGGTGAGTGATGAGTCATTTTCCCTTCCCTTGTAATTTATATTGAGAAAACCTTTAGTCTTACATATCATATATCGAGTGTACAGGGCGAATACTGGTGATGAGGCATGGAAAGATATTGCAATAGGTATGAAAAGTAGTGCAATGAAGGGAAAAGATGACCATGACCACAAGCTGGCACTCGATTTCAGGCACAAGGGTGTGGGAAGATTCTCTTTTTTAGGTAAGGGTGTCAGGGACTGGAATAAGCTACCAAGGGGAATGATGAATAACTTACTGAAAACGTTAAAAGAAATTAAAGTTAAAATTTGTGGAGGGCAATTCTAGGTGGGTACAGGATAGGGGGAAGATGGGTGTGTAGGGAAATTGCCACCAGAGCGTGTGCTCCATTGCAGTTAAATATTTTTTTATTTTTTATTTTTAAATTAAAAAACTACTGACTGGATCCTGCAATAATTTCCACTAAAAAATCTAGCTGCTCTCCTTTGCACACCAATCCCTGTATTTGATACATAAAAAGTGGTTCTCAAACTACACCACCATATACAAGCAATTGCATGACCAGTGATATGTAAGCGAATTCCCTCACTTCTCAGTGTTGAATATGAATAAAATCTCTCAAGTAACTAACACAGTTATTCCATCGATAAAACTACCGAAGAACATTTTATTCAATTGATCTGATTATTTATTTTTTGTATGACTAAGGAATTAAATTGATATGATAAAAGGAGCTGGATTGGGAGTCACTGGAGTACATAAGGAAGGTGAAGAGAGTTTTCAAGGCATGTTTTGCTGATAGAGCTAGAAGAAATAATGATCAGAAAATTAGGAGTAGTGTATGGAAAGGAAAAGATGGGCACAAGATGGGACTCTATTTCATGCATGAGGCAGTGGAAAATCTTTAGTGGGTAAGGGTATCAGGGATTGGAATAAGTTACAAAGTGAATAATTTACGATAAATGTTGAGGCTAAAATTCATAAATGGCGAAAGTAGATTAATGGAGGAATTTAAGACTCAAAATTTATAAGATAGCAATAATAAAAAAATAAAAAAAAGTGTAATTAGATGAGAAGGGAAATTGATATGGAAGCATCCGCTCCATTGCAAATCAATTAAGTATAACTGGACAGAGGAAAGACTCATGAAACACAATCAGATAGGTTTGATTACTGTTATAGTTGAATGGAATGAAGCAAATCGTGAAAGACATGAATGAAAATAAGTGGCTAAAGATGATTGTATGTATTCTAGTGCAAGGGGGGGAAAAAAAAGAGGACTACTAAGAAGAACATGGCAGAAGGATGACAACACAGCAATGGTCAGGAGGAAATTAAAACACCTGACTGGCAGTAAAGACTTCAATGGAAACTAGTATATGAGTAACAACTTCAATGTTGCAAAAATCATAACAAAACTAGCACTGTAAAATGAAAGCGACTAAATCAATAAAAAGTTATTTGTTAAAAGAGTTCATAATAAGATTTGTGAAATTGTATTAAATGATACATGTAAATTAAAAAAAAAGTCTTAGAAATTTTTAAAACTGTATTTACAAAACATCCTATCTAATTTGAGGGGAGGCTGCTTGATCAAGGTGCAAAGCCAAATGCTTTCACTGGTGTAAACAATTTTGTTTATCTTCTTCACTTCAAGGATTAGGTATTAAAGCCTGTTCCATCTTCACTTTCTACTTGTACACCAAGTCTTCCTCAGTCTACCAACGTCTCTGTGTTCCACTGGTTTGTACTGCATCACCAGAAATGGAATCCTTTCTTCATCTGTTCTTTAACTATGCTGCCTCCACGACTCTCCGTATTCCTCTATCCTTTCAAGTCCTTCCCAAATTACTTGATCTATACTAATATTATAAATGCGAAAGTAACTCTGTTTGTTATATTTCTTGGGCTAAACGGCAACTTCAATCGTGATGAAATTTGACAAGGAGATGCTATTTGACATTAGGATGGGCATGGGATACCATATTCTGTATCGATAAGAACATATTGTCATTAAATTATGAAAACTAACTGAACTGTGAAAGACAAACGCATAATATCTATATGTCTTTGTACTGCGTAATGTTAGAGAGCAATGGCAGCGTAGCACAGTAGTAACGTGCATGTTTCTTAAGAAAACTCCCGTGTGGCTTCGGGTTCAAACCCCACTGGGAGCAAAAACTTTTATGAATTGTTTTTCATAGTTTGAGCCAAGCCTAGGATTTTGTAGTAAGGATACCATGTTCTGATCAATCTTTGGTGATAGAATATGTAGTATAACAGGCTACCATAATAATTACTCTGTGAAATGGGTAACTAAGGAAACGTTTATAAAAACAGGAGAGGAAAGATCAGGACTAGACAAGCTTGGTGAAGGCAGTGTCGTGTTCGCTTTGAATTTTGAATTACTGTGGAAAAGAACCTGTACATATTCAGATGATTAAGGATGTTATAGAATTATAATAAAAAGGGAATTAATTCACATTAGATTATTATTTATTTGGTGAAACTGGATGATGTGGAACGGAAATTGTGTTTCTTATTTTCTCATAGCAAAGGAAATAAAACTTTAGAAGAAACTACAATAAATAATTAAGTAGATATTTTCACTAAGACGACAAGGTAAAATAACTAAAAATACGAGAACAGTAAATAGAAATACGAGACGTTCGGAGAAGATGTAAATAGAAATACGAGATCAACAAATATACTTACGAGATGGCGACCGAGACGACAAGCAGTAACAAATAAAATACAAACTATCACGACACACAAGAAACCAACCAAAGATCGTCGGTGAAGAAGAGCATCCTACGAGAACCGGACAACAAACTATTCGAAGTAAACATCGCAGACTGTGGACAGCTGTTTGCCGATCGAGGAGTACCTTTGCCTGCGCCGCGCCGGCTGCTGTCTACGTCAACAAGCGACGCAAGCCATTAAAGTTATAAAGATAAGTGTTTTTTTTTTATACTGAACTAAAGTGGTGCAGATTATCATATAGTACGAAACATTGGATGTATGACAATTTATAGATAATAATTTTGAAAGATTCCAGTACTTTCTTGACCTAATAATATTTCCGATAGAGTAAATATAACAGAGCAGGTTACATGAGAATTTTCATAATGCATATTAGACAAATGACAGATAATGAATAATCGTATATAAACTAAAAAGTCATTGCTTTTAATTCGAGGTTAGTTTTGGCTTGTGTTACCTTCTACAACTATTTAAATATGCAGGAGCCTGAAAATCCTAGGGAAACGCAGTCATCGAGCCTTTCTCAGAATATAGTGCTAATCAGTGATGACGTTTTGGGAGATTTTTATGGGTTTCCCGAGAGCACATCATCGCCGGTTACTCATGTTGACACACTAGTACCGACCAACGATACCCGACCGCAATCGGATGTAAACAATCAACTGTTGGCAGAAATCTCTGAATTCAAGCAATTAGTATTAGGACTCTTCTCACACTTCAAATCTGAGTTGAATGAACAAAAAAATGAAATGGGGAATCAAGTGAAGAAAATGGAAACAGACATTAGTTAATACTCAAATAGATACTATTACAGAAGTAGTAGGGCAAAAAAGACCCACCACCTGCTTAGTCCAAAACTGATACACTAGGAGACAACCTAAGAGATATGGAAACTGAAGTTAATACCAGGCAACAGACATTACAATTACATGACTTGCAATTAGCAGAGGTACATGCAAAAGGTAAAGAGGACAGCCAAGCACTATTTTCTAGTGTTATTACAGCAGATATGAAACATGAAAAAAATAAGTATATTCTTGAATCAAGTTACGTTCTATGTGAAGACCCTATTGTTGGCCGTTTTTCCTTTCATGGCATGAATCCTGAAATAGAAGAAATAATGCGAGAAGAGGCTGTGGAAGCAGAGAAAACAGCAGAATTGAAGAAGGAAGTAGATGTATCTGATCAAGAAATGACCAGACAATTTAACAGTCTCGTTAACTCAGTGCAGCAGAAGTTTATGACAAAAAAGGAGAAAAGAAATATTTGCAGAAAGGAGGTAAGACGAAAGAGGAGGAAGTTGCATCTCCATGAAGAAGCAAAGAATGTGATTAGGAAGAAAGGAAGAGAGAACAGAGAATGTTGGAAAAAGCGAAAGAGGAAGAAGTTGCATCTGCATGAAGAAGCAAAGAATGTGATTATGAAGAAAGGAAGAGAGAAAGGAGAAAGTTGGAAAAAGCGAAAGAAGAAGAAGTTGAATTTGTGAGAAGAAGCAAAGAATGTGAGCAGGACGAAGGAAGAGAGAAAAGAAGAAAATTGGAAGAAACGACGGAAGAAGATGTTATTAACACCATGTCACAACTCTACTTTGGTAACAAGTTTTGAACACATGTTTAGAAAGAGAACAACGAGATAAAGATATTTAAGTCTCATATACAGTAATCGGTAGAGACCATGGGAATTCGTACACAGTATCCTATCTGAATGAGGAAAAGGTTAGAGAAAGATATAACGTCATTGCCCTCAAACCCTTTAAGCATATAACACAGTGTTAAGTTGGTAGATGTAGTTTATTGTTAATAAAATAGAGACATTAAAAGACATGTTTTATGTTGACCATTGTTGTGAAGATGTTTTGAAGCAAGGACCACAGAAGTGGTGTAAATAAGTCACTTGTTTTGTGAAATATTGCTGTATACTGCCTAAAACTTATGATGTTAAAAGATATTTTTATGGTCCAGGGACCTTCTTTCCTGTAAATGAAGAGTTCATTCATGAACTCATATGTTACTGGTTATATGGATTATACATGTGAAGAATCAGTCTTTTATTTATTATTAATGTATATATCTCGAAACAAAAATATGTAAAAGTCAAGAAAGTAATAACAATGACGATAAAGTTAACATTTGTAAATACCTGTTAGCCTAGCAAATTTTCTACACTGATGAATTGTTACTTTAATACAAATATTTGTTACACCATATTTTGTTTTCATGTTTTGTTTTGATATAGCTGATAAGAGAAATGATACCCAAATGTTATTGTTACAGACGTTTCGTTGGCATATAGTGCTGTCAGTGACACCAGAGTGGACTGATAACGGAGCTGAACTCCCATGACAGGACATGGAAAGGAGTGTTCTATCGGCCTCGGTGTCATTGTAGAAAGTTATATATGTATGGTGATTCAAAGCGAAGACATAAAGGTCCTCAGTAAGTTTACCAGAATATTTGTTACTACAAATATATATGGCAAACTTGACGGGGGCTGTAGTATAACAGGCTACTGTAATAATTACTCTGTGAAATGGGTAACTAAGGAAACGTTTATAAAAACAGGAGAGGAAAGATCAAGACTAGACAAGCTGGGTGAAGGCCGTGTCGTGTTCGCTTTGAATTTTGAGTTACTGTGGAAAAGAACCTGTACATATTCAGATGATTAAGGATGTTATAGAATTATAATAAAAAGGGAATTAATTCACATTAGATTATTATTTATTTGGTGAAGCTGGATGATGTGGAACGGAAATTGTGTTTCTTATTTTTTCATAGCAAAGGAAATAAAAGTTTAGAAGAACCTACAATAAGTAATTAAGTAGATATTTTCACTAAGACGACAAGGTAAAATAAATAAAAATACGAGAACAGTAAATAGAAATACGAGACGTTCGGAGAAGATGTAAATAGAAATACGAGATCAACGATTAGAAATACGAGAAATAGTGCTCCAAGCGTATACTTTATTCAGGGTATACTGGTTCCACAGGAAATTTTTTGTGTGATCTAAACTAATAATATTATATATGCAAAAGTAAGCCTCTGTGTGTTTGTATTTTTATTTTATTTTTACATTTTGACGACTATATGTGTATACCGATATACCGAAATACTGTGTACCTTTAGGAACGAAATAGGATACTTTTTTCCGATATGAATAAATGAGACAGGTTCGACGGTAGAATGGTATATCGATAGCGTTCCCGTCATATTATGCCGACATACCTTAGGTAACTTTCAGCTTTGTATATCCAACTGTGTATCGTATGAAGTCGCGGGTAACAGCTAGTTTCTATGGTCTTGTCCAGGGTCACATTTAAGTATAGGCTACCTATGCTGTAGCCTAGGTCGTCCATCATAAATTTTTACCCCACCGCCAACTGCGGCCCACAAAACCTAAATGCGGCCCTGGTCTTGTCTAGTGCAGCCTTTTACCTTCCTAAGAAATCTCGTTTCTGCCACCTGAATTTTACTCTTATCTTTCACTTTAGTTATCCAAGATTCACTTCCTCAGAGCACCCATTATATTATAGAATTTCATTTTTGTGACTTTCCTCGTTTGGTTCTGAAGTGCTCTAGTTATTGTTCCACAAACCGATTGAATTTGTTGATCTTTTTCTCTATATCTTTATGTCATAACCGATTTCACAGCCAATGTAGTTAAAATTCGTTACCTGTTCTATCACTGTCATCAATTACTGTTTCTGAGAGGATAGGGTGTTTACCGTAATGGGTAATCACTTTTCTTTTCTTATTCGATATCTGGAGGTTATATTCTTTTTCTGCCATTTGATGTAGTTTATATAACACTCTTTGTAGTTATTCTCACTTTCTTGTGGTATTGTTATATCATGTGCATAAAGGAGAATATTTAGATATTTATTCTTCAACTGTATTCCTAGATTGGCAATCTGTTTCCAGTTTCTAATAAGACCACCAATGTATATAGAGTTGGAGATAAGCTGCAGCCTTGTTTAAGGCCTTTGTTAATATTTATTCAGTTTTCTTGGTGCCAGTATTTATAATTATTTTTTGTACCTTCATATAAACTTTTGATGATTTCAATTAAATTCTCAGGATATTAAATTTTGGTCCCACATGTTGCATCGATCTACACTATTAACAGCTTTTTAAAAGTCAGTGAAAGTTAAATGAATTGCCATACTGACTTCACATCTCTTTTCTGGAATTCTCTTAATGCTATAGAAGTTGTAATTGCATGACAGCCCCTTCCAGAACCCTGCTTTTTCCTCTTGTATTTTGATTTCTGAGATCTTCAGTTCAGTATTTATTATTTTGTAAATATTTTACAAACTGCATTCTTTAGACTAATGCATCTATAATTTTTAAAATTCTCTGTCATTGTCCAGCCGTTTGGTATCTTGTAACTTTTTGAGCACTCCAATACAGAGATGTAACATTCTAAATTCACACAGAAGGTGTGCATATTTTAATAATTCTATTTTTCATATTACTCAACACCAACCATAATTCTTCTAACATGATGGTATCCACAGTGCTATTATACTCAAGTTGCTTCTCTTTGGGATCTGGGATTCCTGTGCACCACAAGTTCCTTTAGCATCCCCTCCATTATTGTTCATTAACCAACTGTATATCTGCAACATCTTTCTCTGTTTACACTTGAGTAAATAAATAAGGCAAACCATATTACCTTTATTTGCCATGAAATTTATACCTTCAGCCTTCTAGTCCTTAAGCCATATTCCATCTCCTACCTCACACCTTTTCCCCAAAAGGTTTGATTGTTCTTGGAAGCCCATCGGTGCAGTGGTGGACCAACATATTTAACCATGGGATACATTAAGGAAATTTTTGTTCCATCTCTTAGCACTAGATGGCTTTTAAAGTAAATATTCTAAGAAATACATAAATTTATAAAATTATGCAATATTTTTCAATACTGGTAAACAAATGATTAACTCACCTTTCTGCCATCATCTTGACTGTTAGCTCTGAAGAATGGAGGAGAATGTTGTATTTGGACTGGACTCAAGCGAAGATCTGCAAAATGAAGTGAAATAAAGAGGATTTTGTTGTAAATTTTTTATCAAAAATCAGTTACACAAGACAGCTACTACAAATTACCTCCTGCGCCAACAGCATGGTGCGGTGGAAACTCCAGCCCCACTCCAGTATGCTGATGCACTTCCATTGGACTTGGTGGTAGACTTACAGGGCTAACACTTAATATCGGAGCACCCCGGAAAGAATTTTCCTGGAAGGGAAAAAAAATAAAATAAACTAAAATACTAACAATAGAAAAAAAAGGAAAAATCTGAACAGTGCCAAAAAATAAAAAAAAAGTTTTACAAAACCTGATGGATAATATTTCTAAATTTATTATTATTGATTCAAGCCCTCCATGGAGCGCTTATAACTAATTCTTTCATGATAATCGCCTTTGTTCTCTATGAAATATTTGGGAGTAACAGTACAAAGGAACATGAAATGGGACTTACATATTAATACGTTGGTAGGTAGAGCTAATTCTAGGCTGCGGTTCCTAGGTCGAATTTTGAAAAATTGTAACGAACAAACAAAGGAGATAGCGTACAAATCTCTCGTGCATCCACATTTGGACTATTGTTCCATCTGGGATCCGTTTCGTAAGGGGCTGATTGAGAGTACAGAGAAGAGCCGCTCGAGTCGATGAAAGCGTTACAGAACTGATTAGTAGACTAGGCTGGGAATCTCGTAGATAGACGACGCACGTTTCGTATAAACTTATTGGTAAACATGTGTACTCCCACTTTCACTTACGAGTAGTGAAATACTTCGTCCACCAACCTATTTGGGTCGGAATAACAGGAAAGATAAAATTAGAGAAATAAGGTGCCGCACTGATTCTTATATGAATTCTATTTTTCCTCGTACCATTATGGATTGGAATGCACCACAAAGAGATCAGGTTTGCTGCTGAGCACCCTCTGCCACCCACAGTTTTGTGAATTGCAGAGTATATATGTAGATGTAGACATTTTAAACCAAGTTAATAATTTTTCCTGTCTCTCCTGCAAGATGGGTTTCCGAGGTTAAATAATTTTTGGTGAAGGGAACCAGGAGTTAACCATATTTAAAAAATCTGGAGTGATCTGCAACATCAGTATCGGAAATACCAGTGGAGTCTAAATTTTTTTGTACCTCATAGAGTCACATGCCTCCTGTCTTATAGCTTTCGATAAGTTAGAAGACCTTGGCAAACCTGTGGCAGTTCATTCTCAGAAGGTGCCTGTTAATCTTCAGCCTACTAGTTTCAGTTGTTTCCAAATACCGGTACAATTCGCAGTTCACTTTCAGTTGGTAGTTCCATCCAGGAGCACTCTCGGCTCATGAATTTTCCTCCGCATACGTCTTTCAGCTTTTTTCAGATCATCTACAGTGCCTTTCCCGTTCATCATCAAAGTCTATGCATCATGTAAGAACTGAGGTTTGACAACAGTTTTTTAATGACTAATGTTGGCATTCTTCTAAATATATTTCTTGATGTAATGATTTCGTGACAGCCGGTAAGCTGTCGTCGAGTTTAGCACACCTATCTAAGATGAAGGTTCCACCATCCTCAAGAGTCGTGGGTTAAGATTACGAAGTCATCTGCGAAAACCAAGTTCCTGATTTCAATCTTTCATGTGCTGGCTTCAATGGCTATTGGTTTGGTTCCAATATTGTTCAGTGTAAGTTGATAGGTCCTGATGACTATCGAGCACCATAGTGAACGAAATGGACGAGAGGCCATCTCGTTGTCTTACTCCAGTTGTGATCTTGAATCTCCGGGACAGTTCTCATCTGAATTTCAGCTTGGAAGAGGTGTCTGTGAGAGTTTGCTCAATGGGGGTGCGTGTTTTATAATCCACATCACGCTCTCGCAGCACTGCAAAGAGTGTCTGGCGGTCAATCGTATCATAAGCCTTTTTGAAGTCAACGAATACTAGTGATGTTCATGCTTCTCTTAAGTTTTAATTGGAAATAGGATCTTCGATTGAAGATCTGATCACTGCAGGACTGTCCTCCCTGATATCCGTCAATCATGTAGCTACACTGATTCTCCACATTGTCCTATGAAATCCTGGGCAGAATTTTGTAGGCTGGTAACAGTGATATTCCCCTATAGTTGTTGATATCACACTTGTTTCATTTTTTGTGCAGTGGGTGTATCGCTGCTGTCCTCCAGTCATCAGGCATCCTACCGGTATCCCAGCAGTCGGGATCTGGTGTATGGCCTCTGCGTTAGTACTTCCGTCTGCTTTAAAGGTCTTTCACAATGATGCCATTCTCTCCAGGTGCCTTGTTATCCTTGAGATGTTTGACGGCATTAGTGACATGCTGTTAACTAGATATTTCAGATGGGGGGTTAATATGTATTGTATCTCCTACAACTAATCTTTCCTTGGACTCTTGGCAATGTTAATTAATATAATTTATAAATTTTCAAAATTCGCTGTAAAAGTACATTCTGGGATCTACATGATGAACAATTCAGATCTTTATTATCAGCCTTGGACTTAGGAATGTAAAGTCCTGTGCACTAAACTTTCCAACTGATAAGCACCACACTAGCCTATTACTCAGTATGTTCTTAGCTTAATTAGCTTTAAAATAAGCATATTGTGTCCTCCCAACAAAGTTATTAATTTACCAGTTTTCCTATTTATGCTATGTTTATCAGCCCCAGATAGAAGGGGAGGAAAAAACATACCTGCCATTCACAAAATTTAGACCAAACAGTAGCTATCAACCCTTACAGGCCAACAAAACCATTCAACCACTTGCTTATATGGTTGTCTACTGTATTTCCTGCTTTTTTTATTTTAAAAATTATTTATGGATTTTTAGCTATAGTTGGCATACAGGAATTTTCTTTAATTTATACATATAAGAACACAAAATTTGCTTTCTTAATTTAATGTAGACCAACGACGCAGAAGCTCAAACACAATTAAAACTTTACCCACAACTTGTGAATGCAAATCAATAAGTCATAATTTTTATTTTCCGCAGAGTTTTGAGACATACGACTAGTTCATATTTCAATGATATATATCTTATTTCTGGAATACAGAAATGTTCTTAAAATAGTTAAACCTTGAATTTCCACACACTCATGATCAAAAGTCAAATAGGTAAATTTTGACTTCAACCATTATAAAAGAATGAAGCAAAAGTGTGTTTATAATAACTAATACAACGGATTTTTACATATTCATAAAATTAATACAAGAGATATTTTAATGTTTTAGGAATCAAGATCTATTATTCTTCAATATTACATTATATTTTTCTTATTAAAACTTTTTGATTGTATACTCTTAGACAGCATTACATCAATTACATTAGCCCGTCACAAATGTTGATATTGTGTCTTTTTACATATTTGTTAACAACCTATCCAACTTCATATGGTAAAATCTCCCAAGAAGACATAAGGGGACCGAAGTAATTGCACGCACAAATTATCCTTTTCTTTGCTCATGAGTCTTCTTCAGCTATAAAAAGAAATACTGTCACCAATCAGACATCTTAAAAATCAATGTTGACTTAAGAAGTTTGGAATAATCACTCACCTGACCGCACATATTCATTCGTAACGGGGGCGACACCTCGCCTGGTACAATTTCAGGAGAAAACAGGCCATGTGGATTTACAGGTGGGCTTCCTGGTTTTGGATAGGGAAGATAACCAGTTTCTTTTGGGGGTACATTTCCAGGCATCATCTGCATCGGTGGGCAATCCCTGTTTTGGAAAAAACACTTTATAATAAAATAGCAATAAAACAATGTCTCAAATTATAAGTTAAAAACAAACCTAATGGCAAAAATGCTCATAACCATAATACTACGAATTGTAAGTATACAAGACACATAGCATAACAGGTTATTCAGGTTACTCAGAGAAGAGACAAAAGAATAATAATTACTCTGAGAAAAAAATAGGTAACTACAGAGACCAGAGGTAAACAAGAGAGCAGAAGTTCTGGCGAGTGATAGACAAAGTTAGTTAGTGTTTGAATGTGTTGAAATAACGTTACTGTTAGCAAAGGACCTCGGTAATTCTTCGGATTGTTTATAAATGGAATAAGACGAAAATAAATATCAAGTGAATAATGAAAAAGATTATTATTATTATTCGCCATATGACTTTAAAATGATTCTGTACTCATGACGACAGAACAATCCATTTTAAAATAAAGCAAGGAGTTTATAAAATATAACATTGGGAATTTTATAAAATACGACATGGCAAATAAGATGTGGCGGGTTGGGATGTGACCACATCTTTCCCCCTGCCATATGTCTCGCCTATATTGTGCAATTCGTGTGTTTCTGTGTTTTTACGTGTCTCGCCCTCCTGCCCTCATCTGTGGTAAGTGACGGGTAACTGTTTATTTTCCCTATCCTATCTTATTTTCAGTGCCTCGCGGCAGTTTCTTTGTTTCCTTTATCCAAAATACGACATGGCAAATATTATACAACAGACGGTCATTTTTAAAGGGGGACACATTTTTTCCGTCTACTCAAATTTCCTTCAGTAAGAAAATTTCTCTATAAGAATTTAAAGATTATTCATCTAGTAATCCATTTCAGTTTTTTGTTTCGTTGTAGTCTTAGACTTTGGAAACAAGAATGGACTGAGAAAATAATATATACTTTGAAAATAGTAAGTACTGTTCCTTATCTGCACTGCTCTTACGGGGAAGCAGAGAGAGAATGTAATTGAGGTAATCATGATACTTCCACTTTCCATATCAAAATAGGAGCTCATGGATGCAATTTGGTGATCTTGGGCTGTATTTAAGTTAGAACCATTATACTAAAGACACAAGGGCAAAGTCATTTATTTTAGCAGAAAGTGCAACAGTACAGAGACATATACAATAACACAAAACAGAAATTAAATTATGGCCAAGGTCCTTTGACGTTAAAGTGGCTACACACCACAGTACGATCATTAACACAGTAATGCTAATAAGTATCCTCCTGTTCCTACTGAACAGAATGCAAATAGCTTCTTCTTTCTCACAGGCCACACTGTCATAATATGTGGCTACAATCTAGGAAACACTAGTTTAATCTTAGTGCCCGACAGAGCCGGAGCTAGGGGTGGGAAACCAGGGCACTTGCCCCAGGCAGCAGGGGGGAAGGGGGGGGGGGTGGTGGTGACAAAATCATGCTAGAAAGCATCAAATATTCCCTAATGTAATACGATACGTCACTTTGAGCCAAAAATTTGAAACCTGTCAATTTATGCTTTTACAGCTTGATGGGTAATATTACCTTAACTACAGGAAATAGCAAATACTGTAACTGTGAAATTGGAGTTATTTGTAGAATCCGTCTTGGAGCATTTAATGTATGTAACCCGTGGCTAAGGGAGTGTCCAAAAACTACGTGACCCAGTTTGAGGGGGGAGGGGGGGAAGAGGGGGTTGGTTAGAAAGCTTCACTGCGAGTTGTGGGGCAGGGAGGGGGTGTTTCCCCGAGACAAGCCACGTAGCTTTTCATTCTTTTATTTGTCACAGTTAAAATAAGGCATAGAACACACAACAGCAAGTGAATATTTATTTGTGTCATTTAATTGTTTTCTTGTATAATTTCCGGTAGTGTGACAACAGAAAGCAGTACAAAATGTCCTCTGGAATCAATAGGGAAAAAGAAGCTATGTGCCACGCAAGGTGGGGGGGGGGGGGGGGGGGGAGAGGGTTAGAGGCAAAAGCTATGTGAGGCTGCATGGAGGGGAGAAGGATTTCACAGGAAGCCAAAATGGAGCTACACAGTTTATGGACGCTAAGGAGATTTAAAATTAATTATGCATGTGACCAATGACTAAGCCACAAAAATAATATTTGTGTGTTGTGGTTATTCATCACCCGGCTATCGGTCGCCTTGCGCAAATCATTAATGTTTCTCATTAGCACCTCCAAGTATTCAATAATCAGCAATATCACCTCACCATCTCAACTCCAAGTTTTATTGTATTCCTGCTACTTTCAATTTCCCTTCTATAAACTTTGCAGTCATTTGTTGGAATTCACAATCCTCCCTATTTCATAGCCATTTCCACAGCTGTCCCAATCTAATCAATGTATGTACCCTCCAACTCCTCCTGTGCCTATGAAGTAAACCAAATTATATCATCAGATATCTTAACTGAGATGTATTTCAAACCCATTCACTTTACACGTTACACTCACCACATTTATCACAACCACCACTTTTATCCAAAATCAAAGCTAAACAACGAATCCCCAGCAATTCCCTGAACAATTTTATCTTTTTCATTTCTCAGTCAGTTACCAGTTTCCCAGGATGCCACCGGGGCAATTTAATAAAAGCATAAAAGTTGGTTGTTCATATGGCTAAACTAATGTTGGCTTCTCTAGGCATGGCCTACACCTAAATAGAACGGGAAGGGAGTACTTCCTGAATTGCAGTAAGGGAGCCCATTTCCAGTTATGATGGGGTCAGGAAGTTTTTTTTTTTTAGATTAGGGTCTGCTGGTGAGGGGATAAAAACAAGTGATCAGAGGGATACTGACTGTAGATGCATAATGTGAAAAACATGAAGTAAAGAATCAGAAGCTGTTGAAATAACAGGATTTGGGACAACTGGAAAGAAACATTAGTGCTGAAAATACCATAAAGCCAAAAACAAGAGTGTTATTGGTGAACTGTAGAAGTATAAAGAAAAAAGTATAGGAATTTGCAAACTACCCAAGTGGTAGAGCACAATACGAGGAGACCAAACATGTAGGACGTATTTCCAATAAAGCCTGATGAAAATTTTGTAGGGTGTCACATAACTGAAGGAATAAATGATCATAATGCATTACTGATGGATATTAGGAGATTCAGTGAACCAGTGACCAAAACAGAAGGTGGAAAGAGGTATATAATTGTAAAAAAGGCACAGACTTATAACTGAAGAGATATTTTAGGGAAATGTACAGCAAATGGAAGGATGGCATTAGTGCAGTGGAGGCGAAGTAGGAAGCGTTTAAGGAGATGAAAAAGGGTGAGGAAATGTTTATTTCAAGGCAGAAAATAAAGAGAAGTAGAGAGACTACATATTACAACAGGGAGGTGAGAAAGTTAAAGAGCTTAGTTAAATGGGAACACAACAGAGTTAAGAGACAGGAAGGCAGTAGGGAATACTTAAAACAACTAAACAAGCAATTAATAAGAGCAAAGGATGGGTTTATGAAGAATATTATTAGTGCAGGAGGACCAATGAACGATGCATCTAGAAATTTCTATGGCTATGTTAGAAAACTGAGTGGAAGGGAAGGTATTCAGACTATTGTAGATAAGAACGGAGTTGAAGTCACCGAGGACTTTAAAATGGCAGAGATACTGAGTGACTGGTTTAGTGAGACGACTAGGGACAATCATCCTGTGATGGGAGGGAAATGAATCAGAGGAGTCTCCCTAAAAGTATAAACGATGAAACTACAAAATTTGAAATAAATTCTCAGGAAATTATGAAGGAACTCAGAAAACTAAAAATTGGGCTGGTTTAGATAATATTACAATATTCGTACAATATTATTGTACTTTACCTTGAAATTTTATTTAAAATGGGTCTGGATTCTTGCTGCTTACCAGAGGACTGGAAAAGAATGATAGTAGTACTGATTCATGAAAGAAAAAGGGGGGGGGGATGACAAATGGAGTTGAAAATTACAGGTCAATTAGTTTGCAATCAGTTATAGGCAAAATGTTTGAGAGACTGAGATGCAACTGTATCAGAGCTGTCCGAGGCAAGGATTTCATGTGAATCTCAGATGGTGGGCTATTTGCATTTCGGATGAATTGGACAAGGGAGGCCAAGTTGATAATATAGCACTAGATCTTTCTAAGATGTTTGAAAGAGTGAGCCACAAAATGGTTTTAAATAAACTGAAAACTATTGGATTGGATGAAAAAGTAACTTGCTGGGTAGAGGAATTCTTAAAAGCCAGAAAGCAAAGTGTTATAGTAGGAAATACATCATCAAAAGAGGTGGCAGTAAATATGGGAGTACCACAGGGTAGTATATTGTTCATTATTCTAATGATGTGCCGATGATTTACGGTCAGAATTTAGGTTGTTTGCAGATGACATAATGGTACATAAGAGGTTCAGAACAGAAGATGGCTAAACAGCTGTCGGGTAATGGGTAGGTCAGTATGGAATAAAGATAAATGCCAAGAAGAGGCAGCTTATCAGGTAAACAGATAAAAAAATAAATGTTAATTATGATTATAGGGTGGGGTCAGAATTGCTTGATGAAGTGTAAATTCTTGGCATAACGTTTGATAAACTCAATTGAGCAGGTGGTAGAAAAAGGTTACAAAATCCTTCATTTCCTGGAGAGGGTGATGAGAGGATGTAACAGAAGTTAGGGAATTGGGTTACGAAACTTTGGTCAGACCATTGGTTAAATATGGTGGTGTAGTTTGGGACCTACATTTTCGGTATCAAATACAGGAGTTGGAGGGTGTGTAAAGAAGAGCAGTTAGATTTGTTTGTGGAAATTATCGCAGGGCCCAGTCAGTATCTGATATGATAAAGGAGCTGGATTGGGAGTCATTTGAGGACGGGGGGAAGGTGAAGAGACTGCTGGGAATGTACAGGCCATATGTTGGCGGTGGGGCATGGAGGAATATTTGGCAAAGAATAAAGAACAGTACATGGAATGGGAAAGATGGCTATGACCACAAACTGGCAATCGATTTCAAGCTTAAGGGAGTGCGAAAATTTTCTTTTGTGGATAAGGGTGTTAGAGATTGGAATAAATTATCAACTGAAGTGATGAATAATTAACCAAAAATGTTGAAAGAATTTAAGATTTGTTAATCGCAAAAGTAGATGGGGAGGAATTTAACACTCAAATTATACAAGATGATAATAACAATTAAAAAACAGAAGTAATTAGATGTAAGGGAATGGCAACTGGAGAGTGCTCCATCGTAGTTAAATTAATATTCCACTCCTGACCTAGATAAAGTTGAGATTCCAGTTATACATTTCTACTTGAGATTCTCAAACCATGCATAGCTATGCCTTGGCAATTCATAAATCAAACATATTTCTCCGCAACATTAAATCAGAGAGATGAACCAACTCTGCCAAAGTATGTTAGTGATTGTGAAAATTGTGATTGCTGCTTTTGTTCACTGCATTTGAAACAACTGTCCTTTGTTTCTTCAAGGAAGCTAAACTATCTCCGGGTGACAGGTGTGTCTATGTAATTGCAAGCCTTATACGAAGACAAACAGTGTTCTGTAGTATTGAATCTTGTTTCACTATGGACAGTTCGTTCATTTTCAGATGTTGACATTCAAATAAAACTCAAGCGAATCATCAGACATTTGAAGACCACTTAGAATATTAACCCTTAATTCTCA
Organism: Vandiemenella viatica; assembly: GCA_031002005.1. NCBI lineage: Eukaryota > Metazoa > Arthropoda > Insecta > Orthoptera > Morabidae > Vandiemenella > Vandiemenella viatica. The sequence continues at coordinate 266,257,235 of CM061919.1, forward strand.
CTGTGGTAAGGAATTCCTTATTCACTGCCACCTCTTTCTCTTAGGTTTCCCTAAACTACTGAATATTATTGCATACGCAGCACTAACCAATCCAAGCTTCTCAGATGAGATTTCTACATGAACTGACGAGTGAGCATGCAAAACGTTCAGCACTTTTTGCAGAATATTTCATGGAAATGTTGAGTGACACGACTCACAACATCTTGCTGCATTTGTCTCCTAATATATCCAAAGCTTAAATCTAACATTGATTTACAACACAGAAGGGAAGCAGCATTTTTTTAGATAACCTGAGAGTGTTCTTTCACAATCTGCATAGTGTACTTGCTACCAACACTAACTGGTGAATCGTATTTACTTTCCTTGCAATCCATAATTTAGAGGCAGAAACATTTTCATGTGTAGAAATCAAGCCTATCAGTTGCTAATTAATCACAGGAATAATAAATTGGATGGTGAAAACATACACAAAATTTGTTACCAAAGCTTTTGAAAAACTATGCATAAAGAAATATTTTGCATATAAAGTACAAAATTGCATACTGTATCAAAGTGGGAGGAAAATCCTGATATACTGTTGCTGTATGAGCAAAAACGTTTCAGGAAAGGCCAAGCATGTAATATTCACTGCTCGTGGCTTCTCTTTCTGTGAATGGACACAAACATACTTTCCAGTACTTCTGTACAAAGTTTAATGATGTACTGAGCTGAAACATACACAAGGGGATCACATTCACACCGTGACTCTAGTCATGTTTGAGTGTATTCATCATGCACTTCCAGCTTTTACCCGTGGTAACCAATCATTCCACTTTTCCTTTTATTCCTTATTTTCACTGTCGAACAGCATCGCCACTTTCACTATTATCATAATCATAAATGAGAAATGAAGTGTATAAGGACACTTTGGATACTGAAGGTGATGCCCCCCTCCCCCCACCCCCCAAAAAAAAGAGAAAAAAAAGAAGGAAAAAAAACTGTCGAAACTGTGCTGCAGCCTACATTGGTAAGTGATTCTACTTACCAAGTGTTTTCATTTTCATTTGGTAAACAACATCCTTTGTTTCAGTCAAATACAATGGCTACACTTGGGTTTACAAACGGTTGTGAAATCTGTTAGAAATGTAGTCAGCACGTTTGTAATGATTAAGAAAACAAAATGCTGCTCATCAAGACCAAAAACGAAATATATATATATTAGGATACAGCTGAACATCTAGTAATGGCCACATTGATGAGAAAAATGAAAGTAAAAGAAGCATGAATCAAGAAAGAATTTTGAAACAATATTGAATTATGAACCAATAACCACACAAAAAGTTCAAAAAATAAAAAAAAAAATTAATACAGAATGGTGATGTACATACAGAACAGGTTTAGAGCCTAATACAAGTCGTAAAAGTGGTCATGAATAGTTTCTTTCATATGCCATAAAGAGACTTAACTGATACACCGTCAGCTAATCAACACCTAAGCACACCCCCCTCTTTAGAAATGTCTTTGTCCATAAAATAAATAACCAACTGTAATATAATCTTCGCGGGAATGGCGATGTGAAAGTGCTGGCAAAGTGTTATTTCTATTAGGATTCAGTCATTAGGGAAGCTACTGAAATATGGTTTAATAATGACATTATTAACAGAGACTCGGGTCTGTGGCTTAGTGATACCTGGGAGACCTCTTGGTCTTGCTAAGACAACCTCATTTCAAACTGAGTTATGGGCGAAATACGGAGGACAGGAACTACGGAGCGTGGTGGTGGGGAGGGGCGCTAGCCTTTACAAGGATGCATCGGCGCCAGAGACCGACATTGCAGCTCTGGTCGTCCCAGCGTGAGCACCAGGCCTGAAGATGGCGGCAGAGTTTGTTGCCGAAAGCTCTTCTTTCACCTACACAATCCGGCAATGAGCCCGCTGGAAAAGCCTCTGTTCATAAACTGACTTCCAAGAATAACTGAAGACTTCTTGTAAAACAAAGTTGTTTTTTTCGCTTACGGATTTATGCCTGGTCAATGTAGAGGTCATAAGAGGTGGGAAAGGACTGGGGGAGGGGGGAAAGAGGGGAAAGGAATGAAAACGAATTTGGCAACAGCCTGTTGAAGGTACCATCCTGGCATTCATGAGTGATTTCAGGAAACCACAGAAAAATGAAATCTGGATGTCGGACAGGGATTCTTCGAACCCTGAATGCGAGGCCAGAGTATTAACACTCACCCACCATGCTTGGTCAAAGCAGAGAGACCACACAAGAACAGCTTCGTACACTCTGTTAATCTGATTAGTCTAAATCTTCAAATTGCTACATACACTTATTAGTCCTCTTATAAATACTCCCCCAAAGCTAGTGAACTGTCACATACCTGATATTGGCTTAACTCGTCAACATATAGCAAATCTATGCAGACTGAGCGTGTTGGTATTCTCAGAGCACCAGATGTGGGCATGAAGAATTAACAAGCAGTAAAAAAATTATCAAGCAACATCCACTGACAACATAAGTAATATGATTTTTATAAGAAAAATTCCACTATATATTAAAAGAGCAATACATCAACAGCAGCTCAAAATGGTAGCTTATACATACATCATAAACACTTCAACTAATCCTGTAGTTAAATGGGTAAAAGTTGTTGTTATTAATTTCAATTGACCTAACGCTCAGTGGCAACTCCCCTAGTCATCTAATTACCCCTTTCTTACATTTTTTTTAAATTTATTTTACAATTCGAGTGTTAAATTCATCCCCATTTATTTACAAATTTTATTTTAAGTTCCTTAACCGTTTCTGGTAAATTATTCATCACTTCACTTGGTAATTTGTTCCAATCCCCAGCACCCTTACACGCAAAAAAGTTCCCACTTCCTTAAAGAGAGTCCACAAACCACATAACTCCATTTTTGGCCCCTGTGAACTCCCCTGCCCCCCCCCCCCCATGTAACCCGGTGTGGTTTTTGTCTCTACCCCCCCCCCTTTCCTGCATAGCACATAGCTCTTTACCCTACTGATTCCAGAAGAGATTTTGCACTTTTTTTCTCCTGTCAGAATATAGTAGATTATATACTGAGATAATTAAATGATGGAAATAAATATTTAAATGCTGTTGTGTGTTCTGTACCTCATTTTAACCATGGCTCGGAACCCCCCCCCCTCCCCTCCCTCTCTCCCACGTAGCCCAGCGTAGCTTTTCAGGAAACCCCCCCCCCCAAAATCGAGTCGCGTAGTTTATGGACTGTTTGTAATTATTTGACCAATATCCCTCCAAAACCCATCAGCAACATAAATTTTCTAGCCTTACCATACCTACAGTTAAATGAATGTTTTAGAATTTTATAAACACCTACATTGTTTCCAACAGAAATCCTGTCTTGATGAACACACTGTTGTCTTGATGCTATATTATTTTAATAATGTCAATTGTAATGAGGCTCAAAACTATAGGCACTGTGAAGTAATAAATTATTTATTTTCTTAAACCTCCAGAACATTGGTTCCCAACCCCCTATTTTTACTTACTGCCCCCCCCCCCTCTTTTTAAATGAATCAAGACTCCATTTTTGTAATAAATAAAGTAGGCCTAACCATGGTGATCCAACTTTTTTTGGTTACAGTTATTCGATGGCATCCCTCTCATGTGAAGTATTCTTTGTCATATTGAGAAACAAGGATAGATTTTTAAATTATTTTATTAAAATAAATTAACAATACTAGCATATTGCTCATTTTGATTAACAAATATACGTTATCAAAAATTAAAATTATATTATTAGTGAAAGAGCCGAGATAGGTAAAACATAGATTTGACACTTAGTGCCATATTTGTCATCACGATCTTAAATCACTGTGTTCCACTACTGACAATTTGTTTCTTTCCTTTCTAAATAGGACCTAAATTGCTGACTATGCCTAATTCTCTTACACCTAAATATGGTGGGAAAGCAATGACAACTACTTCGATTCAGTCCAACAAGAAGGATACAATTTCTAATTTGCCTTTAAAGCAAAAAGTCTTGATGTCCTTTTTAAAATTTTTTTAACTCTTCATTTGTTGATATCTGCAGTGATAATTCAAACCTGCCGATCAGCGATGTACACCACACAGCAAACAAATGTAAGCCATCAGAAATGAATATACCACAGTGCAGTGAAAGTGCTGCGCAATTATTCATAAAGATGCAACCAACACCTGAATAGCAAACTGCTGCTACAAACACAACTGATGCTGAAACAGTGTACAATTATAAGCATGTGTGACTGATGACAAATACAGAACCGCTGAAGATGCTTCAGAGAATGAAGTGAAACGCGTTCGGGAAATAAAACAAATTCAGTTGCATTGGCGTGACAAACATTCATTAAAAAATATATATAATATAATTCCGATGTTTGTAGATTTTAGAAAGGTTCTAGAACTCAGTCTGGAATAATCATGTTGAGGACATCCTGATATCTATTCGTCAATTCATCTTTAAGTGCACCCAGATGCTGACAAAATACCACGATATCATCATTTGTTGTCACTTATAGAATCGTTTCCAACCCAAATTTTGGTTGTACAATGCAAGTTTTGACACGAACACAGAAACAGTTGTTTTGGTCAAATTCATATCTGTTCCTTGTGGGTGTACGTTCGTTTCATTAAATTTGTTATATAAACTAACCTCAAAGCCCGTCAAAAATGATTGGTTTAATGGAGTGTTATGCAGTTGCTTGACTTAATAGAATTGTTATAAAATGAAGCTCATTATAATTTATCGTCCCTTGAGCTGTAGCAAAAAGCTTCAGTTGTCAACTTGGTCCAGATTGCATTTCAGCCTAACCACAATCTCTGCTAATAATACCGCTTTTTCTAGCTTCAATCACAAGCAAATTAATACATTCGCTGTATTGCATGTCAATATCATCATGCATCGTGATATAAACTTGATCCAACATCTTCACGGGTTCTTACGCCTCTCTTTATTCATGCCCTCTGCCGTAACGCCAAATGCCAGTTGTAATTCTGACCTAAGCTAAATAACAATCTAATCAAAACTTTCACTAACATTGATGCTCAAAAATTAAAGCTTTTATCTTACATATCTATTGCCACAGAATTTAGGGAATACTTCAATATATCAAATGAATATTACATAAATATAAACATCTAATGATTGATATGTCAATTTAAACACAATACATACTTTCATTTCAGTGTTCTAACAGTTAATTTATTTGCGGATGCTTAGAAGTGTTATTTACTAAATATTGTGCATTACCTAGAATGACATCTCTAGCGCAAGTTCAGCGAGGAAGGCAATAAGTGTGACATCATAGCGCGACATCGTGGCGTGACAGATGACCGAAACTTGCATTTTATAAGTATAGATCAGTTAACTAAGCTATATATTTATAATAATTAAGTTTATGTCAGTTATCCTTCGAATGAGATCTGTAGCTAAGCAAATGATATTTTAGGTTCACACTTGATCTGAAGCTACTTTGAAACAATCTAATGGGCAAATTTGTAAATAGAAATACAGGACTACACTGAGCAAGTTGTGGCTTGTTCATTTACTAATCATAAAGATATTAGTACCAAAGCTGTAATGTGCCAAGACCTAATTTTAATATGGACTGGATCTTGCTTAAGACATCTGTTCAAATATGTGTTTGATGATATTTAGTACTTATCAAACTTTTAACAGCATACTTGCGAGCAGCACCCAGGGAATCTGCAGGTGGTTCTCAATGTCAGCGTCCCCTAAATTGGTTTGGATGAAAACTGTGGGCTACAATCTCTTCCGCATCCACCAATGGGCTGTATCAACCCTGTTGGGAACTTGTGGTCTAAAATATTTTAATGCTGTCCTTGGTCAGATGTAATTCAGGGAAGCAATTTGATTGGCTGAATGCCTTTACAACCTTTAACCGTGAATTACTTCTAGCCAATAGCTGCTCAAATAACTACCAAACATATTTTTGTTTTATACATGTAGTCTATCTTGTCATCAAAAGCTGAATTAAGCTTGTCCACAAGCCTGTTGGTTTAGCACCTGTAGTTTCATGGGGAGAAGCCAACATATACAAACTAGAACTGAATAACATAATCAGCTTCTCTCCCAAAAATCACTTCTGACCATTATGTCATTCCTGTTCATATCCAGTTTAGCCTCCTGGTTGCAGAGCTAAAATGCCTCGAAGTCTGGGTCCGTCCAAGATAAGGCCGTCTAACAGATCCTGAGACGTATTTATTCAACTCTGAATTGTTCATACAAGAAATGTTCATCTGTGGCAAGAAGGTAAATCAATAATGGAACACAGCATCCAAGAGGTGCATATTTTTAACTTGAAATAAATTTTTTTTGTCAGTACCAATGATTTTTTTTGGGACAGTATAATGATCTATAATTTAGACATGTTTACGTGACCCGGAATTTAAGAACTTATTAAAAAAAAAATACTTTTTGGTGACAGAGCTCTTGTTGCACAAAAGACCCCTTTGAGGAAGTGGAAGTTACACTAAATGCAGCTGATTATTACGCATCCAATTATCTCAGTCAAAATCTTACAAAAACCAAAGGACAAGCTTTTCACTTAAAAAATGAGGTGTGTTAATTTGCATATAATTCTATCCCCTAATTAATTCTCTCTCTATCCAAATTTCATGTTACCAATTCTCTTCAGCTACCACACTGAGATGTAAAGCCAGAAGAAAAATAACACTAGTCCAAACTTCAATCTACCGTCAGTTAAGTGGAACACATGTACGTTCAGGTCAGATAGAAGAGAGAGGTTAATAACCGAAATGTTCCTAGAATCAGTAGCAGAAAATTCACTTGAACAGATAGTCGAACATCCAACGCAGAGTGATAAAGATACCTTGTCAATAATGGATCTGTTTCTTATAAGAAATCTGGATTTTATAGATACCATTTGTATAGAATATGTTATAAATGATTATAGGGCGGTGGTTGTAATTTTGAAAACTAGTCCAACATTGAAATGTGGTAAACTCATATAATGTTTTGACTAGTGCAAGCCTGTGACCATTTACTGCGTATCGTCACGGGTCTAGAATAGTTCCAGTTTTTTGGTTCATCACTTGTTTGAAAATTTTAAAACCTACATGCTGGATACAAATGTAGAGAAACTTTTTTATAATTTTAAAGCAGTAATATGTTTCTAAGAAGTTTATAAAGGTTAATAACTTTTTGTGGTTCAATCGGGAAGCGAAACATTTACTCAGGAAGCAAAGGTGTTTGTTTACATGCCACAGCAAAAAAAAAATCCGAGGACACATTTCATTGTGTTAAATTAGTTCCGTTGTTTGCGGATATGTATATGACAATGTGTGAGGCTTTTAGAGAATTCCAAGTCAGGGAAAAATTCTGGTCATTTATCAAAGTAATAAAAGGCTCTTGTAAGATTATGCTGTCACTGATTAATGAAAGTGTGGGGTTATTGGACACTAATATAGAGAAAGCAGAACAAAATATATATGGACGAGATCCCGATATTGATCAATCATACCTACAAAGTTATGAAAGATCTTTCTTGACATTGAGGATATAAAAAAACTGCTTAGGAACGTAAAAACTTAGGAGGCTCCTGGACCAGTTGGAATTCCTACTAGATTCTACACTAGGTACACAAAGAAGATGGGTTTTATCTAACAGGCAATACCGCTGCCTCGCGACTTAACGTGTTGTCATCATGACGTCACGTTCACGTACAGCTACGCTCAGTCACAATAATTTAAAGCTGTACAATATCAACATAAACTGATATGCTGAAGGTGGATCAGATGCAGGCGGCCGCTGGTAAGTGGCCGCAGATGTCCGATAACACATCAAAACTGAACATCTGGTTGTGTTATCGAACATCTGCAGCCGCGCCTGCATCTGATCCACCTCCAGCATATCAGTTTATGTTGATATTGTACAGCTTTAAATTATTGTGACCGAGCGTAGCGAGTTTACAATAGCCACAAAAATTGACTGTACATGAACGTGACGTCACGATGACGACACGTTAACAGTCGCGAGGCAGCGGTATTGCCTGTTAGATAAAACCCAAGAAGATTGTGCCTTATTTGATGAAATTATATTCTGCCTCCTTGGGTCAAGGAAACGTACCAGTTGAGTGGAAGACCGCCATGTTAACATCAGTGTTTAAGAGTGGGAATGTTAATGGTGCTCAAAATTATGGACCTATCTCGTTAAATATTTTGCAGAATTTTGGAACACATCATCTAAACAAATGTCATACATGTTTTGATTGAAGGGGAGCCTTTAAACCCAATCAACATGGATTCAGTAAAACCCAATGCTGCAAAACACTTAGTTCACAACTTGTGCCGTATGATAGACGAGCAATCTCAGGCTGACTCAGTTTTATTAATTTTTAAAAAAGGTTTTGACACACTGCCTCATACTAGGTTACTAACAAAAAGTCATAGCTAAGGCATATCTTGACAAATATGCGAATGGGTTTGCAGACTTTCTGAAGGGTATGACACAATGTGTAATTCACAATGGTGAACAATGTGTAATTCACAATGGTGAACAATCGGTGACTGAAGTGAGATACGAGGTTCCGCAGGGGAGTGATAGGGCCCCCATTTCTCATGTACATCAATGATTTGCACAGCGTAATAAAGAGGGAAAGAAGATCATTCCTCAATGATGCTATTATTTATTGTGAAACAAAAACCCAAGATGCCTGTACTTTGTTACAAGGTGACGTTATGAAAGTAATTGTCTCGCACAAAGATTGGCAGCTGGAATTAAACGCTAAAATATACCAAGTCATGCATATAAGTAAAACAGTAACACCATTCAGTTCCGAATATACAATTAATGGCACTGCCCTTAGAACCTACATACCTTGGGGTAACAATTTGTAATTATTTGTTGTGAAATGAACATATTGAGAAGGTAACTGGAAAAGCAAACCACATGCTCTGATTTCTATGTCATAATTTAAAACGGTATACACTGGAAGTTAAATCGACTGTATGCAAAGCACTGGTAAGACCTCACTTAGAATATTGTTGTTCTGTATGGTGCTCCCACCAAAGGATTTAACAGAGGCACTGGAGAAAGTTCAAAGAAGAGCAGTCTAATTTGTAGCAGGTATATGGCTGGAGGGAAAGCCTAAGTGTGATGCTAGAGGAGGTACGTTGGGAAGTTCTGGAACACCAAAAGCAATTGTCTCACCAAAACCCAATTGAAAAATTCACAACAGACCCACTTCAGGATGACAGCAAACGCGCATTAACACCAGCAACAGTCATATTTAGGAATTACTGAGAAAATAAGATATGAGAAATCAGGGCCACAACAGATTCTACCTATACTCATTTTTTCATGAGTGATTAAGTAATGAAATAGGAACAATAATTTATCGGGCAAGAAAACTTGGAATTCAACAGGAGTAGGTGAATGTGGGATGGTTCTTCAAAACAGACCATGGGCGCCTCCTGGCACATCAAGTATAGCCCTTCCAGTGCATAAACGATTAAACATGCACATGGAATGCACCCTCCACTACCCTATTTTTAGTGAATTGTGGAGTAATAGTAATAATGGACCAGGATGAAAAATAACATTACACAGAAGACCATAAGATGTATTATTCTTATAATTATTTTTGAATCCTGTAATTTCAATGGCACCATATTACTGTTATTAATTTAGTGGCATATAATTAGTTCTGACTGCACAATAATATAGTTCTAACAATGTCATGTTGGTCCAGGGAGCATTACAAAGTAATTGATGCACTTTCTTCTTAAGATTTTCTTATTGTGCTATTAATATTTTGTTTCCATATAATATACCACAACCTGATACAACAGCAGATAACATTTCTCGGGCGGCAAGTAGAAGTTTACGGAAAGACTTGCAGAATCAACTGCACTTATAGATAGCAACTACAGTCAACAAGTTAAATAAAATTATCGTCACTTACCAACATTAAACTACAGTACCACTTTATATCATTTGTTTCCACGGCTTAACTATTGTTGCTTCTATCTTATTGTTTCTAGTAATTTGTAAAAAACACACCACTTTGATGATTAACAAAGAAGAATAGTTGTACACATCACTTTACATACCCATTGTGGTAGCACTGGCGATAGTCTTTTGCATATGGCACATGGTTAACTGGCCAGCGCGGCTGATGACTAGGCCTTGCTGAATGACTGGCAGCAAGGTGACGTGGATACTGAGAAGAGCTCCTGTGAGACTGTGCACGGTTATTTGGATTCATCTGCAGAGGAAAAAGAAATTTTGTTTTTATTATTTGACTACACACCTACATGAAAAACTTTTGAAAATTAGTCTTAGAAAGAGTTCCTGTAAAAGCCCTCTAACAGCACACATTAAGCAACTTTACATACAAATATGCTGGAGAAAGAATATAAATCAGAATAATATTCACAAACTTATGTTCTCATATGAGATTCGTTGTCATTAAAATGAGGTTCATAGGGTAAAATCTCTTTAAAATATAAAATTTCAGAAGCACTTTCTTCTATATATATACCACAAAGCTTTTGCTTATGCTACCAACTTTCCATAATAAATCAAATTTATGACTTCAGGATCACTGAAGTAAATCTGCTTAGATCGTGTACACCATGATATTTTTACAGAGCTTGTGTCTATTCTCCCTCAAAATAATGTCTTACAGGAAAGTAATCGAATAAGTAATAATACATGGCTTTTAACAATGTTTCCCCTTCTTTCTTTCCGTTACATATAGGCCTACCTGCCAATAACCATACATTTTATTTTATTTATGACAGTTTTAACTTACTGTAAAAGTGGAAAGATAACTTCGAATTGTCGAAACCACTGCGTTAAGTACTGTCTCAAGTATAATTATGCACAATCTGTATCAAAGCAAAAATGTTAAAATGGGATGGTGAACTGAATCGTGCGCGTTTGCATCTCTCAACGAATCAAACATATCTATGGTATTAAAACTGCGAAATCAATCACATAGTTATCTTTGTCATATGTGTCGGCTATGTTCTTATGAGCTGCTTCTTTCGTAATTGCTTCACATGAACGTTACAGGAGCACTATCGACCCGCTTGAAGCAGACGTGCAACACCGCACGTGCCGTCAAAATGCTTTAAATGTCTTTATTCGTCATGACAAAGATAACGCTCATTTGGCTCCCAGTCAAAAGGGGAAAATAGAAAAATGCACAAAAATTTGAATTTACTCTGGACGGTTTTGCAACAAGGCTAAAGACTATTAAAATTCTCTTATTCCCATGATGCCACGAATAAGATATGGGCAGGTCGAGAATATTAAATCCATACATGCAACGCTGCAATTTATTACAAACTATAAAAGACACCAGCATAATATTTAATACTTCAAAATATGAACCAAAAAACATTCGATTTTAATTCTACCTCCTAAAACTAACTACAGATGTTTCCAAAACATTTTAGTTGATGTCAGTTACGTTGCGCGTTGGGTTCTACTACGCAACAATTTTCTGACTACAGGTGATTTTTCCCCCCTCTCTTTAGATTTCAATTTATATCGTTGTGTGCAGTAAACGATGATCAAAAGAAGTTTCTTGGAGCAGTAATCTGATATAAAATATTTAGCCAATGCGTCAGATGTCATCCAATAACATACGTCAGATACCTCTTTTCAAACATAATACTTTAATGCCTCTATGACATTATCAGCAGTTTTCATTGAATTTGGTAGAGCTTTGACTTTAAACATGATGAACCATAAACAAAACTACAATACAACGGCACATTAAACAAAAATCGGACGCCGTAATTTTTCTGGAGCGAATTAGCCTGTCAACATTATGTTAGTCATTGTTAGACCTCTGTAAGGATGTATTTACGTAATTTTTCAGTTTTTTAAATATGAACATAGACTAATGGGGATTTGTTTCATACTACGAATTTTTAAAGCGACGTGAAACTGTTTCCATAATCACCATTAGAGAAAAATGGAATGCCTTCAAATTATAGAAAAAGGCGGTGTTAGTTTTAAAGCAACAGCTGTCTTGGGAATGTCTCTTTTAAACATGGCAAGTAAGATGTTACCATCTAACCAAGAATTTAAAATTTAGAAATACTGACCACAAATGAACAAGGCAAAAACAAACTTTCTGGATGTTGGGAACATATAAAAAAATCATTCTGAAATTAAAGTCAACTCCAAGATGTAAGGATAAAAAAACTATAATGAAATTAAAAACTAAATGACAGCATTTTGAAAACATTCGCTACCTGCAAAATTGGTGATGTTACAATTGCAAGGAACCTGTAACGTATGAAATAAATTTTTACACGTGTTATTTATGCGATACTATTCGAAAAAGCATACCTGGAGGTTAAACATGAATGTTAGTGATAGTGTTACAAGAAAATCACCATGGGCAGCAATCTCAAAACAGCTTTGATATTAATTGGTAGCAGTGAATGTGAAGGCGAAATTGTTAATAAAAAAATTATTTGTGCTGTGACAGAATATTTCAGTTTTAATCTTGGCCCAGGCTCTATTTCAATCTAATCACAATCTCCACCATTATGTGGCAGCTCAAAAAACATTTCAGCCAAAGCACATCCGAAAATTAAATTACTTGTACTATATGATGCAACAAAGTAGGTCAGTATTCGTTCTGGTCCAGGCTTCATTTCAACCTAACCATATCCAGCTATGATGTCCTGATATGATAAACAGGTATAAAGCAAGAAGTTTGTAAGCATTCGGAAAGGGCATAGAACAACAGGTAATAAGGCATAAGGCATAATTTTTGCATAATACCGTGTATGCATTTTCTCACATTTTGAGAAAATTTACTTCATTTAGGCCTATATGACTAATATACACATTTTTTTAAATAATACCTCCTTGGAACTTGTGTAACAAATTTCAGACCAAAGGAACAAGCCCTTGTATGTTCTTTGCTACAGGACCAAAGTAACAAGTTCATTTATATATTTTTCTTCTTATCATTTAAACTACTAATGCACAGTTTATATTCTTTTTGCTTACCTTTTTCTCAAAATCTGAACATAATAAGTTTTTTAGATTCATTTTTCCTGCTTTACTAATGAAAAGTGATATTTCCTTTGAGACGAAAAGAATCTTATCGTGCCCAGTGTTGAGTTAATTACTGTTTGGAGACACTAATACTCCTACTGTCAAGTAACTATTCAAAAGAGTGATGATGGAAACTTGAAACTATCAGACTTTTCGTATACTGGTAAGCTCGAGAATAAAGAAATAGGTTTCAAAGAAACAACTGCTAATGCACAAAACTGTCACACGTTGTGAAATATCTAATTTGTTTGGTTAATTTTGTTTTCTCCCCTCCTCATAAACTAACGAAGTATGTGACATGGTTAATGATCAACAATAGCCAACTGTCATTTTATAAATGTAGTGCCCCAACACACATACACATCACCAGCCACCTAGGAGAGCATCCATAAATTACGTGGCTCGGTATAGGGAGAGGGATGGGTTGGCTGGAAAGCTACGCTGGGCTATGTAGGGGAGGGGAGGTTTCCGAGCCAGGCCATGCAGCTTTTCATTATTATTATTTGTCTCATTTAAAATGAGGTACAGAACACACAACAGCATGTAGATAATTATTTCTGTCAATTAATTATCCCCATATGTTATTTACAATAGTCTGACAATAGAAAATAGTACAAAAAGTCTTCTGGAGTCAATAGGGGAAAAAGATACGTGCTACGTGGAAAGGGGGATAGAGACAAAAGCCACATCGGGCTATGGGGAAAGGAGGGGGGGAGGGGAGGTGGTCCAGGATGCTGAAATGGAGCTACTTGGTTTATGGACGCTCCCTAGCTTCACTTTTACAAAATTTAATTTTAGATTCTTTTAGTGCCCCAGGTACATTTCCCATGGTAAGTTAACTGCGATGAAATATGTGGCTCTGTGGAAATTTCTCTACACACTTGCTTTCCTATTTCATTTAATATATTTATCTCAAAATTTGATATCAATCTAGTTTTGCCTTTTACAAATATCAACTCCAGTCCCCGACTGCCTTACCTACAAAAGGAAATTTCTCTTCTGCCTGAAATCAAGTACTAGTTTAAAGTCTTGGCCATCTCTTCCCTTCCACATACTCTTAATTCTTCTACGAATATACCTCTTATACACTCGGAACACTCTTCACTCACTTCCTGTTTATTTTACAAGCAACTTTTTTCATAATACATTCATTTCCACAAAATTTACTCCGCTCTCTGAAGAAGCCAGATAAATCAATTTCTACAACTACTTCACACTATTCCCGTCCACAGCAGAGAAAACATACAATCAAAAGCACAATTTTTTAATGCTTTGGTGGCAATTTTCTTAGTCATTTATTTACCCCTCAATTTTTTTTTTTTTTTTATATCATATACTTTGGGTGTAAAAGTAACCACCTATCTACTTTTACCAATTACAAATTCCTCCAGCATTTGTGGTAAATATTTAAAGTCAGTAAACTTGCACTTACAAAATATAATTAGCTGTGACAAGGTTTGTAAATTTGCCAGAAAGTCAATATGGAATATCTAAATAATCATGTATGATACCAAGTTGGTAAGATGTATAAACAAATAGACAAAACAAGAGAACGGTTTGTTACTTACTTTGACTAAAAATTGTTCCCTTTCTTTATGATCATATATATGAAAAATTAAACTCAGTTGGTTTTAATATCAAATCTCTTATTTTTTAGGCTAGTTATAGCCAAGGACTGTCCCTATTATAACTGAATTAACTGCAACGGTCCATCTGCTCCCCACACACTTAATTTAACATTTCATAAGTTTTTAATTTAAACTCCCTCACTGTCTGAGAAAGTTTTCTCGATTCCCTTATGTCTGAAGCAAAACAAATTTATGACCTTAGGATCATATTTTCCCTTAATACTACTTCCAATTCTTCTACCAATGCTTATGTAGACTTCAGCTCCTATACATTCCTTAACATAGCCCCAGAACACTCTTAACCTGACTGTTGTCTTTAATTTATTCATACAGCTTCTTTGCCATCTCAATTACTGACAATTCTACAGCAATTTTCACAATGTCCTCCTCTGAATATACTCCAATGCCTGTATTTGAAATCCATAATGCAGGTTGCAGACCTCTCCACTATATCAGAGCCCAATGCTATCTTACTTCTCTGCTACATCACCTCATCACATGCTCTTACACTTTATGCCTTCAACTAGCACCAGTTTACAATCACATAAAACCTTAATTTCTTTATCAGTGTACCTAATCATACGACTCAGTTTTGCATTTATTTTTATTACCCAACTCCATATTCTATCCCTGTAACTATTCATAATCAATTCTCAAATTAATACCATTATGTCACATGCAAACAACCTAACTTCTGACTTTATACCATTAATACAATCATACATCAGAATAATGAAAATGAATGATCCCAATACACTACGCTGTGGGATTCCCATTTCCACTTCAACCTATTTTGATACTGCATTTCCCACTCCACCTCTTTGCTTTCTACCCTTTAAGAATTCCTATACCTAGCAAGTCCTTATTTTATCTACTCCAATGGTTTTTACCTTATTTGACACCATTTTACTGCTCACTCTGTCAAATCCCTTGAAGAGATTCAGTTCTACACTACCATCTTGGTATCCTTGTCCATTTCATCCAAAACATCTCATCTACAGCTATCCGAGATTTACATGAATAACCTCCCCTAGAACCACACTTCCAATTTGCAAGCCACTACTCTCTTCATACACTCTTCAGCTGTGATCGAGTTTTGAGCATTCTATCATCTTACCGTCTGCTAATAAACATGTAATTTTCAAACCTATTTGTCTCCTCTCCTCTGTATGCAGTACTACTATAACACATTCCCAGTCCTCTGGTATGCAGCAGGTCTCCAAACATTAAGTAATATCTTCAGGTGTTGAAAAATTGATGTACGCCCAAACTTTAAAACATCAGTATGTTAACCAGTCCTTTTACACGTCTTTAACCTTGCTAGAAAAATCTCAACATCCTAGTGCAGTGTTGAATACGCGGCCCCTTTACAAGAAAAACAATTTAGGCAATCCCACTGTGCATAAAAAAAAAAGAACTTTAGCGGTCTCCCAGATCCGTAATAAAACTGTCAGCGATTTTTTTTTTAAATGATGTATTTAATTTTCTTTCTATTGAGACTATACCTACTAATCGATCACCAATGAGTACAACTAGCTTAGCTGCAAGCGAGAATGAAAAGGAGTTCTCAAAGATCTGTGCAGCTCTCCATGTCTGTTACAAGTGGCAGAAGCAAATCAAAACTGAAAAAAAGGACCTTATGATGACAATTACTTGAAACATGGTAGAAAGAATACAAGTAGGTTCAATCAGAAAATGATTTGGTTATTTGCTTCTCCAAAATACAAGCACACTTCGATAATTTATTTAAAAAATAAACAGGCACAGCCTTCTAACCGAAAATTTTGTATTTTTATTGCATTGCAAGACTTGCAACTCTCACTTTTTATATTTATCTGGCTTCTTCTGTTAATCTGCAGTCATTGCTTTTGCTAACGCTGTTTTAATATTGTTTCATTTTGATAATGGCAAGTTTAAGTAAAAATCGTGCAGCTGTGAAATTGTGTTTCCTACTTAGTAGAAATGCTGCTGAAATTGTTTTAATTTTGAAAACAGCTTACAACGATGACGCTAAGGGTAAAACTCAAGTGCACGAGTGATTCGCTCCGTTTAAAAATGGCGACATGTCGATTGATGACAAACCTTGTTCTGGACATCCATCAACTGCCTGAATCAACGAAAATGTTGAAAAATTCGAGAGCTTGTGCTCTCACACTGTCGACAGACAAATGATCAACTGTCAGAGATTAGTGGGTTATCTTGGATCTCAGTTCGGCAAATTTTAGCCAAAGATTTGGGAACGAAATGGGTTGCTGCCAAGTTCGTTCCTCGGGCCCTGACTTACAAATCAAAAAGAATGTTGTGCTTTGAAACAGCTTGACATTGATCCACATTTTCTGTCTAAGGTCATTACTGGTGATGTGTCATGGTGCTATGATTAAAAACCAGAAACAAAGCCAATGGAAGAAGTCATTGTCATCCCGTCCAGAAAAATGGCGTCAAGTCAAATCAAACATCAAAACAATGCTCATTTGTTTTTGTTTTTTTATGGCAGGGCATATTTCATTCAGAGTTTGTTCCCCCGCATCATACCGTCAATCAAACCATTTATTTGGAAGTTTTAAGAAGATTAAGCAACAGTATTCATCAAAAAAGACCTGATCTGTGGCGGAGAGGAGATTAGTTCTTCCAGCACGACAATGCACCTGCACACACAGCTGTCTGTTAGGCAGTTTTTGGCTAAAAATGGCATGGTTCCACCACCCCACGCACCTTACTCACCTGTCTTGGCTCCGTGCAACGTTTTCTTATTCTCACACATGAAAAGTGGCAACATTGAAGAGGTCAAGAAAAAAATGAGGGAGGAGCTGTTAGCCATTTCTAAAGATGCCTACAGAAAATGTTTTGAACAGAAGAAGCACAGGTGGGGCAAATGTATTAGTTGTAATGGAGAGTATGTTGAAGGGGATAAGGTTGTTTTGTAAAAAAATTTAAACTATATAGCTTTTTAAAAATAATTCAAGTTTTTTTCGGTACCACTTCATACTAAGTTCCTATTGTCCCATATGGTGCTGAAATCTGGCCACTGAAGAAGCAGGATATCATCGAGATTCAAGTGAGTGAAATTTTTAAGAAGCAGAATAGGACTTTTACGAATGGACAGGATAAGGGATGATACAATTAGGGATACAGTAAGAGAGGAATGTTAGAGATGCCATTGGCATGTTAAGAGAATGGAGGAGAAGAGAATACCAAGCAACATCTGAAATGAAGATACAAAGTAAATATCCCAGAAGAAAATGGCCAAGAGGAGTGGAGGAATGTGTACTGAAGAGAGGAGAGGAATGGATCAAGGTGGCGATAGAGAGGTGACGGAAAGAGAAGAAAACGCGAATGCTTGCGAGCAAACCCGACCTGGAAAATAACTGGAAACTGTTGTCGATAAAAAGATTTGTAAGCAATAAGGTGAAATACAGTGGTAAGACACTCTGGAAGTATCTTTTTGTTGAACACTGAGTGAGCATGGCAACATGGTGACTAGACAATCAAAACCGGGACTACATAAATGAGTGGGCATAATTCTAAAGGTTCGTTCATACGGTGCGTGTGAGGCAGGATGCACCTTTCATCTTCTACCGCCTGGCAGTGGGTCGAGGCACGCCGTACCTGTTAACATATGCGGCAAAGATGACAGGCGTTCCCTAGCACGCACCGTGGGAATGAGGCTTAAGAGTGACTAGCTAATACAACTTAAATCAGACTGACTCAAGGAATTTGAACCATTCAAACAAACAGTGAGGCCAGCCTATTACGAGATTTCAACCATTTTCAGTGTCTGCTGTTATCGACCAGTGATAGCCTATTGTCAGTGTGTCACATTAGAGACTATCAGAATGAGTTAAGAATTGGAATGAAGTGAATGTTGCAAGGGTTTTTGATCCAACATTCCACTCGACAGATTTTTTTAGGAGGAGATACACTTAAGCCGATCACCAGTCACATTAATGCTATTATTATTTGCCCCTTTTTAGAAGATGGGTGCTAATGACCTCGCCGTCGACGCGCCCTTAAACTGGAACAACAACATTTTAGAAGATAAAAAAGAACAAAAACAATAATATTAATCATATGGCACATCCGGAGAGTTTTTTCTATGTGCTGAAAGGAAATATTTTTATGAATGCTCATACTTATCTCCTGTATGCTTTCTGTGCGAGTTAAATCTAACTGCAACTGCAGTGACTAGAAGTCAAAGTACAGCCTATGTTGCTGAATTTCAACTTTGCATTGCCACCTGTTGCACGCAGAGGCAATATCTAGCCGGTCAATTAGTGTTACGTATCAGTTGTGGTGCTATGTACACTGTTGTAAATCGAACAAATAATTCGTTATTTTTCTAATGAAATAACAATCACAGTTCACAACACTCAGCATCTATTAAATTTCCAATATTGTTCAATTCTGCTTATGTGAAGATTTTACTCACACACCTCTAGATGACAGTCACTAATTTTTTATATTTTTTATTAATGGATTTATGCTTCATGTGTCAAGGTCGAGGTCATTAGAGGCGGGATGGGACTGGGAGGAATTTTGGCATGGCCATTTGAAGGAAGCATCCCGGCATTTGCCTGTAGCGATTTGGGGAAACCATGGAAAACCCAAATCTGGATGCCCGGACAGGGATTCGAATGCGAGGCCAGAGCGTTAACTGCTCACCCGCCACGCTCGGTGGTCCCTAAATCTCATTCAACCAATAGCCTAATATCTCTGCCTTTATGATATCCTTCTTGGAAACTTTGTCTTAATCCTTATGCCCAATTGTCTGTATTCCTTCTCTTCTTCTCAATTTCTTAATGCAGACATAAGAAATATTTTTCCCTTTCAGCAGTACACGTTGCAGGAGGTAGCAAATGCTAATGGCCCCATACCTACTGGGGGGCCCAACCTATGATTCTGGGGAGCTTTTTTTTATCTATACTCCTGCCCCCGACGGCAAAAACCAAGGGGCCCCTTCTTCACATTTGCTACAGGCCCCGTTTAATCCGGCCCTGCCTTTCGGCCATGATATTTTTCATGTATGCATCTTTAGTGCTTCTCTTCGCTGTTATTAACTCATTATTCAGCAGTCTAAAGTGTTTCCTTCTGGCAAGCTCTTTACACTTTTCTTCTTACCAATATATTCAGCCTTCCCATCTCCTAGTTGCACACTAAAGCTTATGTACTTTTATTGATTTCTCGATTCATCTATTGTTATCTCTCTAAATTATTCGTATATCCTCTCCAGTGTACTTGTGGTCTCCTGCATAAAGAATCTTTCCTTGAGATATCTCTTCAATTCAGAAATAGATGCCTTTTTATAACTGTATCAATTACCACCTTCAGTTATTGACACCAGTTTACAGAACCTTCTAATATTCTATTTGGCACTTGGTAAATTTAAATCCTCACCAATAATGGCCATCCAGCTTCTACCTGTGAAAATGAAAGTTGTTTCTTCCCAAGGACCTCATCTTGGTCAGAGTATCTTCCACTGCTGTAGCAGCCAACATTTATCTTTCCTTTCATATGAACTCCACCTTATCCCAAAAAAAAAATCTATTACTAGTAAGTCATGACTATCATCTTATGAACAGTAGCACCAGTTGCTAGGCAGTATAAATATCCCTTCACCAACTCCTCCTCTATCTCTGCAGTACACACCATAACTCCTCATTGTCTAGAACCAAGACTCTAGCCCTGCGTGCATCTCTATCAAGTTACTAACTTGTATTACCTTGTTCCATATACTTCTACACTTTACGAGCAGTAGCGCAACAACAGTTTTTTGACATTCTCATCATCAACAGTAATTTGCTCTTTTATTTTTTCATCAACATTTATCATTTCTCCAATATAGCAACTGCAACCAGAATACTTTTCTAAAGTATTTTATCCCCTCGAAAGTGCCTGTTAACCTAAAAAATGTACTAACCAAATCATTTCTAGAAGGAGGCTGTCATACAGATTTGGGCAATAACTCAGAAACTGCAGTAACTTTACAACCCAATAGTTGGCATATAATTGAAATGTACTGCCAAGCTCACATTCCATCCTGATACAAGTTGCTTTCAACATAAATTTGACAAAACTATTTTTTAATTACAACTGAAACCCAGCTTTTCACATTCAGTGGTGGGATGCCAAAGTATGAATGCATAAGTATAAAAATTTAAACTTTCATGATGAATGAATAAGGGTGGAAAAAAATTGAATAAAGGCACAGAAAAGATTTTTTGTTATTAATGATGTCGAGGTTATTAGAGGCAGGAACGTAGGTGTGGAAGCCTTTACAAAGAACCATCCTGGCATTCACCTTGCGAGAACGGTGGAAAACCCGAATCTGGACGGCCAGACAGGAATTTGAAACCGCATCCTCCCAAATTGGCGGCCAGTGTGTTACCATTTGCCCACTGTTTCCGTGAGAAATTAGTTGGTATTTGAGGTGCATTGTGGGACAAGTAGCATGTCCAGTGACTAGCATTCCACCACTGCCTGTGAAATATATATATATATTTTCCAAGAATTATTGACAGTTCACTTCACATTAGTTTATCCCCACCATCGTCACCACCCCCTCCCTCCCTGTTCTCCGTGGCCAATCTAGTAATGCGGTAAGTCAAAGTTTGTGCATTCCTCCCTCACCAACTGGTTTAATCCTCTATGGAGGAATCAGGTTTTAAACTGAAATATTGTAAAATCGTGATTGTCTATTGTTATATACATACATCACAACCCTTTATACTCCAACTATGGTAAATGATGGGTTTTTTAGCCATCCTTTGTTACACACTTAGCCTAAAAGCTGTTTCATTTTCCCTGGTATCTTTATTTTATTATTAACTAGCTGACCCGGCAAGCTTCACTATTGCTAGACTTGAGTATACAAATAGATTAAATGAATACATTTGAAAGATTGTATTTAGTACAAATTAGATATTTATGTATAAATTTTAATTACTGTTTCATTCAATTTCAAGTTTATTAAAATTGTCTTGGATATGGAATTATTTTTGGCGATTCCAATCAGCATATATATTTTAAAAAAAAAAAAAATCTGTTTGTTTTGGAGATATTTTCTAAACAGAGAAAAATTGCACGTGTAAATCAGTCTTAAGAGGGGTGAAACTGGAGAGCGAGTGCAGTTTTGTAAACTAAATGTAAACATAATTTTCACTTATTTTAAAGCATGTGTGTGCAAACTTCCTTCGACATCAAACAAAAACAGTAGATTTGTGTGTTGTCACAAAAAACTTTAAAAATAATTTTTAAAACTCAAGTTCAAATTTCTTGGTCAGCAATTGTCCGATCGTAATCTGTCCAGTGCTGTTTAATAGGAAATAATGTGTAGTTTAATAATGTTGCCATCTACTTTGTCTAATTTCCCCAGCGTTTTCAAGATATTTCCAAAAAACTGAATGGTTTTTATATAGTGTAAATTTTCCTTACTTAGGGTGACAGGGAAAGTGGGTGGGTTTTGTAAACCAAAGATAGACAGCATTTTTCTCTTTGCTTTAATTTAGACTAAGTTCCATGCACATTGAATAAAGATAGTGTAAGAAACATTGAAAATTAAGAAAGGAGGGAATACAGGCGATGAGAGGTTGGGATTTGGGAACCAAATGTAGACAGTATTTTTCTCCTTGTTTTAAAGTATACGTGTGTATAAGTGCCATCGATACCGGATAAAAACTGAGCATGTATGAAGAACACTGGCAAAAAATAAGGGGGGGGGGGATGGTAAAAGAGAAGAGTGATTTGGTTCTTGCAATCTAAATGTAGATCATATTTTTCTGTCTGTTTTATAGTTTGCCTGTGCAAAGTTCCATCAGTATTGTATAAAAGCTGTGGGTAGGTATATGAAATATTGACAAAAATCAGTGGGTTGGGGTAAAAGGGGAGAGAAGTTGGTTGTTTAAAACCAAATGTAAACAGCATTTTTCTCCTTGTTTTGAAGTATACAAGTGCAATGTTCCATCAAAAGTTGATAAAAACTGTGGAATTCAATAAAGATCACTGGAAATTAATAGGGGAGGGGTAAAGGGGGAGAGGGTGAGGTTGGGCAAGCTGAAAGTAAACAGTATTTTTCTGTTTGTTTTAAAGATTTTTTTTTTTTTTTTTATCTGCTTAACATCTCTCTAACAGCGAGGTCTTTAGAGACGGGAAAGGATGGGGGGCAAGGAATGGGAAAGAATTCGGCCATGGCCTTTTGAAGGAAGCTTCCCAGCATTTGCCTGGAATGATTTGGGAAACCATGGTTGTTTCAAATTATTTGTGGGCAAAATTTCTTCAAAATCAGATAGAAATGTAGCTATGTATAAAGAGCATCGACAATAATGAAGGGGTGGAAAAGGGGAGAGGGATTAGGTTTTTGTAAAAATTATGTCTACAATATTTTTCTATTTTTTAAAAGAAGTATATGTGCAAAGTTCTATTGAAATCATATAAAAAGTGTGGGTTTGTCTAAAAATTAATGGGTGGGAAGGGGGAAAGGGGATGCACTTCTGGAAACCAAATGTAGGCAGTATTTTTCTGTTTGTTTTACAGTATAGGCTACATGTGCAAATTTCTGTAGAAACAGGATAAAATCTGTTGGGTTGTTTAAATTATGGGGTGCTATGGGGAAGAGGGAGTGTTTTTTTTTTTTTTTGAAATTTTATTACTTAGGAACCATCTCCAACGTGCACTCAACAATATAACAAAGTTTCACCGTAATCGGATGAACAGTTTAGGAGCGCAATAAGGTACATTCATTTCTATATATATAATAAGATGATGATAATAGTGTACACGAAAATGCAGGGACTACGAGATTATCTGCCTATCAAAAAATCGCACCAACCTCTTAAAAATTTGGATTAATTGCTTGAATATAATGTTTTTTTTCACATTCCCCACTCACATTTTACAAAAATGACCCTCCAAATCAAAATGTGATAGTCTAGCAGCTATTAGATGTTGTCAGAGCTGTAAAACTAATACAAATCTTTAGAGATGTTGATTAATTCCTTTGTTATAAGATGTTTCTGACAATTCAATTTCTCTCCATTGTTAACAGTCACAAGAAATGTACAGTAACAAAATTATTTGCACAGAATCATGCATGTCAAATCAGTGGAGGATATTGATTGTTTTCATTGTGTACAAATACAATGTTCCAAGATGAAAGATGCAGCAGAAATTTCACATACAACTTTTATGAATTGTCTTCTGGTCCAGGCCTCATTTCAACTTGACGAGTTAGAAGAAAGCAAAATACGTTAGGTTGATGCGATTCCTGTACCAATAATATTTGTGGTAATATTGCAATGTGGTAGCATTTAGCTAACTCATATTTTGACTTTTTAATTTAATTTGGGCAGAATTTGTAAAATTTTAGAGGGTACGTGAAGACATTATATCAGAGTAGTTAATCCAAATCTCAGAAAGTAAGTACCATTTACTGATACGTCAAGAAAGTTGTGTAACCCCTGGAAATGATGTTGGGCAATAAAAATTAGGAACGGTTGGGAAAATAAACCAATCACTCACCACAGATGAAGCTATAAAAAATGCAAACTCTAACACACATATTATTATATTTCAGTTTGGGCAATCGTGTATACAAGTGAGACATGTGGGAAGGGGATCAGATGGGTGCAGACCAAGATTCAGGACATTTGCAAAAATTTGAATAATTAATCATCAATACTGAAGTTTAAAATTGAAATACCTTTTTCCACACACGTGTCTTTGGTCAAACAATATTTTAATTCTAAGCAACAGCCAATGCAGTAAATGAGAAGGCAATGTAAAAGACAGCAGTTTCTATCATGATACAAGCTTTGTCTAACATGGCACCCGTGAAAGCAGCTTAAATTACTAATAAAATCTAAAAACCCTTGTGCCTTATGCAGTAGCAAAAAGTATGTTACTTCGATCTATGTTATATTCAAACGAATAGCAAATGCTGCAAATATTTGCACAAGAAAAAAAAAACAGTTCACTCACATGCACATTAGTACATTCGCTATCTTGAGATATAAACTAGACCCCAACAAATCTGGTAATTTTTCTTATCCAAACTCTCATATAATGAATCTTATTGCTTCAGGGATCATATTAACCCATCAACTTTGCAATTAAATATTACAATCTTTTTAATACCACTTCTCATTTTTACTTTTTCTGAAAAGCAAAAGTTAGGAGTACAGTATATGGATCACTGCTATTATGCATAAGCAAATACTTATGCCAGTATCAAACTTCAGTAGAACCATTTAATCTAAGATATCTAAATTTCTTTCAAATCTGTCACATCATTATCAACGCAGAAGAAACTAGTACAGCCTGTATCATAAACCTCAAATAAATGAAATTTTCTTCTGCAAGTATGACAGTCAGGTACTGAAATAAATTACAGAAAGAAATTGTGAACAATTTATGGCTTCTGTGCAAAGTACAGCAAAAAAACAGTTATTTCGGTATGAAAATATCATTAACACATCCGTTAAGCATTACTATGCAAAAAAAAAAAGTTTCACGCAAAGCTGATAAAACAGATAAGACAAAAGTAATGAAATGCAAATAGTCGTGTTACATGTGGTATAAACCTATAAATATAGCAGTTATCGTGAATGTGCTACTTCAGCATGCGGTACATATGTTGATTTTCAAGGTATCAGAGGGTGTTAGGTTGAAATGCTGTGTGGACCAGAATGACAACTAATATTCCATAGTGTATAGTGGACTTTGAGTGAAGATGGTGGCCATGCAGAATTCTGACTGTAATGACATCAAAATATCTAAGGCCACAAAGTCAGTAATGTGCTTAAGCATGGTATGGTAAGGTTGAAATGCAGCTTAGATCAGAATTACTAATATTCCATGGTGCTTGGTGGATTTTGGTCAAAAAAGATAGCTGCCACACCAAGATCTAACTACGATTACATCACGGGCAGCTTGAGAAGTTTATCGACACTGTCAGTAATGTGCGTAATTGTGTGTTTCAGTTTGCATTAAACCTTTGTTATCTATTTACAACTTTTGACTACACATTCACGAGTTAATACTAAGGAAGCAGTCTGCCACAATTTCAACCTGAAACAATTTTTTTCTACTGGCTGTACTTTAATTGCAACGGAGCACTTGCTCTGGTGGCAATTTCTGTACACACCCATTTTCCCCAACCTACTTTTTCCCCTCTACTAATTTCAAATTTTAAATTATTTTAACATTTAGGTTTAGTACACACCATTGCTCTTGACAATTCAATCTAATCACTGATCACCTCAGTAACTCAATTTACCTCCAACAGTTAAATACAGTAATTTAAAATACAAATTTGAAATCAAAGTAGATATGGAAAATTGCCACTCCCTTGCAACTAAATTTATAATCATTGTAGTAAAAAAACATTCAATGCATAATAATTCAAATGCTGCAAAAAAAATTGCAATAATTTGGCTGAAATACGATATAAAAATAAGATTAACAATGTCAGATCTTAATGATACAGTGATTGCGACAATGCGGGAGCAAAATGCAGTCAGTCTCTTGCATTCGAATTAGCATCAAAGCAATTGTGCAATCACACAATATAGAAAGAATAGAAAACTGCAAGCAATGACAGTTACAATAATACCGATCTTAAAAGTTTATCGTCTTAAAAAAACATTTTTTCCCCACCAACAGATCAAAATCAATACTTCCAGGATATAGGCCTACCCCCCAAATATGAAAATCCACTAAATAATGGGCTAAAGTTGTTTATACAGCCAATGATTTCAGATTCTACATCCTGCCAGCGTTATTTGTAAAAACATCACCCAACTTTATCACGGTTTGCCTGGATCGGGTAAATTTTGCTAAGTAATCACTGTCACATGCTTAATTTTCATACAGTTTCGTAATCAGGAATACTTTAACTTACAGCTTTCATTTTAGTGGCACGAATTCAGCGAGACAACTTGAAAAATATTCAAGATCCTTCTTAATTAATTCAAATGAAATTTACAAGGTATTTAATAGGAATACGTTTTGCTGCAGTACCTACCCTTTTTTGCTCTGTCTACTGGCTTTGCCTTACTGCGATTT
Organism: Vandiemenella viatica; assembly: GCA_031002005.1. NCBI lineage: Eukaryota > Metazoa > Arthropoda > Insecta > Orthoptera > Morabidae > Vandiemenella > Vandiemenella viatica. The sequence continues at coordinate 266,283,993 of CM061919.1, forward strand.
CATACTCACTCTGCTCCCCCCCTAAGCGCTTCATACAATTAACTCTTGCTCCATTGCCATCGCAAGAAACCTCTCCAAGGTCCAAGCAAACTAAAATAAACCACACCCACCAGATCTTTGACGAATCAGAACATATCGTTGGATGAGTAGACTTTGCACCTGATTTCTTTGCTGAAGTAAAAGATCATAAATGTAAATTGCTAATACTGGACTAAAAGACTATCATATCTGCAACTCTCATTTGTTATCAAGGAGGAATGTCATGTACTGAGAAGAATAACTTCAATATCTAAATAGAAAACAAGGCGTACGCTACCTCATTGGTGGATTTAGATCACGTGACCATGACGTTTCTGATTCCTTTTATAAATTCATTACATCTACGTCAACTAACTTCCTTGGCTTTTGTGTTTTCTGTTGGTTGTGACGCAGATACACGGTGAGACAGAAGGTCGCTTGTTATGGAGTGTAGTTGATATCTTGCAGAATTGTTGAAATTGTGTGGAATACTGTCTGATGTGAGTTATCCGTATTGTAACTTGACCTTTATGACTTATTGAGGTTGGCGTTCTGTTTGAATTTATGTTTGTTTGAGAAGGAACTGCTGAAAAGGTGATAGTACGGAGACGAAGCGCCATTTTGTATTCATCCGTTTCGTCGGACAGCTGTTATCAACTTCTGTTTGAGAAGATTGCCTTAAGCTGTGTAATTGTAAGCTAGAATTGGTGCTATCCTTTGTGTTGTATTATATGTGAAAGTAAAACATTTTAATGAACGGAGTTTTACATGGAACTATAGATTCTGTGAAAGGTAGTAAGGCTGACAGTTCGTTTTTGACAGTAGTACTATTTGACGTGATAAAACTTTAAATATGGTTGAAAAAAATTTCTGTGCACACACAAATCCTCTCTCGCACAGCCCCACGACTCGTCAAAAATCTCATTCCAAACAAAGGTTTTTGAAAAGTGCTATGTACTTTCAAAGCTTTGTTACTCCTCCTAGGGGGAGAGTTAGGAAATTTGGTTGCCAAGAAACTATGAACAATCAAGATAAGTCACGAGTTGCAGACGCTGGTGTTTTTCATCCATCAAATTCTCCAAGACAGGGTTCTCCAAAATTATCTGTGACAGGAAATCCGTCCAAAGATGGGAGCCCAAGATCTTCACCACCAATTGGAGATTTTTATGCAGGTGCTAAGTTCAGTGAACCACCTTCTCCAGCTGCATTACCAAAGCCACCAACGCACTGGACTACTTGTCTGTACATGGCTTCAGGTGTTGCATTTCCAGGTGTTGGTTCCGAGAGAGTGGACAAGTGTAGAGAGATAACTAATCAGTTGAAAATCTTGCTGAATGTTTCAGCTTGAAAGAATATGCCAAAATAAGAATCAGATGTTTTAGATTATGTATGAGCAGATATATGAATGTTTTATAGCTTATATGTGGGAAGGCTTTAATTTAATGCACAGTATGTGAGCAGGACAATGCATACTAAAATGCTGCAATATTGATTTCATGTTGTATTACCACATATTCCAGTACAAGCCTTGAATTGGCACTGTTTGATAATGAAAACAAATATTTTTCAGATGATTAAGTTCATTGTTTTGCTCACATCTATTTTTAAACAGTGTGATCTTTGTAATTTCTCTGCAGCAATAATTTTACAAGGATTACAACTTAGCTTTAAGGCAACTTATGATTCAATTTAATAGTTTAGATCCCCAAAATTATATATAAAGTCGATTTTTTATTTGTTTAAAAAGTCTAGTGCATTTGTAAATATTTCAAAAATTGTGAAAAACAGTAATCAAATCATAAAAAATACAGTCTTTAAATAGTTTCTTTTAAGCATTTGTTGCCAGGTTTCTATAGTCTATAAGTGTAGCTTAAGTAATTTGATTCATATCCACATAATTCATAAGTGTATTTAAATTACCATACAGGATTAGCATAAAAATATGGTACAAGGAAAAGATTGCAGAAATTTTTTCTGGTTTTTCGTTTGGAAGGTTTTGTAAAACTTTTGTTTTGGGACTGCAAACATACTTCAGCACAGACTCACTCTTTTAAGTTAGTGTTTCATTTTAAGTCCGAATGACCTTAAGAGACTGAAGACAAATTTATATAAATCTAGTCATAGGTCATCATTTTAATAATGTCAGATGTACATAATTGTGTAGATCACAAATATTTTTTAAATTGTCTGTGATGACTGGAAAGTTGCCTGTAAACTTGGATTGTATTGGACGTAATAAAATAGATATGGATCGAGAGAAAGCAGGTCCATCAAGTTTCTTAAGGAGTCAATTGATGTAGAGATACTCAGGTTTTACAGTTCCTTCCATGTGATAATAATGTACAAATGCTTTGTCAACTGCCTATCAAAAATCTACAATAATTTGGTACAAAGTTGTCAAGTTGGAAAATTTATTATCAGTTACGATTGTGCTACATCGACAGGTTAATCGTAATTAGGTTGAGGAGTTGATTGTTGGACTGAGAGACAATGCTATAACTTTCACAGGTTAGATGTGTGATTTTCTGACTTTGGAATGAATGGTGTTGTTGAGTGTGGACTGTGTCTCGATTAAAGTTGCAAACATAAGCCATAGAGAAAAACATTCCGTACAAAAAGTAAACCATTTTGATCACCTATGCATTGTGATATTATACAGACATTTCATAAACTATACAGTGGAAGTTTATAAGTCAGCTTTCAGAAGACTAAAGGACCAAGTGAAACACTAACTTCTTTTCGTATGGAAGCGTGAGATTTACAGGCAGCCGAGTACAAATAGAATGTAACTTGTCTTTCAATGTAGAGCGGGGCTTTGCCGACCCACCCCATCAAATCGGCAAAAGCACTGTAATAATGTTTAATAATAGTGTTTTTATCATGGTAAATGCTGGTGAAGTATTTTAGATCTTTTGTCTTCCACCATACTAAGTTGCATTGTGCAATGCCATAGGCCTATCAATGAGATCTTTGATATTATTTGTTAAGATATGTATTTTCTCTTTTTATATATATTTTTATGTACTACTTAGATCTCAGTATTGTAATGTATTTTGTTTCTCCTTCCCTCTTAAGAACTTGAATTTCAAAATATTTTATCATGTTTCTAAATTTTTAAGTTAAGTCTCAAATGAGGGTTGGAATTGATGTAACTGATTTAGTTTTAATTTTCTGTCATTTGTACCTGTTTCCCACTTTTGTGCCCCAAGTCATCCTCTCCTATCCCCTGCTGGTCAGGATTAAGTGGTTATACTTTGACACTCATCATTTTCATGTTTCTTAGTCCTATATTTTCCCCATTTCATTTTGTAAAAAAAGAAAGTTGATAGTGATCATTTCTTTTCCTCAACATTTTTGGTATAGCCTATCAACATTTTTCAGTCAACTGTTAAATTTTTATCTTACCAAGGTAGTAAAAAAGTTAGGTGGTAATGATAAAGAATGTTTGAAATTCTTTATTTTGTGATGCTTCCAATCCCTTAAATACTGGAAATTAAGACTGCCTTATTTCTTATGTTAAAATAATTTGCGTGTAGATTCACTGAGCCATTAATTCTTGTCCAGGCATTCCATTAAAACTGCAACTTATCCCTACCCCTCTTCCTCCCCCCACCATACCTTTCCCTTTTCCGGCCCTTTTTAGGGCCCCCACAATAATCACAAAAAAGCAAATCTGTCTCGGTCAATTCCGGAAAGGGTATTGTCAGTCTGATCGTGCATGTGTGGATATGGTAGTGCATGGTAAACATAGATTGCTAGCAGTTCCAAATGTAGACACTCATTATCCTGAAGTTTCAAGAGGTGTTGCAGTTTGTGTTGGTCAGGTCCAGAACGGGGTAAGTGAACCAAACAGTTATAATTGGTTTGATGGAGGGTAAATGGAGCTGACAAACAAATATTAGTACTATATATTTTTAGTAGAACCTGTATATACGATTGGGAATTAGAGGGTATGATGATGAATTTGCGTGTAGACTGACTGAGCCATTAATTCTTGTCCAGGCATTCCATTACACCTGCAACTTATATCTCCCCCCTCCCCCCCACCCAATACATTTCCTTTTTCCGGCCCCCACAACAATCACAAAAAAGCCAATGTCTCGGGGAATTCTGAAAACGGTATTGTCAGTCTAATTGTGCATGTGTGGATACGGTAGTGCATGGTAAACGTAGATTGCTAGCAATTCCATATGTGAGAGTAGTCACTATTCTTAAGTTTCAAGAGATGTTGCAGTTTGTGTTGGTCAGGTCCAGAACGGGGTAAGTGAACCAGTTATAATGGGTTTGACGAAAAGGGGGGGGGGGGAATGGAGCTGACAAGCAAATATTAGGATATATAATTTTTATTTTATTTTTTAGTAGAACCCGTGTATATCTTTGTGAATTGGAGGGTATGATGATGAAGATAAAATTGGTTTAATTCTAGATCGCGATACCGCTTCAGTGCTAAGTAAACACTTTTTCAAAATATCATTGTTGGTACAGGGATCATATGAAAATAAGTTTCTAAAGTCTCAATAAATGGTTGTGGTTAGCTTGAAATAAGCCCCGGTATATAGTAAAAAGCTTCAATAAAGCCATAGAAATGCGGTATTTACGCACAATGAAAACGCTCTATTCCCAATTTAAAATATTTTGCTATCAAAAATTTCTTTTAAGATATTTTTTGTGAGGGAGAGAAGCTTAAATGTCAAGATCACATTGCAACAAAGGAATTAATTAACATTTCCAAGAGATTTGTATTAATTCTGTCACATTGGCGACATAACGGTATCGTGATCTAGAATTAAACTGTAAATTTCATATGTAATGAATGATGATGGTTTGGTAGCAGTTTTTCAGACACTTATTTTGCATGTACTATTAGATTTAAAAAGTAATGGTGTAAGATTTGGAAGGAGGGGAATTATGGTTTGTAATATATATTTAAAAAAATTAAATATAGGGTTGTTGGAAGTAATCGTAATGTTCGGTGACATGTAGGGTTAAAAATTACTGGCCAATTAGTTTGTCTGCTTTGCTATCTACCTTTTAAGCATTTCTGTAGGAGAGACATTTTTCATCTTCTCTAACGGTTTTTGCCTTATTTGACTCCATTTTATGGCTCTGTCAAATGCCTTGGAGAGATCTACCTAACCAGCTTGCCCCCCCCCCTTTTTTTTGTTCATTTCTGAAAAAAATATCTTTCATATAGTCCACCAACAGATTCACTTTAATATCCTTGCCTAAAGCCATGTTGTCAATTCAGAAACCAGTATCAAAGACATTCTTGATGTGGTTGCATATGATTTGGGTCTACTGGAGATTGCGATTCCACTACAACAACATTCACTAATCACATCATAATACTACTGTAGTCAATAGCAAGATGTATTATTTTCACCCAGTAATTCCGTTATAATACTACCTGGACGACTATTTCCAAGCAGAAATTAGGTTGTAATACATCCTGGATTGGCAATGCACCATTAAATGTACAATGGAAAATATTTCTAGTGGTGTCTTACACTTGACTAACTGCAGTATTATGATGCCAGTTCCTTGTGGAATCGCGATCTGCAATAATTCCAATTCTTACCATCAGTTTGCCTACCATTGATGTCAAACTAATCTGCCAGTAAAGTTTGAACCATATTTGTCACACCTTCCTCATGGGCCTTTACTACTATTGAACTTTTCCAGTCCTATGATAAGAAGCGGGACACCGATAATATTTCAAGGTAAGGTATATTGTTAAATTACACTATCTTCAAGACATCTGTAGCAATATTATCAAAACCAGCATCTGCAAGCGTTTTTAGTGGCTTCATAATTTTCTCATTATCTGTCTCGATTTTTATGTTTCTACTTATATGGAGAAGCTCCTCTTTTGATTTAAATAAAATTAAATTGCAATGGAGCGCACGCTCCGGTGGCAATTCCCTAAACACCCATCTTCCCCCTTTTCTGCATCCACTTACATTTACCTTTTACAAATTTTAACTATAAATTCTTTTAATGTTTTTGGCAAATTATTCATCATTTCTCTTGGTAACTTATTGCAATCCCTGACACCCTTACCTAAAAAAGAATCTTCCTATACCCTTGTGCCTGAAATCGAGTGCCAGCTTGTGGTCATGGTCATCTTTTCCCTTCAATGCATTACTTCCAATTCTTACACCAATATCTTTCCATGCCTCATATCCAATATACGCCTTGCACATTCCTATGACCGTCTTCACCCTCCTTCTGTCTTGCAATGAGTCCCATTACAGCTCTTTTATCATATCTGTTACTCATTGTGTTCTGCGATAATTTCCAGAAACAAATCTAGTGGGCCTTCTTTGCACCTTCTCCAACTCCTGTATTTGATACTCAAATTGTGGGTCCCACACTACACTACCATATTCAAGCAATCGCCTGACCAAAGTTTTGTAACCCAATCTGTTTACTTCTCTCGTGCATCCCCTCATCACTCTCTCCAACAAATGCAGAATTTTGAAACCTTTTCCTGTCCAATGTGATCTGCCCAGTTAAGCTTGTTATCAAATGTAATGCCAAGATATTTACATTTCGAGTCTTCAATAAGCAATTCTTTTCCCACCTTATAATCATAATAAACCTTTAGTTTTTTATTTGTGTATGTAATAAGCTGACTATTCTATGCATTTATCTTCATGCCATGTTTACCAACCCAACGAGATATGCTATCCAGATCACCCCGCAACAGTTTACAATCCTCAACCATTTTGATCCTTTTATATAGCATTTTGCGATTTGCAAACAATCTTATTTTTGATAGTAAGCAATCAATGCAATTATTCATTAGAATAATAAATAGCAATGGTCCCAATACGCTACCCTGTGGCACTCCCATTTTTACTTCCACTTCTTTTGATACCGCATTTCCTTCTACCTTTCAAAAATTCTTCTATCCAGCAAATCACTTTCTGATCCACTCCAATAGATTTTACCTTATTTACCACCATTTTATGGCTCACTCTGTCAAAAGCCTTTGAAAGATCTAGTGCTACACATCAATTTGATCTCCCTTGTCCATTTGATACGAAATATCTTGTATATATCCCACCAACTGAGATGCATATGAATATCTTGCCTAAAGCCATGTTGCCTACTTGAAAACCACTTACACTCCTCACATATATTTCTGATGTGGTTGCATATCAATCTCTCCATTAATTTACCTGCCACTGACGTCAAGCTAATTGGCCTATAATTTTCAACTCTATTTCACCAGCACTACTATCGCACCTTTCCAATCCTCCGGTAAGCAGCAAGTATCAAGACTCAATTTAAATAATATTTCAAGGTAAGGTACAATGTCACATCCTGCTATTTTTAAGATATCTGTAGTAATATTATCTACACCGGTCCCTTTGTTTTTTCAGCTTTCTTTGTTCCTTCACGATATCCTCAGGATGAATTTCAAATTTTATGGTCTGCTCATTTATAATTGTTTTGTTAAGCTCGTTATCCGATTCAGAACCACCTGTTTCCGATTCATTGTCCCTATTGCTCTCACTAAACCAGTTACTTAAAATCTCTGTCTTTTTCAAATACTCTCCCATCCCTAGAGGATAGCCCCTAGTGCCTCATTAAATTAGTTAATGTCTGTCATTTTTAAATACACAGTAACTTCTGCTCTGTCCTTGCCCACAATTGTCTGCATACTTTCCCTCCCTCTCAGTTTTCTAACATAGCATGCATCTGGAATGTCTATGCTGTGTTACGTACACAGCTGCTGTGTACATATAATCTTCATAAACCCATGTTTAGCTCCTTTGTTTGTTGCTATTAGTTCCTTGTTTAGTTGGGTCAAGTGTTCCCTACTGTTTTTTGGTCTGTTAGCTGTGTTGTGTTCCCACCAGCCTCTTTAACCTCCTAACGTCACCGTTATAAAAAATATTTCTCTTCTTTATTTTCTGTTTTGAAATAAACATTTCTTCTCCCTTGTTAACTGCTTGAACTCTTCCTGCTTTGACTCCACTATATTAGTGCCTTTCCTCAATATACCAAACCTTCCTGTAAAATCTCTCCTCAGTTCTCAAATATGTGCCTTTTTTATAACTGTACCTTCAGTTAGTTGACACCCCACAAGGTTATCATAGGCCTTATTAAGAATATGTAAAACATGTTTGGTCCCCTTTCTGTTCTGCTCTACCACTTGTGTAAAACCTAGAGCACCCTGGTTTTTTTTACTAATTTTTTTTTCATAAATCCGTATATTTGATAAATTATAGTTTTATATACGGAACTTACATTTTACATGTGTGTTTTAAATCTTACTGAATCATATAATGTCTTACATAATGATTCATAAATGTATCTATAAAGGTAACATAATTTTATTCATCCTCTACGTCAGTACCACATCACTAGTATCAGTACTACCAACACTAGTTCGGTATGTTTCGGAGTTTTCTGTTTCTTCTTCTGTCTCCTCTAGCTCCATAACTTCAGAAATAATTACATTATCTTTTACTGGTTGTCCTTTTATTGTACAAAAAAGATTGAGATTGCAATTTTAAATTGTGAGCAAAGTACACATTGTGCACAAAGACTGCACCGATAATTCTGTATTAAGGTCTTTTAAGTTTGAATGTAAATCTATTATCATACAAAATAGTAGCTTTATTTTTTTTTTTTTCAACTGTTGGTTTACGCCAACGGTTGCAAGGAAACGATTCATAATTACTGACAATTTAATGACTCAGTATCACTATACACTGAGAGTTTAACAAGTATATGAATATAAGTAAATTCAAAAATCCGTAGATAAATTTAAATTCCTAATTTTTTGAAAAGATCCATAGGTCTACAGATAAATTCGCAGGGTTGGCAGCACTAGTTAAAATAGCAAGTATCAATCCAAACAACGGGGAATGGGGATTCCTTCTCGCGCAACCTAGCCTCTTCGGGAAGTCTCCGTTCGTAAAAGAAAATTTCAGTCAATGTTGCCAATATTTTTGTAATTTTCTTTTCTACTGAACCAGTAAAATATAGTAGATTTAAAAATTAAGATAAGTACTTAGTATAAACTATAAAACAGTCATATTAAATCATAAATGCCTTAAAAATTTGAGATTTATTTTTGTTTTGCTACCCCCAAGTAACTCGTGGTCATGATCCATAAACACCAGTCAACTGTAGTTGTATTTGCCAACTAGTATGAAATTCCCTCCACAAAGTAGTGCTCCTCTATCTCTGCAGTACACTTTATAACTATCAGGAAAAACCTCCTTGTCTAGTGCTCCTTCTGTTAACTCATATAGTTACTTATAGTTCGTACATCTCTATTAAGTTTTAAAATTCTATTTCTTTGTTCATTGTACTTCTACAGTGTACCTGTAATACTCGTATTATTGGCTTTGTTATACTTTCAGCATTAACCTTCATCCTTCCAGTTGTACCCTCCTCAGCTATTATTTCAACAGCTTTATTTATTTCTTTAGTATCAGTGATTTTTCCCATTGTGCATCTGCAATTGGTATCTCTTACATCACTTGTTTTTATCCCCTCACCAGTCGCACCTAACCTTAAAAAAAGGCACAGTCCTGACCTCACCATCATTGGAAGTGGGCTGTCTTATAGCTTTAGGTGTAGGCCGTGCCAAGTAAAATCCCACCTATCAATGGTATCCTGAGGCACAATCACCAAGAAAGAACTAATCAGTTTTTAAAGTAACACCTATGGTACCACGTTTATCCCCCTGGTTCAACTGGCGTCGCTCATGGCGACTTAGGACCCACACGAGTTCTACCTCCGTATGCTGTGCCCCCTTTACTACCATCCTAAGGTCACAATCTATACCAGGGTTGGCCAACCCAAATAATCATGCGGGCCGCTTTGGAAATGCATCGTAACTCCGTGGGCCGCATATAAAATTATTTATGCCCAGATGAGATTTAGACCCACTATAGACATTTTTTAGGAGTGAAAAATTGAAACATAATGAGTTATTATTGTTGTGTTTACTATTATTCTTACTTGTAAACATACATAATACAATAATAATGATACTAAACGCACATTGTAAAAAAATATGTAGCACTAAAAATGAAATATGAAAAATATTTTGTATGAGTGTGATGAATCTCGCCGGCCACAAAAATGTTCAAGGCAGGCAGCAGGTTGGCCACCCCTGCTCTATACTATAACTCGTGTTCCTATCGATATTATTCCCTGCATGTCCCACTATCACTACTGTATCGTCTTTAGTGCAAGCCCCTACATAGTGATCCTACATCCTTTGTTGGCTGCCCGCGCTCTATGATATTTCAGATGAAATGGACGGGAGGCCAAATTGATAGTGTGGGACTAGAGTTGACAGAGTGGATTATAAAATTGTGATAAATAAGGTAAAAACCGTTAGAGCAAATGAAAAAATAACTTGCTGGTGGAGGAATTCTTAAACTGAAGAAAGCAAAGATTTTGGGTAGGAAATGAAGTAACAACAGGGGGGAGGGGGGGGGGTGTAGTCAAAATAGGAGCACCAAGCGTGGTGGGTGAGTGGTTAACGCTCTGGCCTTGCATTCGGGAGCATGGCAGTTCAAATCCCTGTCCAGGCAGTTAGGTTTTCTATGGTTTCCCCAAATCACTCCAGGCGAATGCCAGGATACTTCCTTGAAAAGGCCATGGCTGAAATCCTTTCCCGCCTCTAAAAGACCTCAACGTCGACAAGGCAGAAGTAAAAAAAATATGAATGCCACAGGGTAGTGTACCATTGCTGCTTATTATTTTAATGATTGTCTGGCTATCCAGATTTTGGTTTTCCAGGGTTTCCCCTAATCCCTCCAGGTAAATTCCAGGATGGTTTCTTCGAAAGGCTATAAATGATTTTCTTCCCAATCCTTGCCTCCAGTTCATTCCAAATTCTATTGACCTTGGTGACAAGGTGTAAAGCCATAAGGAAAAATGTAAAAATCTTGGCATAACGTTTTGATGGTAAACTCAATTGGGCAAGTGATAGGATAAAGTTTCAGAATCCTTCATTTAGGGGAGAGAAGGTACCAGAGAATGGAGGGAACTGTGCTACTAAACTTGGGTCAGACCATTGCTCGAATATGGTGGTGTATTATAGGGTCCACATGTTGGCAAACAAATACAGGAATTGGAGGGCATGCAAAGAGCAGCTAGATTTATTTGTGGAATTTATCGCAGGACCCAATCGGTAACTGATACGATAAATAAGCTGGATTGGAAGTTGCTGGAAGACAGGAAAAGGGGGGGGGGGGAGTGAATAGAGCACTGGGAGTGTATAAGGCATATTGGTGAGTAGGCTTTGATGGATATTGGTAGAAGAATCAAGTAGAATGTGTAAAGAAAATGGTGATTGTGGCCACAAGCTGGAAATTTATTTCAGGCTTAAGAGAGTGGTTAAATTTTGTTGGTAAGTCTGGGATTAAAATAAATTGCCAGGGGAAGTGATGAAAAATTTTCTGGAAACACTGAAATAATTTAAAATTCGTTAAAGTGGGTGGGTTTGAAAATTACACTGAAAGAATTGAGGGGGAAGGGGAAAACATGAAATGAAAATATAGATGGGTAACTAACTGTCAACCAGGCATAACAATTAAATGAGTTTACCTGCCGTTACAAACTTTCGTCTGTTGATTTTTAGGAGGGAGTTATGTTTGCGACTACAAGCAGCATGTATTTCATCTTTATCATATCATATACATCTTTCCTAGGTAACATAGCCTATGACCGTTATGATATGTTAACACTCTCTGTTTGAAAATTTTAACCTTCTTCACTTACAGAAACCAAAATCTTACAGTGTAACACACTTTTATGCTCCTCAGTTTATGGGGTTTCTTGGTCAGTGATCTGAACAGTGTAGGCATTGTAGTAGTTTGTGTGCAGTGGAGCAAATATTGTTATCAGTATTGCCAACCTCCAGACTACAGTTTTTAGGATTCTTTATCTTGCGAAAAGACAAAGCTCTTATGGATTCAATCATTAGTCACATCCTCGTAACTTCTGTGCCCTCTTACTAACAAACATAATTGTGCACTACTTTGGGTCTTCTTAACTTTAATACATTTAGGGTGTAAAGTTTGAAAAAATTGTAGGGGGCTAGAAAAAAAAAACAGCTATGGAGGAGAGGCTGAATTAAAAATTTTCTTTAGACCATCTACTGAGGTGCCAAAGAAAGCTGGCAACCAGCAAACTCTCAAAATGTTTGAATTTTCTTTTTACGTCACAATTTGAGTTTATGGAAAAAAAAAGACCACAAAAAATTCATCTACTACTCACCTTTATTTCAAAAATTACTGACCCAAAAATTCTTTTAGAATTCACGAAGTTTACTTGTGTGCTTAGTTTTCACAAAGTAACTAAGTTGATAATTTTAAGATTTGATAACTCTGATAATTTTTACCAACAGAAGTCATAATTTTAATTAATTAGGGAACGTCATGAATTGGATCTTTTTTTTAGGTAAGTTGCAGAAAAGGAAAAAATAGTGAAATTATTTTATATACAATCTGTACAGAACCTACAACTGGCAATTGATTTTTTTTCTTCCCCCCACAATTTGTTGCATTCTTGAATTGTGAACTGTTTATACATTTTTGAGCAGTTTAGATTGAAAGGTCCCCAGCTCTCTTAACCTTATCTTCATCCGTGGCACATATTGATGTGTAAAGTATACCAGAACACTTCTTTGGTTTTATTCCACATTAAGCCGTATACCCGGTAGGATAATTGGGTTACTTTAGTTAGCCATAACGAGGGGTACGTTGTGAGGGAATCAAAAACATGTCTGGCAGCTGAACAATATCGTACAGTGATTTGACTGATTCCAACTTTTGGGTCAGTGTGGAGAACTTTAAGCTTTAATTGTCCTCTTTTGTTATAAATATGCAAGACTAAACAATTTGAAATTGAAAATACGCTGTATGGCACCGGTAATGAAACAGTGAAGAATATATATTATTAATTTTAAATATACTTTAGAGCTACTGAGATTAATTATAAGTTTAGATGTAAATTCTTCATTTGCAGTTTGTGCTCTACCCTTTGAGGGAATCTGAATTGAAAGGAGTTTATATGGACTGGTGACCAAGTGGCAAATTTTAAAATTCCTGTAGGGTCTGCGTCTTCAAGATTCTACCCAGAGTTTTGCCGTGGACTGTACTGTACACACTCAAAAACTAGCTTTCCCATGAGATGGAGGTCCCCTGTAGAACCTTCTGGCCACACTGGGTTTTGAACTCTCACTGATTTATCATAAGCCTACTGTTATTGTTTAGGTAAGTTGCATACAGCATTGCACTTCTGTGTGTAACCAATGCATTTCATTTTCTCTCTCTCTCTTTTTTTTTTTTAATGTATGACCTGGCAATAACCAGGTTAGGAAGTTATGTTTTGGTATACCAGATATTGTCCGTGCCTTTAACAAATTTTTCCAACCCTCCCACACACTTCCCCAATCCTTTTTCACAATTAGAGCTTCAATCCCTTCTTTTTTTTTTGGTCAGTATGGGGCGAGGGAGGGGATTGATTTCAGTTTATGGTCTGATCAAGAAAGCGAAACCGATCTGGTGGATGAAAGAATTAATGCTTGGGCCTTACGGTGGAAAGCTGTGGGTTTGATCCTGGTACTAGTAAATGTTGGACTGCTTTCCAAACTCCCAAATAAGACGGGTTAGTTAGCCACACAGCAGATCAGTTGCAGAGTGTATATTTGACAACCTGTTAAAAACTATTTTTTTTTCAGGACGAGAAGGTGATGGCAACAGCAAGTGTATCTCTCCAGTGCAGCAATCCAGTACTGGCTCCAGATGAGTTATGAGAATGTGCAGAAGCAGAAGGAGCAGTCACATCACATTTTACCAGGCGTATCAGTCTGATGTAGACTAAATAGGTTCCCAGCTGCAAACCCATGAAGACTATATCACACACCAAATTTTCTTCATTCGAAAGCTGAGGGACACTATGGAGTATTAACAGAATTTGAGATACCCACCCTGCTATAGTTGTCATCACAATTAGGAGGCAACAAAGGCATAGAGAACAGCCAGTCAAGGTACCACCAATCAGAGCAGTCACTGGAAGGAGGGGGAAATGCAACTTGTCTTGTCCTTCACTTGGTAGCAGATAAAAGGCACTCCACTCCTTCTGAGTGTACCGATGCTCTTCTGGTGGCCGGCCCCAAACAATCTACAAGTAGCTTCGTTGAGAACATGGCCCCGTGGACTTGGGGCACTTTCACACGGACCGGAGCTGACTCCGGCACAGGATGCAATATTATCAAATGAAAGCTTTCACACCTACTCCAGCTTCCCGCCACCGGCAAATGCAGCCGGCGGTGAACTCGACAACCGGACCGGCCCTTTGATCTCATTGTTTGTTATGCACATTGGTGGCGCTGACGGAGAGATGTTTATACAATCTAATGTCAGTCACAACAATTTTCCTCTTAGTTTTGTAACACGATACTGTGACTTTAATTGAATTGGTGGAGATTAAACCATATTTGTGGGCTAAAACAGCTGACTACTTCAATTTTAAATTGTTTCACCGTTTTTAGTAAATTATTTATCTGTTCTCTTGGTAACTTATTCCAATCCCTGATACCCTTACCTATGAATGAAAATCTTCTCACTCCCTTGTGTCTGAAATTGAGTTCCAGCTTATGGTCATCTTTTCACTTTCATCCAATACTTTTAATTGTTACACCAATATCTTTCCATGCCTCATCATCAATATACGCCTTGTACGCCCCCATGACTCTCTTCACCTTCCTCCTGTCTTCTTCTGAATCTCATTCCAACTCTTTTATCATATCGGTTACTGATTGTGTTCTACGGTAATTTTCAGAGACAAATCTAGCAGCCCTTCTTTGCACCCTCTCCAACTCTTATATTTGATACCCAACCAGTGATTTATGCTTAGCAGAATTACAGAACTTCAAAACTTTCCTCAAACCATTATCATCAAACCATTCCCTGCATCATCATATCAGTTCTGGACAAATATTACCTTTTTATGGGTTGGTAACCTGAATTAAATTATATAGTGACCCTAGATCTTAATTAAAGGACACATAGACTGTCTACAAACACTGAATACACAGGGGCAAAATTGACTTTTACGGATTGACATCATGTGGTCCAATTGGCACTAAGCATCGCGTGACAGTATTTCCACATTTTTGTTTTATTAAAAACAATATATTTTCAAGTCTCATTCAACAAATAAAGTTGATTTTTGGTATTCAATAAAGTTTTATGGTTCACTGTTTCATATCAATTACCATATTGTATCACTCGAGCTCTACTCTGCATCCTTCTCCAGAAAACACAACTGATGGGTGTGCCAACAACAGAGTGGGGCAGAGCATTTTGTGCAGAATGCCTTTGATCAGAATCTTGACAACTTTTAGACTAGCAGTCATCTATAACCTCACCCAAGAGTTCACATTAGTATGGAGCATTCAAACTGAAAATCAACTCCTTTATCATCCAAAAGCCTTATTTATATTTTATTGGACCTTGTGTAAACAAATTACTCCACAACTCCTGACACCGGTGCTTAAGTCGAATGGAAATGATTTGCCTGCCTTGCCTATAAAATTAATTTCCTTTTGTTAATAAGGTTGTATAATGGTGACAGTGAAAGTGACATTAGGCAATGAAAATAAAGGAGGTGGGGAAAATAACCTATCCTTTATCACATATAATGGCAGGATGGCCAGACAAACATGAACACACAGACCGAACATGGTGGGTGATCAGTTAACGCTCTGGCCTCGCATTCGGGAGGACGCCGGTTCAAATTCCCATTTGGGTGTCTACATTTCAGTTTTCCATGGTTTCCCCAAATCACTGCAGGCAACTGCCGTAGTTTTTCCTTCAAAAGGCCGTGGCTGAATTCCTTCTCATTCCTTGGCCCCAGTCCCATCCCGTCTCTAATGACCCTGCCGTTGGCGAGGTGTAAAGCCATAAAAAAACACTAATATTTTTCACAATATTTCAGTTTAAAACATTATTCATATATGTAGGATTAGGCCATTTGTGCATGTTCTTTCTTTCATTCTAGCTTCTGCATTATTACTGATTGCGTACTACAATAATCTCTACAATAAAAATCTAGCTTCCCTTCCTTGCAAACTTTCCAATTACTATTTGTCATCCAAAATGTCTCACACGACACCACCATATTTAAGCAATGGTCTGACCAAAGTTTTGTAATCCAATTATCTCACTTCCACATTCCCTCATCATCCTCTCCAGTAAATGAATATATCCTGCCCAATTGAGCTTATTATCAAATAATATGGCAAAATATTTACATTTTGGGTTTTTAAAAAGTGACTACCTAGAAGGTTAAAAATGGTGGTAAGAAAAGAACACAACAGAGTTAATAAACAATCTAAATATTATAATAATGTTTAGGTTTGCTACTTTTCATTATTTTTTTATTGTGGAATAAATGTTTCTTCCCGATTCTTAATATCTCCTTGAACTATTTCCACTGTGACTTCACTGTACTTGTGCCTTCCCTTCATGTATCGAAATCTCTCTGCAGTTATGAAATATATGCCTTTTTATAACCGTACCTATCAGAACCTTAAATTTTGACCACTGGTTTACTGAACCCTCTAATATCCATCAGAGCTGATTCACTATCATTTATTCCTTCAGTTACTAAGGACTTCACTGGATTATCATGGGGCTATTTGGGACTACATCCAACATGTTTGGTCTTCTTGTGTTCTGCTCTATGTCTTGTGTGACTCCTCTTTCCCTTGCCAACAGATGCAAATATCTGTTCCTTCGTGTTATTAATGTTATTTCGTACTTAGTTGACAGCTGGTAAATTTAAATTCTCACCAATAATGATCATTCTACTCTCACATCTAAACTCTGAATATATATTTAATTTCTCCCCAAGAACTTTATCATCCACTACAGCAAGCAGCCAAGACAGTGGTTCGTTTCCTTTTTTATCACCTAAAAAATCTACCTCCTATTAACGTATGGTTATGCTTTATCAAAGCAACCAATATGACATATACCTCCACCAACTCGGGGATTGAACACTTCAACTAGGTAACTACAATTCAGCTGTTTTGATGAAAACTCAATGTAAGCTATCTGTTAAATTTTGTAACTCGTAACAAAATTTTATTCCCAGAACCACGAGTTAGATTGGGTAGAATATTATTGCATTTTATTTTTAAAGTTAGTTTCTATGTTTATTCAAGATAGAAAGCAGTTTTTAAGATAGTATTTTCTATTACATTAGTTTTCACCATTCGCCTGGAGTGGAAGTTCGAATTTAAATTATTTATTTTTGCTAAAGTATTGATGTTAAGAAATTTTGTATGATAACTAAAGTTAGCATTTACTTAAAGATCTAGCTATTTGTAAAATTTCAGAAAGATTTAATTATTTTTATAGTCAAGGTCAAATTTTATGTTGAAACTTTTTCTGACTTGCAGTTTGATATCTGATCAGCCCGCCAGCAGCCATCCATGTGAATAAGGAAAATTGTTCCCACGGTTCGTGAGAGAGCAGTCACTAGGAATCTTCGAGAATCGGGAAGCACTATGTGATATAGACCCGTGTGTGCAGTTATTCGGCCTCAGTCTGCCAGGAACCGTGAACTCGATAACATGTAGCCGGGTAGGCCTGCAAGTTTCATATTCAAGCACAACGGTGCAAGTTTTATTTTGGAATAATGCCACTTATTTTATTCAAGTTAATCATAATGTTGCTGTAAAATAGTATTTCGCCAAGTGGGGCCTCAGGATTGTTTAAATTAACTAAACTGTTGAACAATGGGAGCGTGTGACGAACTTTTACTGGCTTTCTTCAACTATTGGGGTGTGGTCTGGCTCGAACGGTTAATCGAACTTGCAAAACATTTTTTTGGATAAAATTGTCTGATTGCCTGTACAGTTTTTTGGCTTGGTGCAATTGGAAGAATATAGTTGATCTAAAGGCAATGAACTAGTTATCATCATTGAACTTTACCTTTCCATAGTTTTTGGGTTAAAATCTATGTGGCGACCGGGCTATTCTATTTTAGCCAAGACTGTAGCATCAAAGGTGACGGTCAGAGTTAAGACAACGTGTTTATGCTCCTTCCCAAGCATAAGCTACGTTCTTATATCAAATTAATGTTTTTTCACGATTTTTGGAGAATTAAATTTTATTTTACTACCATTTCTAAATTTTATTTAATTATAATTATTTATATCTTCTTTCGAAAAAAATTAATTCATCTAAAGTAAAAAAACAGTCTATGAAATCTACGGATATGCTTTTAAAATCCCAGTTACTTAGTTTTAGCACTAAGAATATTTTTGATATTGATTTAGCAGTATTTAGAAACCAAATGTTCAAGTATGATATTTTTTTAAAGAATGATGTTTTTAATTTATTTTTGTTTTAATTTATTTTTGTTTTATATCCAATTTAGGAAGCCAGGCTTGTAAATAAATTGTTTATTTATTATCTATTATTTTATTGACAATAATGTATTACAAACATAGTTTCATTTTTTTTACAAACAACAAATCAATCAAATCAAACAATCAATATAAATAATGTGCTTTTTTCTTAAAAAAAATACAAAATTTAATCTAAAAAGGGGGAAAAAAAAATAAAAAAATTACAGACTTCAATGTTCAGGATCATCACAGTTACATTCAGGTCCTTCAACATTTCCATCCAGGCAGATTGTTTGTATCGATCTCCAAGTGTTGGGGGCTTCAAAGATAATTAGGAAACCACATCTCAGTATTTTAAGGTGGTGATGGGGATGGCTGTTTCAGCTGCAAAAATGTTTGCCGACAGATTCTCTTGTCGAAGTCCAGGTTTTTGAAGGTCTTAAAAAAAAATTTCGCTTTACTCTTTGATATTGGAAAATATTCTGGAATAATTTCAAAATTGAATAATAACTTTTTACTTACCAATATTGATGTCACATAATTGCAATATTCGACACATTCTTGAAGACATTTTAAGATTCTTAGAAGTAAAAGTCACTAAATTTCATACACTGTAAACGAACAACTAGTTAAACCATAGTTGAACCTTACCAATAAGGGGACCTTTTGTTCTCAGAAATACGGTTTGGAATGAAACTTTGCAGGTTAGTAGTAGTACCTTAAGGGTGTCCACCAAGTAAGTTAGTAAAGCACACTAGCGAGAATATTCCAAGAAAAGGGGCTCTAAAATTTTACGGGCAGCTCATACAGGCCTACTGATTCTGGTGCATGTCAGCACAGTAAAGTGGCAGAGCCTGTAGCGAACACGCTTGCCACGCGGGCAATCTGGGTTCCATGCTGCCACGGTAACTTTTTTTAATGACAGTATTAATTAAATTTTTAATTTCATCCATTAATAAGACATTTGAAATTATTCAACTCTTTAAAAATAAAATTCTGTCTTTGATTCATATTTTAATTAGTTGTTTCAGTCATTTCATAAATAAAAATGATATATAATTTAGTTACTAATATTTTTAGGCCAATAACTTTAAAAGTTGTTATAAGTTTTAAAATAATTTTAAAAAGAAGCTACCCGAATTAATATAGAACCACGATCGCCCGCGTGGCAAGCGAGTTTGCAACAGGCTCGGCCACTTTGCTGTGCTGGTATGGCATACAAATCGGCCAGTATGTGAGCTGCGTATAAAACTTCAGAACCCCTTTTCTCGTAATCTTCTGGCTAGTGTACTTTACTGGGTGAACATCTTTAAGGAATACTACTAATCTGCAAAGTCTCATCCCAAACTGATTTTCCGAGACCATAAGGTTCCCTTGTTAGACAACTAGAGCCACCTGTTGATCAAGAAATCAACTCTCAGGCATGCAGCATTAGAATTAGACATGTTGACTCGCTTAGTTGTTACTCTGATCTTGATATGTTGAACAACTAGATATGTGAACTTGCCCAGTTATAGAGTGGATTTTTTTTCTGATGAGCAACTTATCTAGTTTTGAAAATTCTAAGTAGCGGCTGTGGATTGTCTACAACAGTTATCTAGTTGTATCTAACCTAATGGAATTTTTCTGTAACTACCCATATTTTGCCAAATTTGTAATTATCTACTTCTAGTACTCACCCCCACGAATTGCTCCACTATCTCTGCAGTACACTTTATAACCATTGGGGAAAACGTGATTGTCTATCACTTTTTCCTCTGACAAAGACTCTACCCTTATAATTAATTGTGGTTTATGTATCTCGATTAAGTTACCAAATCTATTATTTTGTTCATTATGCCCCTATAGTCCACAAGTAGGGGTCTTACAACTGGCTTTAATATTTTCAGTGTTATGCTTTGCCTTTTCATCTGTGATCCTGTCTCTTATTTTTTTTAGCATTTATGATTTTTCCCATCTTGCATATGTATTCAGTATTCCTTTGTTAACTTATTTTTTGTCTCTTTCCTTAAAAAAAGGGGAAGCACATTCCTGACCCCTTATAAGATCCTGCACAGCTTTAGCTAATAGCTCAATGCCTAATAAACCCCACATTTTTTCCTTCCATAACACCATTCCTAGAGGCCTACGTCTGTGGATGCTCTCTGGTAACAGATCAAACATGTTTCCCTCCACAATTTACAAAGTGTCTGGCATCTTCAGTCTGTTTAATTTCCTCTATGGCCTGTTGCCAGCATCCAGCCATCCTTTTTACCGTCTCCATTAAACCCCCCCATTTCTCTTTTCCATCTCTACGAGCTGAGCCTGAAGAGACCTAATCATCTTGTGCATTTCCCTGGCGATTTTACCCATCTCCCTGATCTTTTCTTCTTGCTCCGAAAGTTTCCTATCTCTAAAACAAAATGGACAAAGCCATGCCGAGAGTTCAGCTAGGTAAAAAATCTTGCTATAAATGTGGCATTCCTTTATGTACATAGGGGTGTCATATTGTTGTGTATTATATTAGAGAATTTTACCATCTAATTGTTTCGCACTGAAAATCTTTTAGCATACTATTATAATGAAGAAGCAGAAAGCTGCCAGTCAGAACATTATGTATTTTGCCCTGTGATAGGCACCTCTAGATATGCTACATTGACAGATCATAGTCATAACGAAGAACTGTGATGCAGAACACTTTCAGCACTCCCAAAAGATGGCCGTAAGTATCTTGACAGACAACAAGGATGTTTTCACTGGAGTCTTTTCATCTTTTATACATTATTCCACATAAGACCTTTTTATTTCAAGAATTTAAGGTGGACTCATGATTCATCATATGTAAATGAACATAAAAAATGGGTCTACTCATTCTGCAATGCAATTGAAAATCTCATGAAAAATTTCAACCTGTAAGAGCTCTGATTCACATTATTATTAATAATTTAATTATGATGGAGCACATGCCCTGCTGGCAATTCCCTTAGTCATCCAATTACCCCTTTTTTATTATATAATTTGAGTGTTAAATTCCTCTCCCATCTTCTTCTGTGAATTAAAAATATTAATTTTAAATTACTTCAGTGTTTTTGTGTAAATTTTCCATTACTTCCACCCTGACATTAGCTTAAATCTTTTTTAATGAGTTTCTTCTACTTGCTACAGCTGCAGCACTAATTTAATAAAAAGTTGGTTCTTTTTTTGTTTTTGATTTCCCACATCACCCCTCTGTAAAGGTGAACTAATGCAAGGTAAGGTGAATGATGTCATCTGTAAGTGAACAATGTAAACTTTTTACCAAGCCATATATCACTTACAGTCGAACTTTAATCACTTGTACACTTCAGGCTATGAAATTGTACCGTTGCTAACTGTGCATCTGATGTGTTAGTTTTACACCAGTATGTAATTATGTGTAATGAAACTGTTCACTTTTCTTTATAACAAGTAAACAAGCATCTGCTAAAGCAAGTACAGAGTATGTCAAGGTGCTTGCTACGCACCTTTGTCACATTAATGAATTTACTGTCGGATATTAGATTGTTTGCAGATGACATAATGCTATAATTTAATTTAATTGCAACGGAGCGCACGCTCCAGTGGCAAATATCTCTACCCACCCCTTTCCTGCACCCACCTAATTTTGCCCTCTACAAATTTCAACTTTAAATTATTCCAATGTTTTTTGGTAAATTATTCATCATTTCTCTTGGTAACATATTCCAATCCTTGACATCCTTGCCTAAAAAAGAGAATCTTCCTACACCCTTGTGTCAGTTTGTGGTCATGGTCATCTTTCCCATTCCATGCATTACATTTAATTGTTTCACCAATATCTTTCCATGCCACATCAACAATATGCATTTTGTACACTCCCATGATCTTCTTCACCCTCCTCCTGTCTTGCAATGAATCTGTTCCAGGTCTTTTATCATATCTGTTACTGATTGCGATCTGCAGTAATTTCCTGAAACGAATCTAGCAGCCCTTTTTTGTACCCTTTCCAAGGATCAAAATGGTAGAGGGCTACAAACAGCTGCAGGGTGATCTTTACAGGATATCTAGTAGGGTTGGTAAACATGGGATGAAGATAAATGTAAAGAAGAGTCAGCTTATTAGATACACAGATAAAAAACTAAAGGTTTTATTATATTATAAGGTGGGGAAACAATTGCTTGATGACGACTTGAAATATGAATATCTTGGTCATTACATTTGATAGCAAGCTTAACTGGGCAGGACACATTGGACAGGAAGTAGGAAAAGGTTTCAAAATTCTGCACTTGTGCGAGAGTGATGAGGGGATGTATGAGGGAAGTAAAGGAATTGGGTTACAAAACTTTGGTCAGACCATTGGTTGAATATGGTAGTGTAGTATGGGACCCACATTTTGGTTATCAAATACAGGAGTTGGAGAGGGTGCAAAGAAGGGCTGCTAGCTTTGTGCAAATTATCGCAGGACCCAGTCAGTAACTGATAGAGGAGCTGGATTGAGAGACACTGGAAAACAGGGGGAGGGTGAAGAGAGTGCTGGGAGTGTAAAAGGGATATGTTGGTGATGTGGCTTGGAATGATATTGCTCGAAGAATTAGGAGAAATCCATGGAAGGGAAAAGATAACTATGAGCACAAGCTGGCACTCAATTTCATACATAAGGAAGTGGGAAAATTTTCTTTTATGTTTAAGGGTGTCAGGGAGTGGGATAAATTACTATGTGATGTGAGAAATAATTTACCAAAAACACTGGAGAAGTTTAAAATTTGGAAATTGCAGAAGTAGATGGGTGGGGGAATTTTACACCCAATAAAAAAGGTAATAAAAGAATCTATAAGAAAGGGATATATATGACTAGTGAAGTTGCCACAAAGTGTGCGCTCCATCTCAGTTAAATTCAATACAATTCAACCTTGTTTTCAAAATTAGCAAAGCCTTAGGAGTACAATGTGCAAAATGACCCAAAGAAACTGAAAACTTTTAAAGGATATTGATTATGTATTTGGTCTATTCAATGCTACTTTGGATGAAGGATTCTCACAGTACCCTATTTAATACAAATATGCTGATTCATAATTTTTCCATGGCATGACTTTCTCCATTCAGTGATACCACCCCAAGTTTTTATACCTTATAATGTAAATCATCAAATATTTTTCTATCTTTCCTGAATATTGCGATTTGTAAGGCAAATATTAACATTCTGGTCTATTAATGCCAGATTGCTAAAAAAATTTCATTCACTGATCACTTTTTGTATTCATGAGAAACAAATGTAAAAGGTATAAAATACAATATGACACACAACTTCCATCTTCAGGGTTGTATGCTGTTATGCAATACACTACTGCTGAATAAATTATTATTTTAAAGTACATCATGCTGCTACTATATGTTCCATTTCAAAATATCTTCAAGTGTAAATTTTAGTCTCGTATTTTCTTAGGTTTGCAAATTTTTTGCAAACCATAAATTTTTTTCCATTTCCAAGTCAGTCTGAGAAAATAGTTTGATTGCTTTCGGCTATTATGTTCTGAATGAGTGATGCAATTAAATCTCTGCTATAAATAGATTTTATAAACTTGAGGGGCTCCATTATTAAGAGGTCTGCATTATTATTAAGACGGTATAAGTGGTCCGTAGGCAGAACATTAAAATTTAATTCTTACTGAATGAAAGATATCATAACAAAAACATAAATTATAGGTAACAATGAAAGGAAAGAAATGCCATGAGACAATATTTACATGGAAAAAACACCCAACAATCACTAAAGTTGAAGGGAGGAGGGCAGCAGCAACACAAAACAAACACACAAACAAACAAAAATATAATATTTCGGGGGAAAAAGGGTTTTTCGCCACGAAATATTGTATTTTTGTTTGTTTGTGTGTTGCTGCTGCCCTCCTCCCTTCAACTTTAGTGAGTGTTGGGTGTTTTCTCCCCTTTCTTTTCCATGTAAAAAAATAAATTAGTAATAATTGCTCACATAAAATGGATACCGTACTCGTAATGTATAAGGGTATAAGCAAGTATTAGCTATAAGCCAAACTGTTTAAAATCCGTGAATATTTCAATGACCAGCATACTTCACGTGTTTCCAGGACATGAATATATGCCTGCTTTGTTACTAAATAAGTTTCCAGTTGGATTCAGAGAGAGTGACATTCCTTTGAGGATTAAGCTAAAGATCATTTTATGAGTTCCTTATTAAAGGTGTAGGATTTTAAAGGACCATGGTACATGCTGAAAACTAAAAAAATTGAGACCATGTAAGTTATTGGTATATAGAATTATTTCCAGTATTTTAGTGGTCCTCTGGTTGAGAAAGGTGATTGTGGGAAAATGCAACGAGGACAGTATAACAGCCCTCTGACTCATCCCTTTGATGAAATGTTATTTAAAGAATTATGTAGAGCAAGATGGGAGTTGATTAATTATGGATTTGTATATTTTTTGTGTATATCCGACATGCAAATGAACATTGTTTTATAGAGAGAAACTGTGTAAATGATATGTAATATGATCAAGGACAGTATTATGCACGAAATATTGACTAAAAGTTTGCAAGTGTTGAGGTGAGGCACAATGTTTGGAGAACAATTCTCAAGTGTTTGGACTGGTTTATGTTGATACTTTTGTGTGTAAATACCTGAAAATATCTTTAATTTTCATTGTGTGCTTCCTGATGATTGTGAATGACTTTGTATTAATTATGATTGTTTTAATGTGGTTTTGATTGGTAGCTGCGCTGTCGCCATTCGAGAAACACGATCGGTTTTCTCTGTGCTATTCTGGATTTTTCGGTAGCGTCTATATAAACAAACGGCAGAGACAAGTAGTTAGTTGCAAGTCAGTGGTTTTTGGATGTTTTATGGTCATTTGTGAGTTTAATCATTGATATTTGTATGTTTGGAGAAGTCTGGTGTCTTGTGTTATCTGACAGCTCACAGAGAAATAAATATGAATTTAAAGCAATTCATCTGTGTTGTCATTTAGTAGAACTATTGGATTAAGTCAAGAACAGTAGTGATCAGTAACCTTTTTGGGAAGTTAAAACCCTGGGTACAGCAACCTGTGGAAGAAGTAGTGAATGACTCAAACTTAGTCTTCCCCAATTTAGTGTGGGGGTGCCTTAATGCATGTAGCCACACTGACTAGTTATCAATAACGAAACTAAGGAAACAGCTTTATGCAAAATAAGTTAAAAGGAAAGGGAAAATGATCCATCACTCACCAAAGTTGAAGGCTGTGATGAATGAAAAACATCGGCGTATGCACACTTCCTGAATCACATGATGCATTTCCTGCTGCATGAATAAGGTGTAAAACTAAAATATTATGTATTCTAGTGTTCATCATATATGTTTTTCACTCATCGCAGCCTTCAACTTTGGTGAGTGATGAGTCATTTTCTCTTAAAGACTAGCTATCAAATCATATGCCTTTGTATTTACATTTTATGCGTTCAATAAGTAACCCCCTCTCTTCCAAATAAAGGTTATAAAAAATTAATAAAAACCCTTGTATACATAATAACCTGACTCTTTTTGGCATTTTATTCATTTCACAATCAATCACCCAACTATATAGCCTGTCCATATGTGACATAGTAGTAAATTAAAAGTAAAAATGATACATTTATAAAAGAAAAGAATACAAAGATAAATATTGTTTGCCCAGAGAGGCTTTTAAAGGATATGCTCTCTGGAAAAAAAAGAAGTGAGGTGAGAATTGTTGAGTAGAGAAGACGACGAAGAAAAAGATTGATTTGGCAGCAGCTTGTATTTGATTTGAGAGAGATCTTGAGTAGAAAGGCAAACCTGACAATCTTCGGAATATATGGACAGGCGTGATCGTTATTGGTGTTCAGAGAATTGATAAACAAAGAAATGAGATCAATAAACTGTAAACGTACATAACTAAAAACTACAGTCTACAAATTATATTCATATATTCATTTATTTAACTATCACTTGCTCGCATACTTATTTATATGCGACACATATCCCTCCGCAGCTGTTCACAACCGTCTTTCATTTAAAGTCTGCTAACTTGACTACAGGTTATCAACACAGTCATTCATTTGAAAAATGAACCACAAAGGTCCCAACACATTATCCTGTGTCATTACTGTTGTTACCTTATTTCTAATGGTTAGGTAATATTGTAGGCACTTTTTCTAAAATCTGTGTGATTTTAAAAATTGTGTTAAAGAGTTCATTTTTTTCTCACTCCCTTTACCTTTGTACTTGCAAGATATTAATGATAGAAACTTTTTTTTACATTAATTTTTCTCTTCTAATATTTGGGAAAGCTTAAGGACAACATAAAACAAAAGTTTAAATCATCAATTTTAAAAAGTGTTTTTCCTAAACAACAATAATGATGATGAGAGTCAGAAAGAAGAAAGGAATCGCTACCAAATTTGAGACAATATCAATGACACACACCCAAAATTATGGTTTCTTAGTCCATCCTTGTTTTCATTTATTGACCAACATCTTTTGTTTACTTTGAATTTAAAAACTGCTTAAGGAACATTTGTCCCAATTATATGCGTTACTACCGATTTGTTAAATACTTTTTTAATTTGAGGACCTGTCACCTGCTGCAGCAGAAGACACGAAGTAGGGACGAGTTGCAATCACTTAAAGGGTAACATTTTTAGGCAAAGTATGGAGAACATCACAGATTCTGAGCAGGTACAAAAGATGATAGAGATGGCTATAAGTAATCAAAAGCCATAGCAGAAGAATCTTTCTCACAAAAATTGTTGATCAGTGAGATTAACTAAATGAGAAAGAATGGCCAGAAAATCCACTATCAAGAATTAATTCCCTGCAACAGGAAAACAGCATAGTTGATGATGTTATCACCAGTCAAAGTGGGGTGAATGAAAATGTTACTGGGTGGGTAGAGAAATTTTTATTCCAATAAATGATTGTGTTAAAGGTTTATAATTAGATTGTTTCTGGTGACATAATGGTATACAATAGGATTAAAATGTGTGAAGACTGTAAACAGCTTTAAGGTTACCTGGATATGATATCTAGCTGGTGAGGTCATCATGCGATGAAGATAAATGCAAAGAAGAGTCAGCTTTAGGTATACAGATGAAAACTAAAGGTTGTTTGAGAACAAACGGCTTGTTGCAAACTTGAAGTGCAAATATGCTGGCTTTATACTTGACAGTGACTTTGATTGACTCATTGGGCAGGTGGTAAGAGATGTTTCATAAACCTTCATTTTTTGGAGAGGGTGTACGAGAGAAGTTAGGGAATTGGGTTACAAAACTTTGGCCAGACCGTTGCTTGAATACGGTAGTTGGAGGGGGCGCAAAGAAGGGCTGCTAGAGTTTTATGTGGAAATTACTTCAAAAATTTTGTCATTAACTGATATAATAAAGAAGCCAAAACAGGAATCATTGGAAAACAGGAGGAGGGTGTAGACATAGGGTGTATATTGGTGATGTGCCTTGGAAGGGTAATGATGAAAAAATTAGGAATAGTGCTTAAAAGGGATGGTCATAACAATAAACCCTCACTCAGGCCTAAAGGTGTGGGGAGATTTTCTTTTGTAAGTAAGGTGGTCAGGGATTAGAATAATTTACCAAAAATGTTGAAACTGATAGAGGCTAAAAGTAGTTAGGAAAAGAAAACGGGGAAAAAATTGATGTGTAGGGAAATTGCCACAGGAGCAAGCGCTCCATTGCAGTTAAATTATTATTATTATTGCGGATTTCTTCCAGAACATGTAAATTTTCGGTAGGCCTATATAATTTTTACGTAGTGTTGATTCATCTGGTATGTTTCGATTCAAACAATATTTTAACAGAAGGTAGGATTTGTAAGTTTGTGAATAGGAATAATATTTTCAAGCAATGCTTTACAAAGATCCATGCTAAAGAGATTTTTTGTTTACATTTGCTGCCACTGCTACTTAAAAGTTGTCGGGATCTTTTCTTTTGCAATCCTGCGATTTGAGCACTTCACAATTTGGTCTATTTGAACCTTTTCTGTACATGAAAACTCGACAGTGTAAACCATTTCTGTCAACCAAACTCGAATGTTTGGATTGGACATACCCTTGGATGCAGAAAGCGGCGTTCTTATTGTGTTTAGAAAAATCGAATACAGTGAGTGCGGAAAGAGTCTCCAACTATTACCCCCACATAAAGTACTCTTATTTCCTCAATGATTACGACTTTAGCATAATCAAACAAAAAATAAAGAAATTTGAATCAGATTTGTATTCCACATAAATACAAGGATATTAAGGCTTTTGACAGAGTAACCCATAAAATGGTAGTCAATAAGGTAAAAACCATTAGAGTGGGTAAGAAAGTCATTTGCTGGGTAGAAGAATTTTTGAAAGGTAGAAAAGAGAAAGTTAGGGTAAGAAATGTAGTATCAAAAGAAGTGGAAGTAAAAATGGGTGTGCCACAGGGTAGCGTATTGGGACCATTGCTATTCATTATTCTAATGAATAATTGTGTTGATTGTTTACTATCTGAAATTAGATTGTTTGCAGATGACATAATGCTGTATAAAAGAATCAAAACGATAGAGGATTGTAAACAGTTGCAGGGTGATCTGGACAGGATATCTAATTGGCTGGTAAACATGGAATGAAGATAAATGCAAAGAAGAGTCAGCTTATTAGATACACAAATAAAAAACAAAAGGTTAATTATGAATGTAAGGTGGGGAAAGAATGGCTTGCTGAAGACTTGAAATGTAAATACCTCGGCATTACATTTGATAATAAGCTTAACTGGGCAGGACACATTGGACAGGTGGTAGGAAAAGGTTTCAAAATTCTGCACTTGTTGGAGAGAGTGATGAGGAGATGTATGAGAGAAGTCAAGGAATTGGGTTACAAAACTTTGGTCAGACCATTGCTTGAATATGGTAGTGTATTATGGGACCCTCATTTTACGTATCAAATACAGGAGTTGGAGAGGGTGCAAAAAAGGGATGCTGGATTTGTTTCTGGAAATTATCGCAGAATGCAATCAGTGACGGATATGATAAAGGAGCTGGAATGGGATTCATTGCAAGACAGGAGGAGGATGAGGAGGGTCACGGGAGTGTACAGGGCATATACTGGCGATGAGGCATGGAAAGATATTCCAATAGGTATGAAAAGTAGTGCATGGAAGGGAAAAGATGACCATGATCACAAGCTGGCACTCGATTTTAGGTACAAGGGTGTGGGAAGATTCTCTTTTTTAGGTAAGGGTGTCAGAGATTGGAATGAGTTACCAAGAGAAATGATGAATAATTTACCGAAAACTTTGAAAGAATTTAAAGATAAAATTTGTAGAGGGCAAATGTAGGTAGGTGCAGGATAGGGGGAAGATGGGTTTGTAGGGAAATTGCCACCATTGCAATTAAATTAAATTAAATTCTTCTGGTCGGCAGTACATTCAGAGTAGAATCCTTGGAAACAGACGAAGGTTTAAATGTTAACAGATGGACTTCTTATTTCAAGAAATCCTCTTTCTGTAGGGAATCGTATGGAAGGAAAACATCAAGGAGAATAAAACTATTTTTCATCCATCACCATGCATGACTTTTCACTACTCTTTGAACACTAAAGGCATTTCATAGGGGGGCTGAATATAAAAAAATCTATTTAAAAAAAATTAAACACACAGGTAATGCAGTTGCCTGTACTGAAAGTCTTCACTGGAAAAATCACCATAAACTACAGCAAGACGAACAATTTAAGACAAACTTTGCCCTACATCGAAATACAACAATTCCTGGCATTCTACAACATTTTTTTTTTTTTTTTAACTGCTTAACGTCTCTTAACAGCGAGGCCTTTAGAGACGGGAAAGGATGGGGTCAAGGAATGGGAAGGATTTAGGCCATGGCCTTTTGAAGGAAGCATCCCGGCATTTGCCTGGAGTGATTTGGGAAACCATGGAAAACCCAAATCTGGATGCCCGGACGCAGATTCGAACCACTGTCCTCCCGAATGCGAGGACAGCATTCTACAAATTGCTTCAGAAGCCAACGACAACACGAGACCACAATGAGGAAGAAACAGGTCCTCATTTAAGCATAGGCTACCCAGGCTGTATCCTAGGGACCTGCACCACAAAGAGGGGGCCCCGCACCACAAAGAGGGGGCCCGCACCACAACCCAAAAAAAGTCGCCCCTGTTGGAGGGGCCACTGCCGACAGCGGGGCCCGCACCACATTTATAACCTAGAGGGCCCACAAAGCTTAAAAGAGGCCCTGGGAAGAGACCTAAACGGTTTTTTTTCCTTTTGAAATTAGCAATTTCAGTTTTGAAATAATTACACTTTCGAAATAATTTGCTAACTCTGATTTCTGAAATCCTTGCGTTTTGTTAATCTTTTTTCAGATTCTGCCATTTTAAATTTTTAAAGTAATTTTATGTAACTATGTTTCTTAATTCTTCACAATTTCTCATCATTTGACGTTATAATAATTCTTATATTTATTATACCCAATAAACTCTATTACTATTATTGTCGAGTGGATGTTTCAGTGACTATTCCCTACTTTACAACTATTGAGAACTGAAAGGACATGAGTTAAGAATTTTTAATTTGCATAAATTTCTAAATTTTTCACTAAAAATTACGCCTCAGGTCTCAAATTGTCCATTGTGCACAACTCTTTCAAAATATGCTAATCACTTGTTTATTATTTTTTTTCTCGGAGAAGTGGATCCAGTTTTTTGTCTTTCGTGTACAATTTAGAAAAGTTGACTCCTACCCTTTCTGACCTCGGCGATTCAGTTGTCTAGTAGGAAGAATAGTGCAGTAGGCAGAAAGGCATCGTTCATTTTTGCTTGTCGTGAGTCTGGTTTCCTTGGCGGTACCGAGCCCGCACAGTCACCGCTCCGACAGTTTTTCTGTAGTTGGTGCTCACTCGATTGCAGTTAGTTCAAACGGTACCCCAACACTCGGCCGACACCTACAGCGATCACTCGATTAGTTAGGTTTACTTTTCGACGGTGATGGTATCGTTTCAGCCTGGTCGATGTGGAGAAGCATTAAGAGAGGGAGTTCGGAAATTTCCGGTCCTTTACCATCAGTTATTGATTACCTTTAAAAGTGTTTTTTTTTTTTACCACACTTCGAGGTTCATCAAAATATATATTTAGTGATTCTAAAATATTCATAAAATTTCGTTTTATCATTCGTCAGATGTTAGGCTTTTGAACAGGGGTGGCCAACCCAAATGATCTTGCGGGCCGCTTTGGAAATGCATCATCAGGGAACTGCACCACTTTCGGTACCTGCTAGAAACTGGTACTATACTGTTGAAATTTACATCAGTCGCTTCGTCAACATGTCCTCTTCACGTTTTGCGATCATACATTGCGGAAAAGTCGCCAGGAATTTAATTAAAAATGCCGAAATATGAAAGGCTGAGCAACTGCTAAATGCTTTCAACACAGCTAAAAGACCATAAAAAATTATCGGTACAGGGATCATTTCAACCTAAACATTTTAGTTTTGTCATAGAAATCGTGGTTAGGTTGAAATACGGCCTGGACCAAGTGATAAAAAATTACGAAATTTTGGCTATGCGGCATCTAACACGCAAAGCCGTATTTGTTTACAATGGAATCTCTGGTTGCTAGTTGCTATGTAAGATGGCGGTCATCACCGTATTACAACTCCGATAAATATTGCGTGTTTGTCAATTTTGTGCGACTTTTTACAAAGGAGTAGAGCTGAAAAGGCATGACAACATTACAACAAAGGATTAAATCAACATTTTAAAAGACTGTCACTGATCTTTTCAACGTTGGCGGCATGTAACTGCTGTGCGTCATGTCATATTTCGGCATTTTTAATTAAATTCCTGGCAACTTTTCCGGAATGTATGATCGCAAAACGTGAAGAGGACATGTTGATGAAGCGACTGATGTAAATTTCAACAGGATAGTACTAGTTTCTCGCAGTTACCGAAAGTGGTGCAGTTCCCCATCATAACTCCGTGGGCCGCATATAAAATGATTTATTCCCATATTAGATTTAGACCCACTATAGACATCTCTTTGGAGTGAAAAACTGATACATAATGAGTTACTATTATTGTGTTTACTATTATTCTTACATGTGAACATAGATAATATAATAATAATGATACTAAACGCACACTGTAATGAAATATATAACACTAAACATAAAATATAAAAAGTATTTTGTAAAAGTGTGATGAATCTCGAGGGCCAAAAAATGTTTAAGCCGGGCCGCGGGTTGACCCCCCCTGCTTTTGAACATAGATTCTGTGGATCAACCACGTGAAAATGTTAAAGGAGAATGAAGACTGAATAGGAACACGTCTGTTACACGGACGAGCTAGGGACAAGTGTGGACACAAGAGGCGCCAGCAGTCACTCGATCGATTGATAGCTCGGGCATGATGCGGGCTCTGTGCGGCGCAACCTTAAGGAACGTCCATAAACTACGCGACTCGTTCTAGGGAGGGGGAGAGGGTTCCCGGCCGAACTGCATAGCTTTTTATTCATTTTATTTGTCACAATTGAAATACTCAATAGTATGTGGATATTTATTTCCGCGATTTAAGTATCTCCTATTTTTGATACCCTATATACCGACATTGCCGCACGTGGGTGTAACTTGAAGTTACAGTTGGGTTCTCTCGGGGCCGACGCTTTAGGTCTAACCGACACACAACTGCACGTACGAAAATGTTTTTGCATCGAGTTCCCAGTATCCAAAACGGCGTCGATGATCCATGGAAATCTTTTAAACAGAACAAAGAACCATTCCCTGGTGATGTAGAAAGAAAGATGACAGAACTGCACCAAACGTTAAAACAAAATGCAGGTCTTTTTTGAAAATATTTTTAATGATAAAATGTACAGTGTGAGTCAAAAAAGACTTTACAACTTTCGAATGATATAGGAATTTATTGAGATAACTTACGGTATCGATAGATGTGTCATTTTGTAGCTAACAACCTCAAGTTTGATGCACGTAGTGCATCAGTACACCATTCCGCCAACAGGAGCGCCAGCGTAATGCACAGTTAAAATGGCTACTTTCACTGGTGCGGAGCTTGCTCACTATGTATTTTGGTTTCATATCAGTGGCATAGTGAATACCCGCAACTGCAGAATATGGGGCAGCGAAAATCCACATGCAACCCTGGAACACGTTCGTTACAGCCCTAAAGTTAACGTGTTTTGTGCCCTTAGCAAATTGAAAGTGTTCGGCCCTTTCTTCATCATGGAGAAAACTGTCACTGGTATTGTGTACCTGGATATAATTGAAAACTTTTAAATTCCACAGATCGATGAGGATGACCGAGATGGGATGGTTTACTACCAGCAAGACGGTGCACCGCCTCATTTCCTCGTGGAAGTTCAAGGTTTCCTCGATAATCGCTTCCCAGGTCGGTGGATTGGCCAATCACATGGCTACCTCGCTCCCCAGACTTGACGCCACTGGATTCCTTTCTCTGGGGTTTTATTAAATATCGTGTGTATGTGCCTCCCCTACCAAACAATTTGGCCGACCTGAAAAATCGAATCTACGCTGCCGCTGCACAAGTTACGCCCGATTTACTGCAACGAGTGTGGGAAGAAGTTGATTACCTGTGGGATGTTAGCTGCATGACAAATGATAGTCACATCGAACCAAAGTAACACTTGACACTTTCATGTGAAACCTGAGGTTGTTTGCTACAAAATGACACATCTACAGATTCTGTAAGTTATCTCAATAAATTGGTATATCATTACAAAGTTGTAAAGTACTTTTTGACTCACCCTGTATTTCTACACCCAACTATTGTGGTTGGCAGAGGGTGCTTTGCACCAAATCTAAGTCTGTGGATTCCAATCTCGAATAGCCCGAGGAAGGAAAGAATACATATAAGTATTAGTATGGCATCATATTTCTGTCATTACAACCTAAATAGGTTGGTGGGTGAAGTATTTCATTGCACTCGTGAATGAAATAAGAATTTCGCATGCAATGAAGAATTTCGCATATTCTTCAACAAATTCAGACGAAACCGACGTCGTTTATCTGCAAGACAATCCCAGCCCAATCTATGTATCAATTATGTGACGCTTTCGTAAGGGCTGTAGCAAGCAGTCACATATCGAGCGGCTCTCTTCTGAACTTTCTCTAACACGTCAATTAATCCCTTGTGATAAGGATCCCAAACTACACAACAGTAATCCAAATGTGGACGCACGGGAGTTTTATAAGCCTTTTCCTTTGTACGAGGGATATACAGGAAAAGAAGGTTGCAAATGCTAATGAATATATTTCAACCACATTTACAATGTATGTTAAAAAAAACATTTTTTTAACTGCTTAATGTCTCTTAACAGCGAGGTCTTTAGAGACGGGAAAGGATGGGGGGCAAGGAATGGGAAGGAATTCGGCCATGGCCTTTTGAAGGAAGCATCCCGGCATTTGCCTCGAGTGATTTGGGAAACCATGGAAAACCCAAATCTGGATGCCCGGACGGGGATTCGAACCGGCGTCCTCCCGAATGCGAGACCAGAACGCTAGCCGTTACACCACCACGCTCGGTTAAAAAAAAATGTCTTAATTTTTCCACATAATCGCCATCAATTTCGATGCGCTTTTTCAGCCTGGGCACCAGTTTTCGTATACCCTCCTCGTATACGTTCCGCTCCACCTCCAAAAGACAATTTTCACTCTCTCTTTCATTTCCTGATCGTTGAAAAAACGTTTCCCGCCCGAAAACTCCTGGGGTGAGTGGGTCACAATATGCCATCCAAAGGATACAAGGAGGTCCTGGGTGACACGAGCCACGTGGGGTCTAGGAGGGACACACCGCGAGTCAGCATTCCTCTCCTTTTCTCTTTAATCTTCTTTTTAAATTTTTTTAAGGTCTCACAATAAGCGACAGCATTGACGGTGGTCCCTTTGTCCATAAAATCCACTGACAAAACACCTTTTCTGTCCCAAAAAACAGATGCCATAATCTTCCGCTTTGACAACTGCACTTTGAACTTTTTGGCCGTTGGGGAATGGGTATGACGCCATTGTCTTTTGGACTCGGGAGTATAGTGACATACCCAATTTTCATCACCACTGACAATTGAGTCAAGAAATGCCTCACCGGGCGTTTCATAACGTTCAAGAAATACACGTGCGACCAAAAAGGGATTTTGGCGATGCACCCATCTTGCACTCAATTTCCTGTAACCAATCTTTTCTGAGACAATGTCACCCATGAGACTACGAGATATGTGTGAGAACATTTCATGAAGACTGTCAATAGTCACAAGACAATCACTGCGCATTGTCTCATCAGTTTCCTCCAGAAGCTCTTATGAAACGAGAGACGGCCTCCCACTCCTTTCTTCGTCACGTGTGTCAGTGCGACCTTCCTTAAACAACCTAACCCACTTGTAAACGTGCTGACGTGACATCACCGCAGGCCCGTAGGTTTCCACAAGCTGACGATGGATTTCGGCCGCGGATTTGATGACCGAACGAATCTCACATCAGCGGTAGGTGAAGTGAACGGCCCCTGCCGAGGTTGACGGAAGCTCCTTCCCTGATGACATTTCTCCTCCGACTGAAATGGTTTGGGGCTCGGTTTGACTGTTACGGACACCCTTCCATGCAGGTGAGCCAACCTTTGAATACAAAAATTTCCCTGTGCCCTGTAACCTTTTTTTTCTGGATGTCCCTTGTATCAGCGTTGCAATTCTTCAAAATAAAACCTATGAATCTCAACTTGAAATTAGCTTTACCACAACTGAAGCTATGTGCCGGTTGTTTTGTACTGTTATCTCCAAATACTTCACTGAATCAATCGTATCAAAAACTGAGCTGTTCGATTTGTACTCAGGAGCAAACGGATTCTTTTTGTTGGTTATGCGCATTGCTTTGCACTTTTTGCAGTTTAGTGTAAATTGCCATTTACAGCACCATTGTAAAATAACATCCAGACCACGTGAATTTCTAAGCAATCGTCAGAGCACCTTATTTCCTTATTGATAACTGCATCATCAGCAAACAATCGCAACCTGCAATTAATATCGTCACCGAGATCGTTTATAAATATTAAGAAGTGGTCCTATTATACTATGCTGAGGAACGCCCGAAGTAACATCTAGATTAGTAAAAGAGGCTTCCTCGTCAACAACGACATACTGTGATCGACCAGTTAGAAAATCTCGCAACCATTCGCAAATCTGATCCGCTATACCGTACGCTCGAATTTTCGCTGAAATTCGGTTGGTTGGAAAAAAGCTTTCTTAAAATCATAGAAAATTGCATCACCTTGTGAAATGGTATCAATAACTTTTATTGCCTCGTGAGAAAAAAGGGCGAACTGTGTTTCACATGATCTGTTCTTCCCAAATCCGCGTTGGTTCGTTATAAGTAACTCGTTTTCATTTAGAAATTTCATAATGTTCGAACATATAACTTGCTCAAGAATTCTCCACAAAACAGATGTTAACGGTATGGGTCGATAATTCCTCGGATCTCTCCGCTCTCCTTTCTTGAAAACAGGAATTTCCTGGGCAATTTAATTTAATTTTATTGCAATGGAGCACACGCTCTGGTAACAATTTCCCTACACACCCATGTTCCCCCTATCCTGCTCCCACCTACATTTGCCCTCTACCAATTTTAACTTTAAATTCTTTTAACGTTTTCGGTAGAATATTCATCATTCCCCTTGGTAACTCATTCCAATCCCTGACACCCTTACCTAAAAAAGAAAATCTTCCCACACCCTTGTGCCTGAACTCGAGTGTCAGCTTGTGGTCATGGTCATCTTTTTCCTTCAATGGACTACTTTTCATACCTACTGCAATATCTTTCCATACCTCATCGCCATTATACGCCCTGTACACTCCCATGACCCTCCTCATCCTGTCTTGCAATGAATCCCATTTCAGCTCCTTTATCATATCTGTCACTGATTGCATTCTGCGATAATTTCCAGAAACAAATCTAGCAGCCCTTCTTTGCACCTTCTCCAACTCCTGTATTTGATACTCAAAGTGTAGGTCCCTTACTACACTATCATATTCGAGCAATGGTCTGACCAAAGTTTTGTAACCCAATTCCTTTACTTCTCTCGTGCATCCCCTCATCACTCTCTCCAACAAGTGTAGGATTTTGAAACCTTTTCCTACCACCTGTCCAATGTGTCCTGCCCAGTTAACCTTCTTATCAAATATAATGCCCAGATATTTACATTTCAAGTCTTCAGCTAGCAACCCAGTCGGAAGATACTTTCTTCTCTTCTAACTGTTTACAGAATCTATAAAACAAAAATAGTCATATTTCCTCCACGTACTCTGAAAATAATCGTACTGGTATACCATCGGGACCCGGCACCCGGAGCTTTAATTGCTGTACAATATCTACACACTCAAATTGTATAAAATAAATTTCTAATTCCACACGATGTGGAAAAATTGGTATGTTTTCCATATTTTCGTCCATGAATGAATTTTTAAATTCCGTGTTATATAGGTAGCCTCGTCGCAACGGAGTTTCAGATCACGGAAGTATCGCGTGGAAACACCTTGATTACTTGGCTAGTCTCCCGAGAAGACTACATCCATTCTCAACGCCGAGGAATGTTTCGTTCTTATCTAAAACTAGCTTATAGCCCGTCAAAAATGACGGTTTGAACGCCATATTCTGGCAGTTCATTTTTTTTTGCAGTTGGTTAATTATACAGAATTATTACATAATGCTAGTGGTCTTAGTTTGGTAATGTTCTACATATCTGATTTGCTGTTCACATAGCAATACAGTAATAACTTCTCCTGAATTAATGACGACGGAAGTATAGAAACAATAAAATTAAAAACAAATTTGGAATCCCGAAAACTTTTGCTATCCATGTAATATCAGTTTTATTCCTGGTCCAGGCACAATTCAGCATGATGCGTATGGAACTACTTTCACCCACATTAATTAATACCTTCAGTAACATGGCGCTTATGAAAGCAGTTTAATTGGTTTGTAAAAGTCATTTCAGAGTGAATTATGCTGTAATAAAATGTGTCAATGGGGATTATGGTCAACTTAACCACAACCTCCACTAATATTGCTTTCGAAAATCATAGCTTCTATTACCCTCATATGAATAACGACGGGCATCAACTGTGGTGTTAGTGAAATTTATTCAAGAAAAGCTTGTAAGGTAAAATTAATAACGATCGGGTCTACTGGAGATTGCAATTCCGCCAAAATAACATTCATTAATGACGTCATTATACTGCTGTAGTCAATTGCAAGACATATTATTTTCAAGCAGTAATTCCGTTGTAATACAGCCTGTAGAATACCATTATTTTCAAGCAGAAATTAGGTTGTAAAACATCCTTGACCGGCATAATACAGTTAAATGTACTTCGGAAAATATTTCTACAGGATTTTTGCGTTTTACCACTGCAATTCCTGGCGGAATCGCGATCTCCAGTAATCGCTATTTACTAACTTTACTTTAAATGACAAAGTATAATATCAAAAACGGATAACTGTCATGTATCTGAATGATATATTTCGCGATTCGTACATTTCGTGTGAACTTTCTCCGATTTTCTAGTAAACTTCACTGTTTCTACTGTCTGCCAAAAAAAATCTTAGGTTATGGTTTAACCTAGTCCTTATAACTGATACAGATAAAAGAGCGTAAATATTGAATCCCCTTCTCCTTACATGAATTACTGTTTCTAACTGATACAGATAAAATATCGTAAATATTGAATCCCTTTCTCCTTACATGAATTTCTGCGTCCTGTTGTAAATAAACGAAAAGCAAGATGATAGAACGAATGTAACATGGTAGCTGTTAATTGGCGAGTGAAGTCAGGCACGTGACCGTTCTCTAGCCAGTAGCTATAGACGACATACGCAAGAGGATTGTTATTATTAAATTCACTGTTTGTATAATAACTCAAGGTCCCTGGGTTGTTGTCCAAATTGGTTGAACACCTAGTCAATAAATTCAATATCCTTAGTTGATAAGTAATAAATATTATATATAATGTATGAAAAATACAAATGCACCTCCCTTAAAGTAATCCTGCCGGTGCCCATGAAATTATAATTTGAAACTTTGTCGTAGTACCTATTCCAGTTGTGTTAGTATCTTTGTAAGCTAGTTCGGCTGGGTGAAAATCAAGATTATATAAGATCTCACGGCAAAGCCACTCAATAGATTTCGCACATGCAGCCACAACTAGCTGTGGACCAACCGCAAGAAATACAGTTTAATCGGGGGGCAGTTATCTTGTATTAATCCACATGTGAGGCCCTCTTACTGGACTTTTATCAGTGCGATCGGCGAGTGAAAAATACGTGCATAGTATAAAATTTTTACGATCAAACAGTCCAAAAAATAAACATCTAAACCATGGACGTAGCAAGTCGATCGACGAATTCTTCACTGGATATTAAGGCAAGTGATTTGCAATTAAAGCAGATACAGATATTGATGTCATTTTAATATCTAGGAAGCTTAATGCCTTTGCGAATTGAGCAATTAATCATGCACAGGAGACCTGTCTATAGAAAAATATCTTTTCTTCAAGAACAGACAATCGTTTATTGCTAAAGTCACTTAAGTAGTCAAGAACAATGACAGATACTGCTGTATACTACTAACCATTCTAATGTTAGTAAATAAAACACAGATTCATTTCAAAATTATATTCTGGGACATTCAGTTACAGCTTGCAGTTTAATTTCGTTCACAACATTTAAGGGGAGTGATCACAGTGTAGTCCGGCGGGAGTCTTCGGTGACTGGTGAACCGTGTTCCCTCTGGTGTCGGCGGCGAGCTGAGTGCAGTGGTGTCGCTGCTGGCTGTGCCGGGGCGCTCTCCCTGCAACAGAGTGACGTCAGAGCGCTGTGAGTGCTGGGGCTCGCCCCTCCCTCCCCCACAGCGAGCCCCCCGCCCCTCCCTGTGCCTCGCTCCCCGGACTCGCGCGGCACAGGCGCTGGGGCTGCGGCCTCCGACCTGCCAGCAGGCCCCCAGCCAGGCGACGCGCCCTCCACGACTGACGCGCCGCGCCGCCTGCTCTGCAGAGACTCCCGACTCCTCACGGCAGAAGCGGGACTGCAGGGGGTACAGAGGGAGGGGGGGGCCTCCCGTCGGCTGCGCGGGCGTCCGTCGCGGCGGCGGCTGTGCCGAGTTGTGGAGGTGTCTGGGCGAGGCGGCTCGTCGGCGGTGACCGTGATGGTAACGCCCCGGTTTCAGACCCTGATATCAGCACAGTGCCACCACAGACTCGCCGCCCCGCACCCTCTCCCCCCACACGCGGCACCCCGCTCCCGCTCGAGACGCCGCCAGGCCGCGGGCTGCCCCCTCCACTCCCCCCAGGCCCAGGCGCCGCTGGTGGTGTGCTGGGAGCGAACGGATCCGAAGACGGCCGCGCTTGCGGCGAGGGCTGAGGCTATAGCATCATCCGTACCCGGAGTCCCATTAGGTAACCCGGTCCACTCCCAGGGGCACTAACACCACGGCATTCACCCACGTGGCAGACCGCGCACCCGATCACCCTCACCAGCACCCAGCAGCGGCGACTGCGACTCCCTCTGGCCCCGTCCCCGCCGCGACCAGGCGGTCATCGTCTGCACAGCCGACTGCGCGGCGCGTCACCCTCTGGAGGCCGCCTCGCTGGCTGCCGAGGCCACACCCGTCTGCTCGCTGTCCCGCCCGAGTCTCGAGTCAGCTCTGTCCTGTAGGACGCCGCGTTTTATAACCTGCCGACAATGGCGGCCACCATTCGCTAAGCAACGCACCGTGACGTTTCAGAAATCTAATTGTTACCATAGATGCGAAACCGCAGAGAGCAGCGAAATACCGTATTTATTATTCACTCCGTAAGAAATATAATGTGTTAACGAGAGCTTGAAATCAGTAATAAGGAGCACAGTTTTAAAAACTTTCCGTCTGGCCATTCTTTACATCAGAAAGCGAAATATGAAGCTCCAATCCACCACCGAAGTCAATGTTCGATTC
Source organism: Vandiemenella viatica (assembly GCA_031002005.1). NCBI lineage: Eukaryota > Metazoa > Arthropoda > Insecta > Orthoptera > Morabidae > Vandiemenella > Vandiemenella viatica. The sequence goes on from CM061919.1 coordinate 266,325,402, forward strand.
GAAGTGAAAGATTTCAACGACGTCCATCATGGAAAAATGCCGACTTTTTGAGGGCAGCACTCCAGTTATATTGCAAACATATTAAAAGCAGTCAATTAAATCATCGATAAGGTAGGACTGATTTTAGCTGCCTCACACTTGATTTAGAAATAATATTTCAAAACCGACGGTCTTTTCATCAGTTAGTGTACATTCTGGTATTTGTTCCATTTCTTTACGGAAAAAATTCATTCTACAATCTCCAAAGAAGTCACTAAACTTCGCCACGTTCTCTATTAATTGGCGCAAAAGTAAATCTTTTTCTTTTATTAAAAATAAATTAATTTTTTCACTTTATAAAATAAGTTTTTTTCGCAGATAGTTACAAATTGTTGCAATTTAGGAGCTGATTTTTTGTCGAAAGACTGCAACGTTTCTCAAGCTATCTCAGTATCTCGAATGAAACCCAGATAAATTTACAAATAATTCTTGGTGTAAATTGTGTTTTCTCTCTCTCTCTCTCTCTCTCTTCTTATTCTCCAGTGTTCAAGGGACCCGAAAATATGTTCACTGCAAGTCACTTCTGAATTGAAAGCTCTCTGAAAAACATAAATTTTCCAGCAACAGTTGCTGTAAATTTGTAGTGAATTCAAGAAATCATGTGAGTAGTTACGACTGTATTGTAATGTAAAGTACTTTTCCTTTCCATGTTAGTTCCTGTATAGTTCCAACAAAGGAAGTTCCCATTACAAATGATGTAGCAAATTATTATGCTTATATCTTGTGGGGTTTCATCTAGTATGCAGATATCAATCTGAGGTAATATCAAAACTAGATTTGCTCATCTTCATAACATAGTCGCTTAAATAGTCAATTTAACATTGCAATAGTGAATGTGTTCCTGGACCTACGATACGAGAATGGCGGCTGACATTTCGTGGATCGTAAGGGATATCGAGATATTCGATTTAAGGTCGTTCTCCGGCAATCACTAGATCCAAAGATCATTAGCCTGAGAGACGTTCTTTAGGGACATCACTAATGGCCTCGCTGTCGACGCGCCCTAAAGCAGCAACCTCGCGACATCCATAGCCCGATCAGTTCCCTCAGCTCGAGGTTGCACAAACCATCCGCCAAACATTTGGATCTACAAATAACACTTCCTGTTGCAGACTTTTTTTTAATGATCAGATTTTCGGTTCTTATTAAATCTTATATATAAAAATCAATGTACGTATGTATGTTTGTCTGTCCTCTATGCGCTCCTAAACCGTTCGTCCGATTGGCAAGTTCTCGAGTGCGCGTCAGAGATGGTTCCTAACAAATAAAATTTCCAAAAACCAACCCCTCTTCACCATAACACTCCATAATTTAAAAAAACCCAACAGATTTTGTCCGATTTCTATTGAAATTTGCACATGTATACCGTAAAACAAACAGAAAAATACTACCTACATATGGTTTTCAAAACACCTCCCATCTCCCCCTATAGTCTATATTAGTCTCCATGTGGCCATCATTTCTTAATACCCCTTGTAGCGTATTAATACTATAAACAAACGTGCATTACAACGTGCTTTAACTCTTTATTAATCTCTGTGACTACAACGAAAGTAACTATAAACAAATCCATAGATAACCGTAACTGCTAAGTCAAAGATAAAACATATTGCTCTTAATCTCCGACATCCTCCCCACCCTGGTCAATCTCCAGAGGGATGACCAGCTGGACAGGCCTGGTGATTAGTTTTCTTTCTGGCGTAGACAGGACAACTGTTCGTATGAAGCCATCTCTTCCGGCGTTCAACTGATGAATTCTTGCCATTTTCCAAACGTGACGTGGACGTACGTCTTCCTGGAGAAGGACAATATCTCCTACCTTTAATTCTGCTGATTTTCCCTTGGGTTGTCTCACCTTGTGGAAGCTTTGAAGGAGCAACAAGTACTCCTTACTCCACGGCTTCCAAAAGTGTTCTGCCAGCTGCTGCTGCAACCTGAACTCCTTTACTGCCGTACTGATTGTGGGTTCTGGTCCCGTGGGTAGTGATGTAAGCCGCCCTCCGACCAGGAAGTGAGACGGAGTAAGCAAATCTCCATTTTCCTCGTCTTGAGTCAGTGGTCTGGAGTTAAGTGCGGCTTCAATACTAGTGAGTACCGTCTGCAGACCTTCCATATCCATCATCGAACGTCCAAGCAGCTTTCGCAGACAGCGTTTGGTGCAACCAACCATTCGTTCCCACCATCCTCCCCACCAAGCCGCACGTGGCGCAATAAATTTCCAAGTGATTCCTTGCTGGGAGAGATGCTGATGAGTTCTCTTTGCTGACAGTGCTGCCCATACATTCGCCAGTTCCCTATTAGCGGCGTGAAATGCTAGAGCATTGTCACTATAAATCTTGTGTGGTATGCCACGTCTAGCAACAAATCTCTCCAAGGCTTGAAGAAATCTTTGAGTAGTCATGTCACTACATAATTCTAGATGTAGAGCTCTTGTTGTCGCACATGTAAAGAGGACGATGTAGGACTTTCTCGTAGTCTGGTCTGCCTTGATGAAAAGTGGCCCTGCAAAGTCAATTCCTGTGACCGCGAACGCTGAGGGGTCACGCGTTGCTCAGGTAGTGGAGCTTCTATCACTTGTCCACTGCGGTTTCTCGCCATTTTACAGGGTAGACACCGATTCAATACTTTCTTTATAGCCTGGCGCGCTCGTAATATCCAGTACGTCGATCGAAGTTCAGAAAGTACAATTCGAACTCCCATGTGATGAAGTCGTATGTGAGTGTGCTGGATTAGCAGCTGCGTAAAATGGTGGTTTCCATCTAGAATGATTGGATGGCGTTGTTCTCTTGGAAGATCGGCAAAATGCAATCTTCCACCAAGGCGCAGAAGACCGTCATCCAGATAAGGATTGAAGCATTTGATTCTTGTTTTGTCTGGTAGAGGAAAATTTTGGTTCAGAGCAGTAATTTCGGCAGTGAAGCATTCCGTCTGTACTACCTTTATCCAGTAATCACGAGCCCTTACTATTTCGTCTGCAGTTAATTCTCCGTTTTTGTGATCCTGATGCAGTAGGATATATTTCATTCGGAGAATCCAAGCAGTAACTCGTAGCAATTTCACGTATGAGCTGAATCTTCTGGCGTCTATCGGACTCTCTAGGACGCTAATTACAAGGACTTGTTGGGTTGCTTTTAGTCTCTCTGGAAGTGAGGCATTGGAGATAACACTGAGGGGCCAAGTGCGAGGATCTTCAGTGAGCCATTGCGGTCCGTTCCACCATATGGATGAAGATTTTAGTTCAGAAGCGGAAACTCCACGTGATAGTAAATCTGCTGGGTTACTCTCAGAAGGGCAGTGCCGACACTGAGCAGGAGTTATGCTCTCCTGTATTTCTGTTACACGATTGGCCACAAACGTCTTCCAGCGATTTGAATCGCTACGAATCCAACCTAAGGCTACCATAGAATCACTGCAGAGCGTAGCGTGCTTAATGTCGTATTCAGTTGCGTTGCAGAAGTATTTCAGAATGCGTTTGCCCACCAAAGTTGCAAGCAATTCAAGTCGTGGCAGTGTCACTTTCTTGACGGGAGCAAGTCTATTTTTGCTAAAGATCAACTGAACCGTAACTCTGTCATTGATTTCCGTCCTGGAGTACAGTGCAGCTCCATATGCTCGTTCCGAGGCATCACAGAAGACGTGGATGTGAGAATTACAATTAGTCACTATGTGGCGGGGAATAAACACTTGTGATAGTGACGGAAGTGCTGTCACCCACGTCTGCCACCGTAGTCCTAAGTCTGTAGGAAGGATGTCATCCCAGCCGACTCCTCTGCACCAAGTATCTTGAAACAATATTTTTCCAGTGATGGAGACTGGAGATGCTAAACAAAGCGGATCATAAAATTTAGCTATAGTCTGTAGCAGGTTTCTCTTCGTTGTGGGACCCTCCATTACTTTGTCTGTAAGGACCTCGTGGTTGATGAAAAACGTGTCAGTTGTGGTATTCCAGTCAAGACCCAATACTTGTGTTTTTGCATCGACTTCTCGTCCTTCAGCCATCCATATTCCTTGCAACTGCGATGAGTTAGAGGCAAACTTAGCCATTGGCAAGTGGATTTTTTTTCATGAGGGAAGTAAGCTCATAGTACAACGATATTGCTTCAACTTCGTTTTGAGGACCTGCAGCGAAGTCATCGACATATGTGCTCTTATCCAAAAGAGATGCAACATGAGGAAATGTCTCCTTATGATGCTCGGCGAGTTCGCGGAGTGTAGCTTGTAAAATTATTATTATTAAATATAATAATTTCATTTCTTTTATTGTTATTTTTCATTAACAACACAATTCTCAATTACATCCAAACTTCCGTACTCCACACGATCTCTGCTTCTCTCTCTGCTATTTACGTCAAAGATCTTCCTCCTCCTGTACTGTCCAGAGATTTTAATGTACTTTTCATCTGGTAATAACGATGCTTGAAATACTTTGATGCAATACTTAAGACATAATAATAACACAATATAAAACACTTTTAGCAACACACACATATTAATTATTAATTATTTTAAAAAAAACTAAGAGTCTGTGTATTCTTACACATCCCCTCGGCCAATTTGTCACCAAAAATTTGTCAAATTTTTGTGTGATATAATTTCATTCACCACAATATATTTTCAATATATAGTTACATTCATTCATTTCCTTTACCTACTCCCGGTATAACTTTAGATCACATATATTTCTTAATCCTAACATCTTTCCTGATTTAGGATACTGGAGGTAATATGCGTGCTGATGTGGTCTCCCTACAACTATATAAGGTCCTCTTCCACTTCACGGTATGACCATGCTCTCCCTTTCATCTTCACCTTTCCCTTGGGTAGCTTCATCTTCCTTACATCTTCCGTCCTCTTTCTTCCGTATTAGAAAACATTTCACCTCCTCTTCTTCTCCACATTCTTCCTTACTCGCCATTCTATCTATCGAAGGTTCGTAGGCTGCCTTCTCTTCTTCCTTGCTTGTCTCTTTTTCATTTTCTTCCGTATATTTATAATCTTCCCCATCTTCAATAATTTCGTCCATTTCTTCCGCCTCCAGCTCATAATTTCTCTCATCCTTATCCGTGAAAGTAAAAAGCATTTCACTCTTCCTCCTGGTTTCTTGGTTTATTTTCTGGTCACCGTCTTCCCATTCTTTCATATTTGCAAGGCATTATCTCATTTTGCTCTGCCTTCCTCTTCTCAACATTATTAAACTCGTTGATCTCTTGTATCTGTTCTAAACAATTCCACCATTTCAGTGGTCCGTTGTTATCAGACATTGGGTTCAATTTCTTGTTAAACCTTCGCTTATCATCGCTGTCATTTTCTGTTCCGTCTCCTTCAGTCTCCATTTCTAGTTTTTCTTTACAGGCCTTCCTAACTTGTTTTATCCAGTTTCCTACTTCCCCTTCCGCTCCTTTGTTCACCGCGTTATCGCAACTTTTTCTCACGTTTGCGTCTTTATCAATATTTTCCATCGAATTGTCCTGAATTTTTTCTTCAGCCCGTTCTCTTTCAAAATATGTCGCAACTTCTTCTAAAACGACTTTTCTTTGCTTAATTACCTCATCTCTATTAAGTTTCATTAGCATGCAGTTTGGTTTCCATATAGCTTCTGGTCCTCTAATCTTCCCGGCTTGAGAACGGACCCCTTCAAAAGCCGCTCTTAATTTCCCTTATTATATGTTCCTTCTCGTCTACTTCCATTTACTTGGATGTTACCATATTGCGAAGGCGAATTTTCATTTCCTGATTCGGTCACCGGTCTTGTATCAGCCAAACCTTGCTTTGCATATAGGCTTCTATTTCCTCTTTTCTCGAAGTATGTGTTATTGGCCTGTTGTTGGTATCCTGTCCCAGTATGAAATTTTCCGGGTTCGGTATTCCTGAACATGTTTGGTTCTTTCTCGTTCATTGCATCCCACCTATCGATTTTATCAACTCCTTCTAGAAATTCATGTATGTTTTTCCACTGCATCAACAGTATTTTTTCTTGTACTTGGCGCGGCATCTTCCGCTCCAATATTTCTATAACCTCATCCTCTTCCATGGGCAACGACAAATACTTAAGATTCTTCAATAACTTCTCACAATAATCTCTCAAACTGCCCTGCTGCCTTTTGTAGGGTGCACTGTTTCTAAATTCCTGTTTCACTCGCCGCTGTCTTTCATCGGACCAATATTTCCTCAGGAAAATTTGCAAAAAATCCTCGTAACTTCTGTTACCTCCACCCAATTCACACGTCCACTCCAATGCCTCATTCTTCATCATCATCTTAACGTATTTTATCTTCTCTTCATCCGGCCACTGTCTTGGAAATGCGTCTCTGTACACTTCCACAAAAACATAGGGATGTATCTCGCCGCCAGGTACAAAACTCACTTCAGGCAATTTCATTTGTACTGACTGTACTACATTGTTGCCGACACCGTGCCCTTTCCCGTTCTGAATTTTGTCGACTCGCTGATTCAGCTCTACCCATTGATATACGGCCGTCTCTTTATAGCTTTCCACTTCTCCCTGCAAGTTAACCATTCCAGATTCCAATTCTTTAATATTAGTTTGTACCAGTGAAATTTCATGTTTGGCTTCTTGAATGTCACTCGTAAATTCACTGTTTATCCCTCTCTGCTCGTCCAGTGCTATCTTCACAGACTCCTCGCGGTTCTGCTGTTCTATCTGTATTAACTTTTGTACCTTCTTAAACATTAAATCTTCACGTTGAGAAATATGCTCATGCACTTTGTCTATCTGAGAGTTAATTTCATGAGAAATATTAGCTCTTTCCTTTCTCCATTCTATTATCGTTTGTTGGTGATTATGATTCATTTTCTGCATTTCGCGTTTTGTTTCTATTTGTTCTCTCATAATCATTGCTAACATTTCCTTTATAGAATTACTGTCGTCGTTCCACGGGTTTTTCCCCGCGATGCCAGTTGTTGAATCATCATCACCATCCAATTCGGTAACTGCCCGCTCCTCAACTAATTCCGAATCTTTTCCATCCATTGTTATTTACAAAATTTTCATCACTTCACAAAAATCATACACAGAGAGAGAAAAAAAAATCCGGTGTGGATTTCGAAAAACGAGAAATATCAATTAACGCAGATTTTTCTGACTTACAACGCCGTATTATCAACCAAACACCAACAGCACACACATTATCTGTACATAAATCTTTAAAACTATCTTTAAGAACCTGTATGCGTAATTAAATCTCATATTTTAACATTATACTTTTAATCAATTTCTCTCTTTTAAATTTATCTTGCAAGTCTTTACTCAAAATTAATAACTTTGTCTTCCATTCACAATATCTAAAACTGGTTTTTTTCTTCTCCTACCTTTCCGAAGATTGCAGACTTCTTTTATTACGAGCTAAATAATTAGCTCTGTGTCGCGGTCACAGTCGCCACGTGTAAAATTATTATTATTAAATATAATAATTTCATTTCTTTTATTGTTATTTTTCATTAACAACACAATTCTCAATTACATCCAAACTTCCGTACTCCACACGATCTCTGCTTCTCTCTCTGCTATTTACGTCAAAGATCTTCCTCCTCCTGTACTGTCCAGAGATTTTAATGTACTTTTCATCTGGTAATAACGATGCTTGAAATACTTTGATGCAATACTTAAGACATAATAATAACACAATATAAAACACTTTTAGCAACACACACATATTAATTATTAATTATTTTAAAAAAAACTAAGAGTCTGTGTATTCTTACAAGCTGCAAGCAAGAAGGGACTGCAAGTCAGGCCAAAGGGAAGTCTTCGGAAACGGTATGTCATCACATCACGTGTGGTTTCTTGACTGTCACCATTATCAGTTACTCGATACCAGAAGAATCTGGTTAAGTCCCTATCCTTCTCATCTAGAACAAGCTGCAGAAACGCTTGACAGACATCTCCAATAATAGCTATGGGATACGCTCTGAATCGGAGCAGAACAGATAACATTTCTGGCGTAAGGTTGGGTCCCATCTGAAGAGCGTCATTGAGTGAAGGCGAGTTGGTTTCATGTGAGGACCCATCGAAGACAATCCTCCACTTGATACTTCCACGTTTTTCCCTCTTCACCACATGATGGGGTAAGTAGTAACATTCGTCTGCATCCGATTCTGCTACTTCCACGTGACCATTCCGTATGTACTTTAGCATCTGTGTGTAGTACACGTCCTTCAGATCTTCGTATTTCTCGAGGCGCCTTTGCAATAAATGGAACCGTCTTTCAGCGTTGTGGCGATTGTCCGGTATGTTTATACCAGCCTTTCTTGGGAGAGAGACCACTCTTCTACCATCCTCGATACAGTAGGAGTCGAGAAAGTTCTGGTGGATCTCCTAATCACTTCCACTCATCGATCTTTGTTGGTGCGGAGTGATTCCTACGACGTCTAACTCCCAAAATTTTCTCATGTCATTATCGGTTAGAACGGACTCGTTCACTTGTATGTGGCTCACCATGATTTTATTTACTGTGCTGCCAGATTTGTTGCCACTTAAAACCCAGCCGAATTTCGATGGCAGAAGCACTGCGGAATGTGACAGACGAATTGGTGGCTCATCTATCATTATCTTCCAATAGTGGTCTCCACCTATTAGAATTTCGATATCCAGGTCTTTTCCATCTTGTTTCGGGTCAGCAAGCTGCAGTTTTCTTAGCTGTGTGAGAGACTGGACGTCTTGTGGAGCTGCCGGATGTGATGAATACTTATTTCCGCTTTCGAACCCGGTGATATTCACTGTCGCATTAGTCCACATCCCACCGATGCTGAAGCGGACAAGTCTGCGACTTCTTGTCACTGCCTGCGTTGACTCAAACCCAGTAACAGATAGTTCTTTGCGATCAATCACATCTAACTTGAGCTGCCCCACCAGTTTCATACTGACGAAAGTCGACTGACTTCCGGCGTCGAATATACAGCGGGTACGCGCACAAAGTCCTGTTGGGCCGGTTATATGAACAGAAGCAGTCTGAAGATACGTGAACTGGGGTGATTCGACGTCGATTTTTCCCACTGTTACCTGCTGACTGTCACTGCAGATTGAGACGTGATGTGGCTTCTTGCACTTGGCACAAGAAACTTTGTTCCTTTTGCTGCAGACCTTCATCCCGTGTCCTCGATTGAGACATAAAAAACATCTATGTGCAGACTTCAGTTTCTCTAATCGTTCATTAACGTCAGAGACTTTTCTGCAATCTTGCGCCCAGTGTCCTTGAGATTCACAAAAGACACAAACTGGCAGTACTTTCTTCGGCCTTGTTCCTCTCCTTTCCTGCTTCGTGGCTACTTGAAGGGCAGCAGCTGTGGATGAAAGCATTTCTAAGTCGTGATCTCCTCTTATCTTCTGTGTCGTCATGGCTCCTTCCACCTCTTCATTTAAAAATTCCATCAGTTTAGTGATGTGGCTTTCAGAAACTCCCTGTCTTCTGGAGTAGATGATCCAGCGTCTAACAATATCCAGAGGGAAGGCCCGTAAAATCTTCGGAGCCAACATTCTCCCGTAGTCATCAACCTTTTCACCTAAAGCCCGCAACGCTTGAATCCTACGATTACATTCGATATAGGTCAGATTCAATGATTCAGGGGATGCAATTAATATAGGCTTCAACCCTTCTAAGTAGTCAAGATGAGCTTGTATGATTCGATTTTTGTCCCCATAGCGTGAAACAAGAATTCTCTTTGCCTCCTCATAGCTTTCTGCAGTTACTGGAATGCCATCAACCAAGTTCTTAGGCTCTCCATCCAAGTATCCTCGCAGGAAGACATGTTTGTGGACCGCAGAGACCAACGGGTTCGTGTCTATTGAGGATTGAAATTGTTCCCAGAATCTTGACCAAGTCTCGACATCACCAGAGAAAGGTTCCAGTCTAATGGCCGGTAGTTTGATAGTGTGAGTTACTGGTGGTTGAACTGGAAAAGATAGAACAGGCGTTGCAGATAAGACAGGCATTTCGTTTAGTTTTTCTCCCATCACTCGTTTTGCCTTGAGGATCGCTCTCTTAGCGAGGTCCACGTATTCTTCGCAACGTATCGCATCCTCGTTGTATTCATCGTCTGACAAATAGTTATGAATTTTGTCATCAAGCATGACAAGATCTCTCAACGTTTCGTCAAGTCTTGAAAGATTATATACACAATCATCTTGGGAAGTCTCGTCACTAATTGCAGTACTGAATTTCGTGATTAAGCTCCTTTCTGTCGCCCGTTTCCGCCTAAAAATGCGTAGCTGCTGTTCATCCTCGTCTGACATATTTAACAGCTGCCGTTCGTTAGTCAGTACTGATAGTTCTACAGTTAGCCAAGAGATGGCGCTGGTAGCGACGTTGTTTTATGCAAATTTACAAATAGCGTAAGCGTTGTATTACTTCACAGTGTATTATCGCAGGCTACGCGTATTATAAAATAAAGCAATTGAAGTATGCGCTGCAAATAAATTACTGAATGCTTGTAATGCGCGTCTGGCACTTACGTGTCGTAGGTTCGAAGCTGTCGTTTAATTTACTTCCTGTCAAATATCTTCATAGCGAAGACAGCGTATGGAAGTCGTGCTTCAATAAGCTTCTTATCCCGGGTTTCGGCACCAAAAATGTAGCGTATTAATACTATAAACAAACGTGCATTACAACGTGCTTTAACTCTTTATTAATCTCTGTGACTACAACGAAAGTAACTATAAACAAATCCATAGATAACCGTAACTGCTAAGTCAAAGATAAAACATATTGCTCTTAATCTCCGACACCCCTCAAATAAGATTTACGTGGAAAAAAAAAATTACTGTGACGAAGAGGAACAAAACTTCCTGCCAAATTGTTTATGAATACGACTTGAAAACATTTACACAGATTAAATTTAAGAATTGCTAACATCAACCTTTCAAATAATTGGCCATGAATACTTGAATTTTACAACTTTAACATCTAGTAGCAATTTTAAAGTAACTTTCCATGTGCCACAACTTTTGTTTTCTTGAGGTACAATTTTTGCTTCGAAGTTCGAACTGGCTAAATTTAACTCATTTATAAGTTCGTCTTTTCGCTCTTCAATTACAATTATTATATCTGTAAATGATCTAATGTTAAATCTTTCTACTTGTACCAAGACCTCTGGAGTATATTTTTATACAGTGGACATACAGACACAAAATTATAATCAAATTGCGCCCGTTAGTACCAAATTTTAGGCGAATCCGAACATTTTCGCAAAAAATACGCAGCATATAATATTCCGATACCAAATTTAAAAGAACTCTTTGAATGCTTTGCATAGATGCATTACTTTATCCACGATATTATTTGAGTTGCAAGTTTAAACGCTGTCTGGATGTATAAGCTTATAGCATTTGTTTCTGTTATCGCAAAGTTGCGTTGTCGCAAGTATTTTTTATCCATTATTATTTGAATTTTAAATGTGAAGTATTAGCATGTATCTTACATTCTGCAGATTTGAAGAAAGTTAATAATAGTCATGCGCCAATGAAGATGGAGTGCGAAATGGTAGAAAAGATACTGATACCGTTAACTTAAGTAATTAGAGTATATTGTTACATTGATGGAATCGTTTTTTACGGAAAGTAATGAACGAATCACCCCAGAAATTACGATAATAACCATGTGCACCCCAGCCAGAGGTGAAACCTTCTGTCAACCTACCACAGAAAAATGGAACGCAATCATTGAGGGTGAACAACAAGCAGTTTGTAAGTCTGCAACGTTGAGAATACCAAACGTTAAGCACTAGTACTTCCGAATTTTTAAACCAACATACATTATATATTTGTGAGTGGAGACTTTCCCGGCGTATTGATGAAGTGAATTCTTGACAGGAGTTCAGCTAGATAGCACTGTGGTAAAAAGACAACGTTTCGACAACCGGCTCGGTTGTCTTCATCAGGTCTATTAGTCAGATATTATTACCTAAAATCACAAATAGATTTTCGCCGGCTGCTAAGCCAGTCTAATTTGTGATTTCAGGTAATAATATCTGAAGTAATAGACCTGATGAGGACAACCGAGCCGGTTGTCGAAACGTTGTCATTTTACGACGCTATCCGGCTGAACTCCTGTGAAGAATTCATTTCATTACATATATATTATTTTTGTCTGATCTATTGTGGTAATAGCGTTCACGTTTCTTCTCTAAAATTATAATTACTGTTTGAACAAATTCTGTAAAGTGTTAAAAAATGAAGATAACGAAGTTTCTAAAAAAATTACGATCTTAGGGCAAGAGTTCGAAGCAGGTCCAACGAAGCTGCAGATAGTGTGGCAGTACTTGCAGGGAATTTTTTTGTTTACTGCTGATGTCAACCACCTGAGAATCAACTGCCATTTCTACCAGGCATCCACGCAGAAAGAAAGACAGACAGGTATAATGATAAAACCACCAAGTGGAAAACAAGGTCAATAATTCTTCGGTTATTTGAGAAATACAGATTCGTTACGTTTAACAAAACTTATGTCATGGGAGAATATAACAGTTGCTTGGACAAATTTCAAGTCAAGCGAGCGAAAGAGAAAAGGAACTCACGTATATTTACAAAGATGTACGTTTGTTTGTTGTAATTAGACACTATTTATAGTTTACTACGTCGTCAACGTTTACCAAGAACAAAACGGCAAAATTAATGTGTATTGGAATCTTGCAGAGTAATTAAGTGAAGTATGTTTCGATTACTTCGATTGTGGGCACTATGATTCATTAGTAAATCGATTAGCACCTTGTTACCCCTGAGAACCTTGTCATCCATTTACAATGAGGGACGCCACACTGTGTCGACGTAGCTCTGCACGGTAGACCACGGCACTTCCACTACAGGCAGCGTACCACTGGGGGAGCGAGCGAGCATGACTACTGTCAAGTTCTATACCATAAGCAACACTTTACGCCAAATCTTCGTTATGTCTGGCTTGCTTCCCCATGGCCTACTAGACGATTACGTAAATTCGTGGACAGAAAAAACGGAAAACTGCGTGGAGGAAATATTTCAGCATCTCGACGGTTTGGCTGATTGCCACTCTTGTTGTGATTGTGTTTTGTATACGCAACACTGTCATTATTCACGGCCAGTCAATGACAGCTGTCCAAATAACTTTCCACCATTCGGTAGATTGGTGTCTCCTACTGTCAGTTTTCGTAAAAGGACCGGCGGGTGACATGATACAGATTAGGAGACTACTGTATCTGCTAAGGTATTTTGACGGATTTGTGTCTCCGAAAAAGAATGGGACACACCAGACGACGGGTTGGTTATTGTCAATCGTCTGTTTCCTGTGTGTGGTGATTTCAACACTGATGTACGCCCAGTACCATCTAAAATTGTCAAGAACCGTCGCCTTTTTTCAGATAGGGTTTGACGGATTCCGCTTTTTCTTCAAACTGCTGGTGGTGCTGCAGATGTCGTTGACGGCGCTGGAAGTGCGAGCGAGGCTGCGCGTCCTCAACGCACGGCTGTCGACCCTGCGACCGCCCTCGGCCGACGTCGCGCTGTGCTACGCTCTTCTAGGACGGCCGGCGACGTCCCCCGGGACCGGAGGGCTGCGCCGCCTGCGACTGGCCCACCTGGCCCTTCTCAGGGCGGCGGACCTCCTGCAGCAGCACTTCGGCCTGGCCGCCGCGCTCAACGCGCTGGGAGCCATGCTGGCCACCGTCGTCGGCTCTTACGGGTTAATCTTCAGTCTGCGCCACAGCGACAGGATCGACACACATATGGTGATGTACCCCGCTTTGTGGGCCGTCTTTCAGTTCTATCAGTTGGTACTACTGGTGATGACGTGGTCGTCTGTAGTCGAAGAAGCCGACAGGTTCTGCGTTACAGCCCGTGACATAGCCGCATTGTCCGACATGTCATCGGCCCCGCAGGCTGTGAGAGACTTGCTGACCCAAGTCAACGGGCCGCCACTGCAACTGACGGCTGCCGGCTTTGTGAAGGTCGACAGGTCGTTGCTGGTGTCGGTGATCGCAGCCACTGTCGGGTACATTATTGTGGTGAGTCAGATGTAGCTGGGGAAGTCGTCTCGCAGGTGACAGCCTGTCTCGACTGAACTGCGCAGGAGCCAGCAATTTTATTTTGGACTACCGCATATCAAGTACAGCTGTGCGACCAGGGGTGTATCTACTATGGGGATAGGCGGTGCAGTGCACCGGGGCCCCCTACGCTCAGGGGGCCCCCAAGCGCAGTTGAGAGGTCCACCAGCCTTCAAACTCAATTGGGTTTAACTAAAGAATTAGTATAACCAAATGAATAGCGCCAGTAGTTAAAAAAATAAAGTTGTTTTTAAATCTATATGTCTGCAACAAATAAAAGTGGAAAGCACAAGCAAATCAGTTTAATAGTATCTAACTGCACACAATTTTATGTGAATGAATTTATCCACTAACTATTGAAATGCTGTGTTTATTCTTGTGTCTAAAAGAGCTCTTCAAAATGGTAATAATTTTATCTTTGAGTTTGACTTTTTTTAAATAATTAATTATAAACATAAATATTTCCAAGGGTGTCATTCCAAAAGAGGAACATTAAAGAACCGAGTTCTGCCTTACATTTGAATATTAGAAAGAAGGAAGTGTTTAAAACAGTCGAATTTTTATTCTAGTGTAAATATTGAAACATATTTAAATAGGAATTTTCACAAAATTGACATACATGATATTTTTTATTTTGTGTGAAATTCTGGAGTTCTGTACCAGAAGAGCGAAGATTCGTCGATCAATAATTCAAACAGTTCCACGGCTAGCTCACTGAAGTCAAATATATGTTGGGAGACTCAATTAGCAATTTTCACTGCTCTCAGGGTCGCACTGGGTTTTTATATCACTATGGCAGCGGAATGTCGAAACTTTTCAGCCAGAGGGATTGGTAGACTACATTACCATGTGAAGTCCTATATGGTGCTGCAGCATCCACATTTACTGTATTCGCACCAAACGGTAGCAACCGGCACCTGCCACGCACTGCCGCCCGCTATCCCTTCTCATGGGACACCAGAGCATCGAGGGAGGTAGAGTCCCCTTCCCTCTCTATACCCTGAACGCACATTCTTCTTGATCTGTCTTCGGCCAGCCGACAATGCGGCGCCAACCTGAAGGAGTCCATTCGTCACCGAATTCGATCGCTGTAGGCATATTCACTCAACGAAAATCTTTGCATTTTAATCGTCTCTTCTAATAAAAAATGTGATGAGGTTTGAGATTACCACACTATCCAATGTACCTCCGCTTCAACACACATTAGGCATGTCCCCGGATATAGGCTCCGAGTTACGCCTAAATATTGTACCCCTGATATACACGTAATAAAGGCTCTCTATTTTCCTAATTCTCGACATTCGTGCTGCACCACTAGTGTCTGTTTAACTCCTACTATCACTCCTCACCGATCTTGTTCTGGGTCTGTACTGTCTTCAGTCGCCCGCTGTACATGTCGCAATCAGCGTGGTCCTAACAGTTCCCATTAATAACACACAAACCAATTCGTTAAGTCAGAATATGATCCAAAGTCGTATTTTCTCTTTTTCGATGGTTCTTTCACAAATTTCTCTCTACAGAACGCAAATTTGATTTTTACATTATTTTATCATTCACGTTTTATTACTTCACCAATAGCTTCAGCGCCATTTTTTCAAGACTCTTTTGCTTTTTGAGCTTCATTGCCCCCAAGTATTTTCCTTATATACTGTATTGCTTTAGTATATTGGAGTAACATCTAATAGTTCATGTATTGTTGTCGTGGTCATTTCTCGCGCATCTGTTTTCTTATCTTCACTGCAATCAGGGGCGTAGCTACTACAGGGATAGGTGGTGCAGCGCACCACGGACCCCACGCTCGGGGGGCCCCTGAGCGAAGCTGAGGGGGCCCCCAAGCTCAGCTCAGAGGGCCCTCGGGTCATCAGGGCAAATGGACGACCTTTTTTTTCTTTTTTAAAAAAAATAAACCTCCGAGGGCCTTGTGATCGTAGATACACTACTGCTAATGGGCCCCCAAGCACAGTCCAGAGGCCCCCAAGCACAGCTCAGGGGACCCCTACCAGCAATAGCAGCTTGTCAGAGCTAAAAAAAAATGTTCGCCCATCTCGCCTGAGGGCCCAAAATAATTTTTTTTTGCACCGTGGCCCTTGTTGACTACGCCACTGACTGCAATTTTTTATTTTTCGTTTAGCCTGGTCTGGCAGGTCTCTTACTCCTCACTGCCTTGTGGTCATGTATGTTAAATTCGTTTATACCGACGATAAACTATTATCACCAAATTATACAATACTAATTTATTACCTTTATGAACTTTCTTCCACACTGAATTTTTGCAGTTTCTGCATCCCCAATGCATACGACATGAATTTCAGTCGTGACACACTATAGTTTTACTCATACTTACTTCAAGTGATGACTATCTCTTAGATTTTCTGGCTTCATTAAAGGGCCACATTATGCTCATAGAGTGTGCAAATTATTCAACAGTCTCGGTATTTGTGATTGGATTTAATCAAATAGTTCCATGCAATCACATATCAAATAAGGGCATATTTCAAAATTCAGATTTTTCTTTATTAAATGAGAGAATCTAATTTTGTGGTGCATTGTTAAATACCATTTATAGTAACAAAGAAGAGAAAAAAAATTCCAAAGAGCGTATAGACAAATTTTGGAAGGCAGAATCTAAAGGTACCTCATGGAAATAAGATTGAAAAACTTCTCACTAAATAGTGGAGCAGTATAAAGGTAACTAAATAAAATATTCGCTCCAAAGTTGAGTCACTGGAAATTTAAAAAATCGCCATAAGTCTTAGTAAAAAAATAAAAAAAATAAAAAATAAAATAAAATATGAAAAACTGCAACGAAGTCAAATATGACGGTTAACCTCTTTCAAATATTAGCTAACACTTTTTAACTTTGTAATACAGCAAAAATCAAATTCGCATGAATCTCCTTTTAACTAATTTATTCTCACTTAAAACTGCTATTATTACTCTTGAATGTACAGAATGATTCAAAATAATAAAAAAAAATCGATTCTTCGTACTTCAAAAGCTTTTTTCTGAATACCCTTCCTTCCCTTTAATTTATATTTAAGATTCACTCTTTTCCTTTTGTGTTGGATTTGTTTGTAATTTGGAAGGCGAAGTATGATTAGCATAATTGGAATGTAATAGGCAGCTGGATTTTGAGACATGTCAAGATGTACGTAATGATTGCAAGAAACTGACTGACTTCTGGAGGTAATATCAAATTGGCAGATCCTATAAGTGTACCATATGTGTCGCAAGCATTTGATTGCGAATACCTCCTGAGGTAGCAGTTTTGCTGGCTACTAACTAAACCATCATAAGAATCAAAACGTGACCACCAATCTGTCTCTCGATTTGATAAGATTCTTCCAGAAACTTTTTCTAAACCTGTCAGAAAAGAAAAGAAAGGTCACACCCACACGTATTTGTCACCCCTTCAAAGTGAATTTGCTACCTGCCTGCAGTAGTGCCCAAGACATGTGCAACGGTTTGCCCCTATCTCCCCTCCCCTCCCCATATATCCGGCACTGGTAACAGTAGTATTAGTAGTAACAGCAGTGGTAGAAGAAGTATTAGTGGTAGTACCCATTCTGTTAATAAAGGCAGAAAAGGTAGCAGTAAAATAATCTGATATTGAAAATAAATTAAGTTATGCTGCATTCATCATTCTTCAAGTAAATACATTAAATGAAAGTATTTATACATGTGAAGTAATGGAAATAAGCAGGGCCGGCGTTAGGGAGGGGTAAGCGGGGCAAAAGTACCCGGGCCCGGGCCCCTAGAGGGGGCCGTCCGGCAAGGGTGCCTAGCTATTTAGAAATCAAACAAAAAAAAAAAACTTTTCTAAAAAGGTTATGATTAAAATTTTCTGCCTTTATCCAAAAAATCAAAGTGTAAAATAAAAAATAGAAAATCGGGGTGGGGGTCCCCGAGAACATTTATCCGGGGCCCGAGAATCCTAGCGCCGGTCCTGCAAATAAGAGAGCACAGCTTACTGTCTTAGTGCTGAGATATTTTTTCTATATGGGAAAATAAATGAAATATGTAAAAAATAAGTACGGAACATTTAATCCAGAATGTTTGTGTTTCCACCTGGCTGGGAAACGTGTAACTTGTGTTCTGTATGGTAAGTGTATTTTTGTTTTATGAAATATGTAGTTTATTGGAGAGGATATTGGAGACCGTCTCAGCACTCGCCAAGATGAATTCCAGGGCGTATCCAGGATCAGAACTAGAGGGGGGGGGGCAACTCATTTTGGTTTAGAGGAAGTGGGGTGGGGGACTGAAACATGACATTACAGAATCAAACTCAAACCTATTCAGGAAACTATTTTTATCATTGATTAATATAGTAACCCAACTACTTAATCTAATGACCTACTATGTAGTTAATTAAGATCGTAAGTCAGTTAGTTTTTTATGTAAACTTTATTTGTCTCGGATTTTTTATAATTTTGTTTGTCAATACCTCATGGTGTTCTTTCACGAAATTTCGATGCACACTCATCCGACATAATACAGTCAATCTTTCTCTCCCAAAGTGCTTCTGAACTAGTTCTTCACTCGTCGAAGCGTACTGAAGGCAACTTAATTTTTCTTCTAGGGGGGGGGGGGCAGCGGCCCCCCTCTGCCCCTCGCTGGATACGCCCATGCGTGGGGACCAGTATTCGAACCAGATTCCGTTGTACCTCCTTGATGCAGTGTGCTGCGCCTTAACGCACACTGGCGGGTGCAATTTAGAACAATTCATCATTTGCTGTAAATAGTTGCAGGGTGATATGGACAGGATATCTAGTTGGGTAGGTAAACATTGGATGAAGATGAATGCAAAGAAGAGTCAGCTTATTAGATACACAGATAAAAAAACACAAAGGGTTGATTATGATTAGAAAGGTAGGGAAAGAATTGCTTGCTGAAGACTTGAAATGTAAATATCTTGGCATCACATTTCATAACAAGCTTAACTGGGCAGGACACATTGGACAGGTGGTAGGAAAAGGTTTCAAAACCCTGCACTTGTTGGAGAGAGTGATGAGGGGATGTACGGGAGAAGTAAAGGAATTGGGTTACAAAACTAGGGTCAGACCATTGCTCGAATATGGTAGTGTTGTATGGGACCCACATTTTGAGTATCAAATACAGGAGTTGGAGAAGGTGCAAAAAAGGGCTGCTAGATTTGTTTCTGGAAATTATCGCAGAATGGAATCAGTAACAGATATGATAATAGAATTGGAGTGGGATTCATTGCAAGACAGGAGGAGGGTGAAGAGGGTCGTGGGAGTCTACAAGGCGTATATTGGTGATGAGGCGTGGAAAGATATTGGTGTAAGAATTGAAAGGAATGCATGGAAGGGAAAAGATGACCATGACCACAAGCTGGCACTCGATTTCAGGCACAAGGGTTTTGGAAGATTTTATTTTTTAGGTAAGGGTGTCAGGGATTGGAATAAGTTACCAAGGGAAATTATGAATTATTTACCAAATACGTTGAAAGAATTCAAAGTTAAAATTTGTAGAGGGAAAATATAGGTGGGTGCAGGAAAGGGGGAAGATGGGTGTTTAGGGAAATTGCCACCGGAGCATGCGCTCCATCGCAATTTAATTTAATTTAATTTGTCGTTTCGCCGCCGCAGTTCATCCGTTGAAAATTATTCGAGTTCTCACAATTATTACCTTTATTTTGCTTTATTCAGAGTTTTTCTTGCTTTTGTTTATTGTTATCAAAAATTCATCTCGGCACCCATTACTAATGCCATTCAGCAATTCACACGATCAAAGTAATGTTTCTAAAAACTATTGAACGCAGTGGCATTTGACCCCGGAATCTTCAAAGCAACTAATGTAAGAAATTAGGAAAACTGAGTTAGCATTGTGTAAAATTGAAAGCTCCCTTAGTTTTGATGACAATATCAGTGATTCATGTTGTTTGAGCCAAATACTTCGCCGGAACGGACTGGAATCTCGAACTACCAGTTTTAAAGGCGGACTTTGTTTTCCCGTATCTAAGATGACAAATCCCATTGACAATCAAATTTCCTAGGAAGTAACGCCAGTGTCATAGCTTGTTACTTTCTATGTTTTTCTGTCTTTATTATTTTTAGGCGGTTTTGAATGCCAGCGTAAATGCTAATATCCAGCTCATAACGAGCTGGGAGTATATAAAACAAGAAATCCATAAGATGATAATCTTTTTTTATATATACAGGGTGTTACAAAAAGGTACGGCCAAACTTTCAGGAAACATTCCTCACACATAAACAAAGAAAATATGTTATGTGGACATGTGTCCGGAAACGCTTACTTTCCGAAGCAGCTGTTGAGCTAAAAAAAAAAAAAAAGGTCGCCCCTTACATAATACGCTGCAAATTTCGTCGCGGCGACAATGGAGTGGCAACTATCGCGGGGCGGCGACTGTCGATTGCTCGTTTTGCCGCCCCCCCTCGATGTGCCGCCCGCGTGCGGCGCACGCGTTGCACGCCCGCTTACGGCGGGCCTGTGTTCAATACATTTAAACACAATCAGAAACGTTGAATCAGTGTTTAACTCAGCATTTCAGCTTAAAAAGAAGGCAGGAAAAAAATACGACTTGACCTAAAGATCCGAACGCTGTGATTCCTATACACTGAAATGCCAAAAGTCATAGGCTACCACCTAATGTCGTGTAGGACCTCCTTTTGCGAAGTGCACTACTTGACGTGGTATTGACTCAACAAGTCGTCCGAAGTCCTCTGAAGGAATATTCAGCATGTTTCCTCTACAGCCGCCGGTAACTGTAACTGCAAAAGTTTTGCCTGTGCACGACGTTGTACACGAACTAACCTTTCGATCTTGTCCCAAATATCTTCGATGAAATTCATGCTTGACAATTTAGGTGACGAACTAATTCGCCGGGACTATCTAGAATGTTCCTTAACCATTTGTGAACGATTTTGGTAGGTGACATGGCACATTGTCATCCTAGAAAAGTCCTTCGATGATTGGGAACATGAAGGCCATTAACAGCTGCAAATGATCGCCAAGTAGTTTAACTTAACCATTTGCAGTCAATCATTGGTTTAGTTTGACCAAACGTTCCACAGACACTACTTATAGATCTTGGACCTTCTCTTTTGTTTGAAAATAGTGTCCCGTTGTAAGAACTATTTATTAATATATATTTTCAGTTCTGATCACGGTAAGACATGTAAGAACACTTTTATGGTTTTTTTTTATAATTAGCGGTATATTAATACTCGCAAAAATATGTTCTCTCTCAAAGACACAGTTCTCGAAGCCAACAAATTTAATTTTATACAGTTCGTTGTACCGTCGGTCACCAGGTGATGAAACCAAAGCTGTCCTAAGCATCAATTATAACAACAATTAATAAAGGCCACTAAGTTTATTAATAAGAATAATTATGTCCATGACGGGTTTATTGATAAAGCACGTTGTGAACGGTTTGGCCATCATCAAATTTCAAAGTAAAGGCTAATCGAAACTTCGTTTCCGAAATATTACAGAACTCTTGAGACACAAGGAAAATTATCGCTGATATCTGCTTGAAGCTAAACTATCTATTATCACAACTTGAGGTTCACTGTTTATTTAAATACTGTTCAAACTTTACTTTTATAATCACAGTTCCTATAGACAACATAGAGCTCTTCTTAAACACAGTTACTCTTACGAAACTACATCATACAGTAAGGATATTGGCCAATGCCTTCACTACATGAGCCGCGCTCTGCGACAATTCGCTTAGGAAAAAATGTATCTCTCCGCTCCAGAGGCACTACTTCGTAGGTAACTGTAATGTTACAACGTGATCTACAAATTGAATTTTGGGAATAGAGAAAAGTCACAAGCACTGAGATCTGATGAATAAGGTGGCTGTGATAGTACGGAAATGCTTTTTCGGGTAAAAAATTGTAGTAACAGCAATGGTCCGTGGAATAGTGCATTATATGTTGAAGAATCGAATAATATTATTTGTGAACGCACACGGAGGAGTCGTTTTCAAAGTCTTTCTGGATTTTCTTTGTAGCAATATATATTTTCTGTTTGCTCAGGAGGTACCCCCTCTTTTTTGTGAACAGTACCTTTGGAATCGATGAAGCTCACAATCGGGCACTTCTGGGTGACGCTCTTAACCGCCATTGAAAACTTGTTCTGTCTCTGGACGAAATAAGAAAAACCAGCTGTCACAACCGATGATAACAAAGATCGGTAGCATTGGATTGAGTTCTGCTCGTTCCAACGGATCAGCTGCCACATTTTTCCTCACTGTTGCTGTGTAAGATTTTGGGCAGCAATTTGACCCAAATTTTTCTCATATTTTTCATTTATTATTTGGCGAACAGTCTCTCGATTATGTTAACTTCTTCTACAATCATTTTCACTCGTAATTTTCAAATGGCTCGTTCTCTTCTACGTACCCAGTGCGTGTCTGTGTAAGAGAGAGTGAGTGTTCTTCGTAATTTTTTAAATCTGTCAGCACCTGGGTTTGTTCTCTAAATCTATTCGGGGAATTGTTTTTATAGTTCAGCCACCATTAAAAAATATATCTAATCACATTAGTCATGAATTACATAGCGAGCGAATTGCAATTTAAAGTTGTTTTACATACTTCTGAGAAAGTAAATAGGGAAAAACATTTAAGTACATTTTGGTCCACTATATGTAATTTAAATAGCTTCGTTTTTTAAGTATTTCAAATTGAGATGTTCCAATATATCGACAATTTATGACAAAATATCGACTAAACTATATCAAGAGTTAAATTTTCCTAATCGTATTTTTTTTTTTTTTTTTGCTGTCGTTAGTCTTTCGACTGAATTCATGCAATCCTCCATCCTTTTCTCTCCTGTGCTAACCACTTCATTTCTACATACCCCTTACAGCCCACGTCCTCAATTATCTGCTTCATATATTCTAATCTCTGTCTTCCTCTACAATTCTTACTTTCGACTGTTCCCTCCACTAACAAATTAACCAATCCAGCATGTCTCAAAATATGACTTACCAGCCTGTCTCTTCTTTCTGTAAGCTTCTTCCATAAACTTCTTTTCTCACCCATCATTTCCACAACTCGTTCATTTCTTACTTTGTCTGTCCACCTAATTTTCAGCATTCTTCTGTAGCACCACATTGCAAATTCTTCAATTTTCTTTCTTTCTGGTATTCCTAAAGTCCATGTTTCGCTACCATAAAGTGCTGTGCTCCACACAAAGAGTTATAAAAAGTTCTTTCTAATTCCTAGATCAATATTTGAAACTAAAAGGTTTCTCTTTTTCATGAAGGCTCTTTTTGCTAGTGCTACTCTGCTTTTAACATCATTCCTGCTTCGGCCATCGGTTGTAATTTTGCTTCCCAAGTAACAGAACTCACTCACTTCTCCTATTGCATCCGATCCTATTTTTATATTTAATCTGCTGTGATTGGTATAATTTCAGCTACATTTCATCACTTTTGTCTTGCTTTGATTTATATTAAGTCCAAAATCTTCCTTCAGTATTTTGTTCATGCCATTCAGTAACTTCTCAATATCTTCACCCCTCTCTGCTAACAACACAACGTCATCAGCATATCGTAGCATACTGATTTTTTTCTCCCTGAAAACTTATACCATATGGAAATTTTTCGTATATATATATATATATATAAAATATTCTTCTGAGCACCTAAGAACTGTCAGTGTCTCACCTGAAATTGTACTAGCTACTTGATAGTCAAAGTACGTACAAAATATTTAGCATAACAATATATTTTATAACTGCTTATTTTCAGTTTCATTTACTTATTGAACAGTGCTCATCAGAAATGTGGGGCACCAGCAGGCAATGTGTGACAGCTGGTTCTTCCGTTTGACAATTTTTGTTTCGACTTGTTATTGATCGATAATGTTAACATAGCTGACGGCCGGAACCTCTGACCACCGATATTGAATGCAAGCACAAAGAAACTGTCTTGTGACAGGTGACAGGTGTCAGACAAGAAACACTTTGCTAAATTACTCCCAGTGAAGGTAAGGGGGCGGGGAGTCTCGTCACACCTTCCATGTCGCCCGGTGCTTCTACTATAGTTTAGCTGCATGCTTTTCTATTTGCCTGCTAGGGAGAGAAACGTGTTGTGGCCGGTCAAAAAATCTAATTCAGACTTCGAACTTATGACAGTGACAATCCTTTACATGATGTCATGACAAATTTGTTTTAACAAAAGAATGTAAATAATTATCTTAATAATTACAAAAGTAATTCATGTTCACTTAAAATGTACAGGTTTATCATATCACAATTCCTTAATCTTTTTTATTACACCTCTTCTCCAGGGAAAAGATGACAATGGCCACAAGCTGGCACTCGGTTTCAGGCACAAGAGTGTGGGGAGGATTTCTTTGTTTGGTAAGTTGATCAGGGATGGGAATAAGTTACTAAGAGACTTGATGAATAATTTACCAAAACGTTGAAAAAATTTAAAATTTAAATTTATAGAGGGAAAACGTAGTGGTACGGGAAACGGAGGAGAATGACTGTGTAATTTAATTGCCACAGGAGTATGCGCTGCATTGCAATTAATTTTTTTTCCTGAGGTGGTTAATGTGAATCATTGGAGAGGGTTTAGCAAATAAGTTCCTGCCCGAGACCTGTCTAGCTCTGTAGTGGGAAGTTATTCTCTACAATGTAGTCTTCACGGGTGTACCGCCGGATAGTGTTGTGGAAACACAATTTTTCGACGGCTAGCTCCGCCGTCTTCTTTAGGTGTAGAGACATCTGCACCGGTCGGCTGACCCACAGATACTGAGATGGTTCGATGAAGATGATGATGATCGGAGGTTCGCGGCGTTGCGGGCATGCCCACACGACGCTGGGCGCTTTAGGCGTCATTTGCGCCTCTACACCCTGTTTTATTAGGTATTTGGCGTTCCTGTTATGATTTACGGGTTCTGAATTTCAAAGACCAGTCGCGGCGAATTTGGGGTACCGCTCTTCCTTATATACGAGGGTAAGTGAAATGAAAAATTTAAATATGTAATAAAAAAATCGAAATTTCGCTCCGTTATCCTGTAAGTTGGTAAGCGTGCTACAAGCAGCGTGCAGAATGACCTGTAGGTGGCATCATAGTGCAGATGCACAAATACCGTCGCAGTATCAGTATAAAGATGGCTGCCCCACTTGAGACTTGAGATTTGCACCAGGGAAGAACAGCGTTCTGTTATTCGATTTTTGAGTAGTGAAGTTGTGAAACCTATTGAAATTCATCGAAGAATGAAGGTTCAGTACGGTGATGCATGTTTGTCACAGCAGCAAGTCTACGAAAGGAGTAGGAAGTTTGCAAATGGCGTGACTTCAGTGGAAGATGCTCCTCGCCCAGGTCAGGCACAACGAGTTGTGACTCCACAGAACATTGCAGCAGTTGAAGCCATAGTGATGGAAAACTGCCGAGTGACACTGAATGACATTGCAGCATGTTTAAAGATTAGTCATGGTTCAGCACATCACATTGTGCATGATGTGCTCCAGTTTCACAAAGTGTCTGCAAAATGGGTGCCACGGCAGCTGACTCCTGAAATGAGAGAACGTGTTGATGCTTGTGAAGAACTTCTTCGGCGCTTTGAACGAGAAGCTGATTGCTTCCTTGCAAGAATCGTTACTGGGGACGAAACCTGGGTTCACTTCCACCAACCGGAAACGAAGAGAGCGAGCAAGGAATGGCGCCATTGCTCATCACCACAACCAAAGAAGTTTCGAACAGAACCATCAGCAGGGAAGGTTATGCTGACTCTCTTTTGGGACGAAAAAGGCGTCATTTTAGAGCATTACATGCCTAGAGGGACAACTGTCACTAGTGCATCATTCACAGATCTCCTAAAAAATCATCTTCAGCCTGCAATCAAATCATAGCGACGTGGATTACTGTCATCAGGTGTCCTTTTGCAACATGACAATGAAAGGCTCCACACTGCCCGTACAACAGTTGCAAAAATCACAGACCTGAATTTTGAGTGTCTTCCTCATCCACCATACTCACCAGACCTTGCCCCAAGTGATTTCCATATGTTTGGACCACTGAAAGAAGCAATGGGAGGAAAGAAGTTCCGTTCTGATGGAGAGATACGCCACGCGGTGCAAGAGTGGTTGCGCGGACTACCAAAAGAATTTTTTTCTAAAGGTATTTATGCACTTTGTAAGCGCTGGAGGACTTGCATTGAGCGTGGGGGAGATTATGTTGAAACGTGATACAGCTTTGTACCACTTCTGCACAATAAATAATATTTTAAAAAAATATTTTAGGTTTTCATTTGACTCCCCCCGTACATGTCCGCGTCCGGCCGCTGCGTGGCCTCGGCGATGGCTTACTATGAGCCAGGCCCGCAACCAACTGGCGGTTGGCTGCCCGTGGGCGTGGCTAAAGTTCTTGTTCCAGCCCGAGCTAATATGGAGCCCTCTACGGCGGCAGCTGGACGGAAGTACAACGTTCTCTGCGGATATTTGCCAAGGCAGGTTTCCGTGCCTCACTGAGACATAGACCACTGTCTCTGTTAAATGTGTTGGAAAGTCGAATTTTGATCGCTTCTTTGATGACAGATTCCCAAAGATGTGATGTTCTAGCCAATATCCTAACGTTATTGAACTCTACTTTGTGATCATACTTATAAATATATACGAGTAAGTAACAGACGTTTTGATCTGGTGCGGCAGTGGTCGGGGCTAGCACCGCCATCTTGACGTCAGAGTGTCCCTACACTCAGTACGCAACCAGCGTGGTAGTTTGTGCATCGTGCCTGTCGTACTTTGTACACAGTGGAGTTTTAAAATGAGCGCTGCAATTGAAAATCCCGCCAGTTGTGAAGTGCCTGCTGTGATAAGGTTTTTGTAGGCAAAAAAATCACAAACCAATTGAAATTTATCGCCCGATTTGTGATGTGTACGGCCAAGGAAAAATGAGTGAAAGCCGAGTGAGGCAGTGGTGCATTGATTTTAAAAATGGCCGAACCAATGTTCACGACGAGGATCGCAGTGGTAGGCCTAGTCTTGTGAGTGATGAATTGGTGGCGAAAATCAACGAAAAAATCCGTGAAAATCGCCGTTTCACGAATACGGAACTCTCAGAACATTTCCCCCAAATTTCACGGAGTTAAGTTCAAGAAATTGTAGTTGGTAAACTTGGTTACCACAAATTTTGTGCCAGGTTGGTTCCGAAAATCCTAACGGAAGACCACAAACAACAGAGTTGCTGCAGCACTGACATTTCTGGAAGACTGCGACAAAAGTGGAAACCAAGTTATCGATCGTATCGTAGCTGGCTACGAGACTTGGGTAAAGCAAGTCATCTGCGAATCAAGACGGCAGTCGATGGAATGGAGACACACGCATTCACACGAGAAACCGAGGAAGTGTCTGCAAACGCTGTCAAGAGGAAACATCATGGCTACTGTGTTTTGGGACGCTCATGGAATGATTCTCGTTGATTTTCTTGAACGTGGCCAAACAATCAACTCAGAGAGGCATTGCGAAACACTCAGCCAATTAAGACGCGCGATACAAAACAGGCGTCGTGGAAAACTCAGCGAGAAAGTTTTGTTTCTCCACGACAACGCTCGTTCACATACAGCCATCCGTACCCAAGAGCTGTTGGATGGTGCTGGATGGGAACTTTTCAATCATCTGCTGTACAGCCCGGATTTGGCTCCGAGCGACTACCACCTGTTCCCAGCGATGAATACGTGGCTCGCTACGCAACGCTTTGCCACTGACGCTGAACTGCATGCCGGTGTAAACCAGTGGTTGAGCCCGCAGGCGGCAGATTTCTATAGAGAGGGTATTGAAAAGCTTGTACCACGTGATGATAAATGCCTTAATTTAAATGGCGATTATGTAGAAAAATAGCCTAAGAGTTTACCTCTAAAACGTTGATATGTGTGGTTGCAACTAAGGACTCAGTGGGAAGCATGTGAGAGCATGGTTATAAAGAGCAAACCTTGTTCAAACATTTTATTACAAGAATCATGGTCAACGATTAACTTATACAGAATATCACAAATAATATGATACAATATAATACATAAGAAGCTTCGATCTTGCAGATTATGATCTTAATAAATCCTGTACCAATACAAATAATGTTATGCGATGACAACCTTCTTAAGCCATGAGAATATCCCTAATCACAATATCTCCACTTGTATTAAACATGCAAACAGAAAATCCTTACGTGCTTGGAAACCTAGTATAACAGGGCAGGCTCTTACCAATATACCATCATATAACAAATCTACAACTAGTATCAAACACAATTTGTACAGAGGAGGCAAAATATACCAATAATTTCAAACGAAGAGGAATCAGTTTACCTCAGCGTCCTTCAGTTTAACCTTAAGAATCAAGTTCTTACCAAAAGGTTCTGACACACTATAGTGTGTACACGCCGGCGCATAAGTCGTTACCACCCATACACACTGATAAGTTAGCGGGAACGATTAGCACCACATATCGGGGAATTTTGTCCATTCCCGTAACAAAATTATTAAGCGCAATTAACAAGAATGCAGTACGCGACGCACTTTGTAGTTGGGATCATCAGGTATTCTACCTCAAATACCCGACAGTGCTAGGAAATGGCAATTTATCACCTCGAAGCCACCGCCAGCCCCGCCCGCTGCCGTGCTCCCCAATCGGCGGAAAACCACTCGCGAACATAGAGCGCAGCGGAGGAATTCCCTCGATTAATGCGAGCGAGGAACGGTCTCGGTCGGGTCACAAATCCACATCATGCTGTACCTCCAGGCCGCCTGGTGAGATTACAAGTCCTCGCTTATACCAGCAGACCTCTAACGTCGCAGTCAATTATCAGGCCCAACGAACCAAACCGCTGCTGCCGACCGACTGACTTCCCGGTTTCGTGTCCCCGAAAATCAACTCCATCAGCCGGTAGAGGGCACCACTAGGGCCACAGCGCGCTCTCACGGGCGAAACTCGCACGCGGGCTCTGCAGGAACCAGCATCAGAAGACAATCGGGGGCGGGGAAAATAAACAATGCGAGCCGAGCATATAATAAAAAAAAATCACTTTGTTTATTTTTTTATTTCAATACATCTGTTACTTTCTGGATAGCCCTCGTATTTTGGATATCGGAAACGGCTATGACGATTTGGAATGAAATTTCATATTTAGATAAAGTTTTTTTTTTTTTTTTTTTTTTTGTTTTTTTTTAAAGAATACTTAAATAGTTGTCTTCCCTGCAAAAATTCATTTGTACAAAAAAGGAACAATTTTTGCTCTTGGTATCTCTAAAACAGCTCTAATGCCATTTCGTAGACGACGTAGGTACCAGGAAGCAGTGCTCGAAATTGACCGGGCGTTAGGCGTAATTACGCCTGAATATTTTCGTTTTACGCCTGCAAACTCCTTCAAAGGCGTAGAAAATACGCCTAAGCATCAAAACTTAAAAAATTACATTTCGGAACTTGTTTTCAGTTTTGCGTGTTCGAGGTTAAATTCTAAAAATTAATTTCAATTCTTATCGTTTTAATCTATTTCAAAGTTTCCAGTAATACATTTCTGAAGTTCAGAAGTGGCAATACTGTAGGGGGAAGTACCGCGAAGTGAAAAAAAGACAATTCTAGTGCCTGCGTTATTCTTCTGTTATTCACTTAACAAAGGAAGTAAAAAGATGTCTCGCAAAATTACTGCATTTATACCATTTGTAAAGACAAGTATTGGTGATACAAGTGTTAAAAGTACCGATAAACAAGGACTGCCAAAAAATGAAGAAACATCAGCTGCTGACAAATCATCAGGCCCTTCACCTACTACCAGTAGGCCTGTTCCAGGAGGTCAACAAGCCAATAAACGATCAAAAACAGTTCAAAATTTATCAGCTACTATGCCTGTTGTTACCACCAGTACATCGACAACTAATGCCGTGGGTAAACACACATTAAGTAAGTAGCAAAAAAGTTTTCCTTGGTTATCAATAGAACAAGCCAGCGAAAATAGTACGTTTTGCGTCGTTTGCAGGCTGTTTGCGAATTTATCTTTAACGAGTTTCGTAAATGCAAAGGTCATATCTAGATTAGAATTAGTTAAAAAACATGACAAAAGTGAAGTCCATCAGAATTCGTATGCGGCAGATGTGGCGAAAAAAAAATCATTGCATACACCGTTAGCTCTTACGTTGAGTGCCATGAGTGACAAAATACACCAAAAAATGTGTGTTTTATTTAATACTGCTTACTCCGTTGCAAAAGGCAACTTTGCGTTCACAGATTACCTACGTTTGTTAGAGTTGCAAGAAAAAAACGGTGTCGAAATTGGTTTGGCCTACAGAAATGACAAGTCGTGTACTCTTTTCATCATTAATATAGCAGCAAATTCACGTACCCAACTACAAGTAGTGACTATATATCAATTATGTGTGACGGATCAACTGATAAGGGTGCAATTGAATGTGAAATCATCTATGTAGCATATGTTAAAGAAGGTCAGGAACGAGTAGATTTCTTAAAATTAAAGCCATTAAGTGACGGATCATCTAAAAGCATATTCGAATGTATTTTGTACTGTTTATATGAAACATTCGATGGTGATTCTTGGAAAGAGAAACTTGTAGGTGTCTGTCTAGATGCGGCAAGTGTTAATATGGGTGTTAGCAATGGTGTGGTTGCAAAATTGCGCAACATGTGCAGGGATATTATATCGGTGCATTGTATTGCTCATCGGATAGAACTATGCGTTTCTGATAGCTTCAGTAACAAACTACGCTCAAACATGCGAAAAATTAATTAAAGGCGTATACAATTTTTTTTTCTAAAAGTCTAAAGCATAAGAAAGAATTTAAAGATTTGTCTGAAGCATTGGATGAATCAGTCGTTAACCACCTGTCTATCATATCCAACAGGTGAATTTCTTCAAAAAACAGAGCTCTAAAAGCATCGCTCAGGAATTTGTCACCGTTTCGTATTTTGAAGACTACTGTGCTGACAAAAACTACAATAAAATTCTTCAAGCAAAAGTGACGAACTACTTAAAACTTTAAAATCTGTGAGGATCATGAGATTTTTGTGCTTTCTAATTGATGTAACTGATGTTTTGTCAACATTTTCCAAAAATATTCAATATGACAAGGCGAACATTGAGAAAGTGATGTCTGAACTTATAAATCTATGAAATGAAACTGAAAAAATTTAATTGCTGCCAATGGAGCAACTCTGTCTGAATTTGATAAGGACTGTAACTTGGGTACTGGTACTTGTGAATATAAAAGCATAAAACTGAGTAAAGAGGGTCTGCAGAATTTTTTACGTGATCGCGAAGATATAATCAGAAATTTCTTAACAGGATTAACAAAACGCTTCGAAGATCTTCAAGCTAATTGCATGTTTAAAAATATACATATTTTTGATACAATTAACATTCCAAATGAGGATATATTAAATTATGGAATAAAGGAGTTTGAAGAGGCGCTCAAGGATTTACCTGCAGCAGTGACCATAAGAAAAGAACAAGCTTCTGATGAATTTTTGCGCTGTAAAATATGGGCTAAGGACAAGAAGTCTCTATCAAGTCGTCAGCTTTGGTACAGAGTATATAGCGAAAATAGTGAAGACAACCAATATCCAAATTTATTAAAAATCATTTCATGTTTCCCTGTGCTTCCATTTACCATTGCAATATGTGAGCGAGGTTTCAGTGAGCTTAACAACATGAAAACTGAGAAACGACATTGTGGCTTACTAGTGGGAAAACACACAGAACCCCCGAAGACCAGAATTCCTTGATAAGAAGTGACACACAGCACTTCAGGTAAGGCCGTAAGGCATTTTTCCTGAAATTGAAAATGGAGAAACATTGCATTTACTATTCAGCTTCGATATATTCAATAAACTGAATGTTTTTGTTTCTGCGATCTTACCGATAAATTCTACACAGAAACTGTGAAATCAAATTATTCTTAGAATTTGTACATAAAGGAAAATATTTTACAATTTTTATTTTACATATTGATATATTTGTATTTAAAAGAAATAATCCTTTGGCGATGAATCGGGAAAAAATTCGAAAATATTTGGGAATTAAATCTCTGAAGATGAAGATCATTGTGTAAAATTCAAAAGTTACTGTCAAAGTACAATGAAATCAATAATCATATTATTTTATTTCACAATTTTGGTATACGATGTATTGGCACATGCAAACCATATTAATTTTTTCTGGGCCTATTTACAGTTTAAAATTGTGTTGGAGTAGGTTGGAAGCTATAACATCTATATTTTCATAATTATAATATAATTACGCCTAACCTTTTCATTTTACGCCTGAGTCTGAAAGTTAGGCGTAACAAATACGCCTAGATTTATAAACGAATTTCTAGCCCTGCCAGGAAGCCTACTTATATTTTATCTTTGGTTTCAAGGAACTCATATATTGAAACGAACAATTCATGTATACTAACTGAACCCTGCGAATATTTCGCTCAATATCACGATCAGTCACAGAATGCTAATATAATAATGAGGAACTCTTCAAGTTGCATACAAAATTCTTTCAGCCTGTCTTCTCAAAAGAATGCAAGAGCAACTCGACCACAAAATTGGCAAATACCAAGCTGGCTTCCGCACCGGTCGGAGTTGCATAGAACAAATATTCAATTTAAAAACTACACTAAAATATAAAGCACTTAGGAACAGCCCGGTCATTTGATCCTTTGTAGATTTCAAAAAGGCATATGATTCAATCGACCGGCAATCTCTCTTCAACATCCTCGAAGAGCAGGGGCTCGATCCAAAAACCCGAAACCTCATTAAACAAACAATCATCGGCACAACCTCCAAAGTGAAATTCATGGGCGAGATATCTGAACCGTTTCAGATCAATACCGGCGTTCGGCAAGGTGATGTTCTGTCCCCGATACTCTTCAACCTTGTTCTGAATAAAGTCATCCGAGAATGGGAGAAAGAACTTAAACAGCAGAACTATTGGAAACCTATACAACTCGGCCGACGTAAGAATGGTATTAAAATTTGCTGCCTTGCCTTCGCATATGATTTAGACATACTAGCAGATGATGAAACCACAGCAATGAAACAGATAGAAACTCTCAAAGAATGCGCTGCAAGAGTAAGCTTACAAATATCGTTCCAATAAACGAAGTTCATCTTCTCAAAACTCCACACTCAAAATCTGGTCACAAAATATGGACAAATTGAGAGAGTCCCATATTTCAAGTATCTGGGAGAAATCATCGAACCCACAGGAGGAGAGAAAATAGCACAGAAAGTTCACATGCAAAAACTTAGGAGAGCCTACGGTAGAACCAACAACATATATAATAAAAAATATTTATCCATATTAAATACAAAAGTCAGACATTACAAACATTTATCAAACCTGAAGCCCTATACGCCAGCGAAACTTTAACACTACACAGGAAAGGTGACCTAGAAAGCATTTTGAAATAAGAACGCAAAATTATAAGAAAGATCCTTGGCCCAGAAAAAACAGATGACAGATATAGTCATAAATCTCGAAAGACAACAGAAACACTGTCAAACCTCGCGGCAGACATCAGGAGACGAAGATTAAGATTTTATGGACATATCCACAGACTTCCAGCAACAAGATTCATTCATAAAATTGTGACGTAGATAGAACAGCTAAAAACTATGCCCTGGGTCCAGCAGATAAAAAAAGACCTGGAAAAAGTCCACATAAACTCATCAGCAATCATAGACCGACAAACATACAGAGAAAAAAATTAACAAGTAGGAAGTACCGCCGGAGAATGAAGTCATTAAGAGACCGGGGACGAAGTGGACTGAAGAAAGGAAGAGAATCCACGGAGAAAAAATGTAAGCTGTATGGAAACTTAGAAATCTAAATCGTTAAGGCTTTGCGTGATCCGACAGGGTCTATTTGCGGATGATAATAATAATAATAATAATGAGGAAATAAGTAAATACAAGTATTTATTAATGAAAGGTATTTTATTTTGAAGAGTAGTAATAAATATCAATTTCACTGTAAGAAGTCGTTAACATTAAATACTACATAACTGTAAAATGCCCTTACCATTAAATACTACATATTGAATTGTAAAAAATTTCAAAATTAAATATTTTAAAAATTATTAGCTCATTTTTTTCAAACTTCTTTACTTTACACCTCTGAAAACAATATTAGCAGTTTTAATGTGATCATCGTTGATTTTATGATCGTATGTATATCTGACAAAAAAAAAAATATTAATGAATCTACAAACTCGTGAAAAAGCCACATACGTGTATCCACATGAAAAAACAGGGTCTGATAAATATAATCCTGCCTTTTTAAGCGTCTGACCTTGTTCTTTTTTTAAGTTCAGATTGTTTTCTTATTAATTAGAAAGGCAGGGTTGGTGCTGTGAGGTTAATGGAGGTAAGGCCATAATTTTTTTATCGGACTGAATTAATTTAGCATGATGTACTCGTCTTAGAGAATTACCACTAATCTTGCACCATTAATTAGTCCCTGATTAGTTTTAATATTTCTATTTAACATAATAATAGCATTTTTTTTAAAAGGAATTTATAAGGTGGTTAACCAGACGATCTCGGAAACTGCTAGAGCGATTTGGATGAAATTTCATATGTACCATATATAACGATTTGCTTTTGAAGTTTACTGCATTAAAGACCCAAAGGGTATCCCGAGGACATGTAATCCTCTCAAATTACATATATCATGATGGCTTCTTCCTGGGTAAAATATTCCGGAGGTAAAATAATCCCCCAATCGGATCTTCGGGTGGGGACTGCTCAGGGAGGAGTCATCAGAATGGATAGAAACATTCTACGAGTCGGAGCGTGGAATGTTAGAAGTCTGAATAGGGCAGGTAGGTTAGAAAACTTAAAAAGGGAGATGGAACAACTTAAGTTAGATGTTGTTGGGATTAGTGAGATTAAATGGAAGGACCCACAGGATTTCTGGTCTGGGAAACACAGGATAATTAACACACAAGCTGTCAATGGAGTCACTGGTGTAGGATTTGTAATGAATTAAAAAGTAGGGAAACGGGTGAGTTATTATGAACAGTTTACTGACAGGATTATTTTGATGAGGCTACAAACTAAGCCCGCCCCAACCACGATAGTACAAGTGTATATGCCAACGTCCCAGTAAGATGATGAAGAAATAGAGAAAATATAGGCCGAAATTGAAGAATTAATCCAATATGTGAAGGGAGAGGAAGAAATAATAATCATGGGTGATTGGAATGCAATAGTGGGAGAAGGAGAAGAGGGGAATACTATAGAAGTTTGGGTCTAGGAGAAAGAAATCAGCGAGGAAGCAGATTGTTAGACTTTTGTGAAAGATATAAGCTAGTAGTGGCAAACACACTGTTTAAGAGCCATGCAAAAAGGACATACACCTGGAAACGTTCTGGCGATACAGATAGATATCAGCTAGGATATATCATGGTTAAACAGAGATTCTGGAATCAAGTTCTAGACCCCAGGAGCTGATATAGACACTGACCATAATTTGATAGTAATGAAGTGCAGGCTGAAATTCATGCAAATAAGGAAGCAGTATAAGCAGAACAGACTGGAAGTTAATAAACTGAAACAATCTAGCACGAGAGAAAAAACTTGCAGAACTGGTAGACTTAGGAAGAAGTAACTCTGAAAGGAGCTGAACCGAGGACGTCTGGAATGCTTTAAAGACTGAAATAATGAAAGCTGGTAAAGAATAATTAGATTTTAGGGAACCAGCCGCCCGAAAACCTTGGATCACGGAAGAAATTTGGAGCTGATGGATCAAAGGAGAAGGTACAAAAATGCTCAGGATAAAGCAAGAAGAGTGCAATACAGGCAAATTCGAAATCAAATAAACAGGAGATGCAAAACAACAACAAAAAATGGCTAGAAGAAAAGTGTGAAGACGTAGAAAAGGAAACGGTCGTAGCTAAAGTAGATGTTGCTTATAAGAAGATCATACAGAATTTTGGAGGAATGAAGAAAAGAGGTGTGAACATTAAATCTGCCAATGGAAACCTCTTTAAAGCTCAGACGATAGAGCAAACCGATGAAAGGAATACATTGAGAAACTGTATGATGGGGACGACTTGAACAATAGCGTAGTGGAAAAGGAAGGCAATGTTGACATTGATGACTTAAGAGATCCTGTTTTGAGGACGGAATTTAATAAAGCTCTGAATGATTTGAAAACAAATAAGGCAATTGGAATTGATGAGATCCCTGCAGAACTTCTTAAATCTCTAGGAAAAGAAGGAATCGAAAGATTATTCAAGCTGATATCAAAAAGTTATGAAACAGGAAAATTTCAACTGATTTTAATAAAACTATTATCTTCACATTTCCGAAGAAATCACAAGCCGACAAATATGAGAATTATCGCACCATTAGTATAAGATCACATCCTTCAAAATTATAGACCAGGATAATATACAGAAGGATGGAAAAGGTAGTAGAAGAGATAGTAGGAGAAGATGAGTTTAGGTTTACGAAACATCGTGGTACAAGGGAAGCAATTCTGGCTTTAAGATTAGTACTTGAAGGGCGGATCAAGAAAAACAAATATACTTTTATGGCGTTTGTTGATTTAGAAAAAGCTTTTGATAATGTTAGGTGGGACAAGTATCTTCAAAATTTTAAAGAAGTCAGGTCTAAAATATCGAGATAGAAGAATACTTTATAATCTATATAAGAAACAAGTGGCTATAATAAAAGTAGAGAATCACGAGAGACATGCATCAGTTAAAAAGGGTGTGCGACAAGGTCGTAGTCTATCCGCGTTAATATTCAACTTGTATGTAGAAGAAGCAATAAAAGAAGTAATAGAAAAATTAACATGTGATATAAGTGTTCAGGGAAAAAAATTAGTATGCTACGATTTGCTGAGGACATTGTCTTGTTAGCAGAGAGGGCTGAGGATATTGAGAAGTTACTGAATGGCATGAACAAAATAGTGAAGGAAGATTTTAGACTGAATAGAAATCAAAGCAAGACTAAATTGATGAAATGCAGCAGAAACGACACCAATAATAGTAGATTAAATATAAAAGTAGGATCGGATGCAATTGGAGAAGTAAGTGAATTCTGTTACTAAGGAAGCAAAATTACAACCGATGGCCGAAGCAAGAATGATGTTAAAAGCAGAATAGCAATAGCAAAAAGAGCCTTCATGAGAAAGAGAAATCTTTAAGTTTTAAATATTTATCTAGGAATTAGAAAGAACTTTTTAAAACTCTATGTATGGAGCACAGCACTTTATGGCAGCGAAAAATCGACTTTAGGAATACCCGAAAGAAAAAAAATTGTGGCCTTTGAAATGTGGTGTTACAGAAGAATGCTGAATATTAAGTGGAAAGACAAAATAAGAAGTGAATGAGTTTTGGAAATGATGGGTGAGGAAAGAAGTTTGTGGAAGAAGCTTACAGAAAGAAGAGATAGGATGGTAGGTCATATTTTGAGACATGCTGGATTGGTTAATTTGTTAGTGGAGGGAACAGTGGAAGGTAAGAACTGTAGAGGAGGACAGAGATTAGAATATATGAAGCAGATAATTGAGGACGTGGGTTGAAAGGGGTATGTAGAGATGAAGAGGTTAGCACAGGATAGGAAGGGATGGAGGATTGCATCAAACCAGTCGAAAGACTGACGACAGCATAATAATAATAATAAACCAGTTCTTGGATTTGGTATTTCGGGAACGGCACTAACCTCGTCTCGTAGGATTCAATTACCAATAAACTCTTTGCAGAGAACTGTGCACTTATAAATGCTTATGATGCCTTCAAAAAATACTTTAAGTTAATCAAACTTTACTCAAACTCTTGCTCATTGAATATAAATCGAAGGATGCCGAGTGAAGATCGGTCACCCAAGTACTATATAATAAACGGGGACAGCAGCCTGGTGGTTCGTGGCTAAGGCACCTGGTTCGAATCCCTGTCTCGGTGGTGATTTTCATAGGCCCTTAACCCAAGCTTCACCTCTGGAATAGCTTACAGTGTAATGTGAAGAACGCCAGAACACTTCCGTGGTACGGATTCCGCAGTTAAACTGCAGTCCACTTCAAGGACTAACAACCTATAGGGCTAACAACCCTAGGTGTAAAACAAATTCAAGCCAGACAAAGGTTTAAGGTATTACTTGTTGGCCAAAACGAATATACACACATGAAAACTGGGACATTTATTTCGAAATTTACACGGTGCGAGTTGACTGGAACGAGTATACTGTCTTGCTACGCGCGCAGCACTGGATAGTCCACTCTCCTCGTGTCAACAGGTACAAGAAAGACAGTCGGCTGAGGATAGTGGACTCGGTTCACGGCCTACTTTTGGCATGCGAGTTCAACAATCAAGATGGCGACAACTAACAAGTCGCGTAAGCGGAGTGAAGCAGAGGCATTAAAATCTTTGGAACTGTATGAAAGTGAGAAAATCGGTTTAACTGTAAGAATAAAATTTATAAGAACAAAGATTTTAGAGGCTCTGCTATCAAAAAATTGCTTCATAACGGTGTCATTTATTATGTATCAGCAAAAACAGTTCCTCAAATTGAGATACAGTTAGTCTTAAATGATGTAACTCTATAATTTCACTTGCAACTTTATTCATAAAAAGGCTCTGAGAAATTTAAAGCGTTTCTTTTTTATATTCACTCCTTTAACCATTTTATATTGTTATTTTTCATATCATGCATCACTATAATCAACAAATTAGCTACGATGTCAATTCCATTCTGTAATATGGACGTACTATTTTCAACAAGATCACAGTGTAGGAGTAGAGGCCTGCCGTGACAGTGGACTATCTTCTAATTATTACTAGCATGCTAGTCCACTATCTTAGCACCACCACTGATGGTGTGGACAACTGTCGTTCCGGTCAACTCGCATCGTGTAAACGCGACCTAATGGTAATCCACTAACCACTTGGTAGATCGAATAACATCAGTCCATTATTTGGAAAATATTGTTCTGAACCTTGATGCTACTCTCACTTTTATTCACAATTATAACTTCTCATTTTAACATTTTAGACTACTATTTATCTGAGAATTGCTGTTGTTGAATACTAGTAAATAATTAATATTATAAATCATATTGCCTACTGGAGTCTACAGTTAACGTGCCGTAAGTAGCGCTATCGTCCATGCGGTTATCTCAAGAACGGTTAAATCTATGAAATATCATCTATGACGTAATTTGTTGAGATTTTTATGTTCTACAACTTTTCTAATAACTCAATATAACATTTAGAGTAAAGGAAGCGAGATATTTGTAAAAAAAAACTGTTTTTTTTGTGACATTTGACCTTGAATATCTTGCCTAGCGTACACGAGATTCTATGAGACTTTTGAGCCAACTTAAAAAAGTCAAAACAAAGGTTCGTGCAAATTTTCAACTTGTTATCTTTCATTCCGAGGTTTTGGATTGATGTAGAATATAATAGTGAAAGTATTTAAATTTGAAAGCACAAGACTCGTAAAAATATGTTTTCTACAATAAAGGCATGAAATTTTTGTAATAGTATTAGACAAATTAGTTTATATCTAAATACGGCAAAAGCAGCTAGTATGGGGTGCCTCAAGGCTCCATTCTAGGGCCTATACTTTTTAATATATATATCAATGACTTACTCATAAATATTAAGGGTAGAGGTATGGATGGATTTCTATTTGCTGATGATTTGGGGCTTAAAGCATGCAGTCAAAGTAAAGTAGGAACATCGGATAAGTTAGAGTCGAGTCTCCTTTTACTACAAGACTGGTGTGCTGCTAACAATGTAGCACTTAATACAGATAAAATTTCTGACATACATTTTAGTTATAATAGAAGTATCAATGACTTAAATTCTCTAAATAACAGTAATTTGAAATTCCTTGGAATCATGTTAGATTCTAATTTGTCCTGGAATCATCATGTTGACTTTGTTATGAAGAAAATGGCCAAAGACCTATACATTTTAAGGAGACTCAACGTGACAGTTGATAAAAATATATTGCTTACAGTTTATCATGCTCAAATTCAAAGTATTTTAAATTATGGTATTGTCCTTTGGGGATCAAGTAGTTATTGTAAAAAACTATTCACCTTACAGAAAAGAGCAATTAGGATAATTTGTAATGTACCATATACAACTTCTTGTAAACATTTATTTGTAGAATTAGATGTATTAACTTTATATTCTCTGTATACATTTAATTTACTCATATATGTACATAGCCATTTAGAACACTTTTACATTAATGCAGATTACCATTCATATGATACTTGAAATAAAAATCTTTTAAGAATTCGACAATATAGTCATAGCAGTTCCCAAAAAAATTGGTATTATATTTCGACTAAGTTGTACAATGAAGTGCCTATGCAGTTAAAATTATTGTCACATAATAATTTCAAAGCTAAAATTAAGAATGTATTAGAGAATTTTTATATGATATAAATGGTTTTTACAGCATTAATTGGAAATCTCATGTACCGTAATAGATTTAAATAACTAGGCAGATTCTATTAAGGTATATGGTTTGGGATGTACATATGTATTTGTATATTGTAAAGTTTGTAGTAATTAGATTGTTGTGGTTTTGAATTGTATATTGCGAATTTCTTAAATTGTAATGTATTATAGTCCACTTGTTGGGCTTAATTTGACAAGTCCATACATTTACATGTTTCTGATTCTGATTAGTTTGGAGTTATAGCAAAGTTGCCGTAAATAAAAGTTTCTGCAGCTCTAAGGGTAGACCTCCTGATTCCAGAACGTACGCTTCTGATGCTTGCTTGTTGAAAAAAGTTTGTTAACTGCATGGTAAAAATTATAAATATATGTACACCAGTTAAAATGATGTTATCAACCATCAAAATTAATTTTCTTTGTTGATTGCTCATAGACTTTTATGCTAACTAAAGAAACTTTTACACAATAAAAAAAAAAAATGATGAAAATTCCGCACTCATACTAACAAGGGGAGGGCACGACCTTGGGATTTTATTTTTGGATGAGACTTTGCGTAATAATCGTATCCCTTTAGGATGTTTACCTCCTGCAATCGTAAGACGCAACGCGCTATAGATTCGGAGAAAACGGCCTTTAAAAATTCAAGCCAGCTTATATAGGTACTAGTAAATTCCCGGTCAGGCTAGCAGCGCAACAGCCCAGTCAGTAACGAGCCTGCGTTATGCCAGGGCGCTCTGGGTTCGAATCTCGATTCCGGTTTTTTTTTTTTTTTTTATTTTTCTGTTTTTACAATTAAATAAGTTTTTATTCAATGTTATTCATTATTTAATTTGAATTTCAAATTTTAAATCATAATATGAGTATATAACTACCCTATAACTTAATTAAAATACTTTAAAACTGTAATAGTTACAATATTCTTTTAATATAATTAATTTTTAAGTTATTTTATTAACCGTGTTATAAGTGTTATTTCGGATATTACCGTTGTTCTAGTAAAAATTTGGCTTTCATTAATTGTGCTCGATGCTAAAAAATTTATTGGTTTAAATGTTTTTGTGATGATTATCATCCCTGCTCACATTTGTAATAAAAAAATTAAATAAAATCTATAATAAAAAACACAATGAAAGTTTTTTACTTATGAATAAATATTATTATCATAACCATTCGTAATAGTGTATTTTAAACAATAAAATATTGTAACTATTATAGTTTTATAGTATTTTAAGTTAAAGGGAAGTTGATATAAAAATTGAAAAAAAAAAATTGGAAAAAAAATAATAGACCAAATCGAGATTCGAACCCAGAGCGCCCAGTCATGACACATGCTTGTTACCGACTGGGCTGTTGCGTCGCTAGCCTGATCGAAATTTCACTAGTATATAAGCTGGGCTTTAATTTTTAAAGGCCGTTTTCTCCGAATCTATAGAGTCTTGCGTCTTACGATTGCTGGAGGTAAACATCCCAAAGGGGTACAATT
Organism: Vandiemenella viatica; assembly: GCA_031002005.1. Lineage (NCBI taxonomy): Eukaryota > Metazoa > Arthropoda > Insecta > Orthoptera > Morabidae > Vandiemenella > Vandiemenella viatica. The sequence goes on from CM061919.1 coordinate 266,367,377, forward strand.
ATGACGCAAAGTCTCATCCCAAAATAAAATCCCAAGGTCGTGCCCTTCCGTTGTAAGTGAGGTGCATTATAAGCGTAAGGCACAAATATTTATAACATCTCGAATTCCAAAGTTCATAATTGTGTTTTATCACTTCTTAGTAGATATTGTCTCTGGAGTTCGATGTTGGCGTTCAAATTTGAACAAATGTAGGACCGTGTGTTTGGATTTATGTATTTGCTTGATATGAAGTTATTGACTGTACCTAATACCTATACTGTGTATGGATAGTACAATCACAAAGTGAATAGACATTGCTTTGAGCTGGATAATACCTTTTAAGACGAATGAATACAGACAAGTATTTTCGAGATGGGAACTAAAGTTTACACCGGTGGACCATTAGAAATTACAAACACCGTAATGTCATAGGTTCGTGCGGACTGCGGAGTCCCGCGAAATATTCATCTCCAGTTATTCCAGTGTGTCTAGATGAAGAAAATAGTGAAATGGGAAGAAAACGAAGACGTTCTGTTACATGTGTGGATGATATAGCACCAAAGAAACCGCGTAATTTGTCGGATTCATTGTGTACCTTTAGTCAAACCGATCAACTAGTAGAGAAGAAATCAACTCGGGATCAAGAAGACTTTCTGAATTCCGAAAAGCAAATTACAGCATACAGGTCTAGTGTGCCAACCCTTGAGTCTGAAACTGTAAAAGGTAACTATGATTATTGGTTGTCAGATCAAGACATTAGAAGAATCGCCAATGTTGAATATAATAGTCTATATGATATACAAACTTTAAGTGATAACTATGAAAACAGTGCTAAAGGATTGGCAGTAATTGATGTTGAATGTTTAGATTTTGAAATAGTTCATTTTAAAGAGATTTTTCATGATGGTGATGTATCGTCACGAACATTTATTATCAATCTAAGAGAGAGTCACTGGGTTACATTAGTAGTATCACATCAAAATGGGCAGTATTATGGATATTATGTGGATCCATTATATGATACAGACAGAGCTGGTAATGAGTGTAATAAAATTCCAGATAATCTCACTGATATTCTAAATAATAGAGGAGTTAAAATTAAAGACCTCAAAACTCATCACCAAGACGACAGTCATAATTGTGGCTTGATTGCCTTAGAAAATGCTAAGGATATTAATGATCTGCTAAATGGGTCATCTGCAAATGATGATGAAATGCTTCAACGCTTACAAATCCCAAGAGATAACTGTTACTTCATTGATAGGAGAAAATATCTTACAAGCAAACTGAATGGTTGGCAAAGGCAAGTGATAGAAGATCAAGTATGTATTAGCAAGTCTGAAGTAGCAAAAAGACAATTTCTTACAGATAAGGGTCAGAAAAGTGGTGACTCCATACAGGATTCATATGATGGATTACATGGCTGTGATCGTTATACATTCGCAAAAATGCGTGGTTATTTTGGTCTGATTGGAGTTATGTATCAATTACAATTGTTGATGCTCTGTTTTTATAGAGCGTTTATAGTGCATAAATATGATACATTTTCACTAGCAGCTGAAGAAATTGGAATGCGCAAATTTGATGACATAGTCCTTCATAATGAAAATGAGACCATTTGTGTGCAGATTAAATGTATAGATACAGAAAAGGCGTACAACAGTATTGGATTTGTTGAATTGTTTCCAAGAGGAAAGCGAAAATGGGAAGGGATGTTTTCTATTAATAAGTACTTCAATTCTTTTATCCAATATGAGGTAGATGATTTGAAGTATCTTGTTCTTTATACCAATACAAACTTAAGTCTTACAGAAGAAAAGAGAATAAGTAGACCAAGGCTATGTATAGGATTCTTTCCACTCCAGTTTAACAGTATAGATATTGAGGAAGAAAAATATAAGATTTTGAAAGGCTGTTTGTTTACAGGTGACAGCACAAAGGAGCATGGTTTTTATCAGTTTTCACGTAAGAAATCAACAAGAAAAGAACTTTTAAAGCTATTAGATACTCCATCTCCCACGGCACATAATGCTAAGGAACTTAAGAAACTGAAGAAGAATTTTTTGGACAAGCTCATACTTGCAGTTAATCAACCTAGCAGAGAAAAACTGAACAGCATTATTAAATGTGAAATAGAAAAAACTAATGAACCCAGTGCAGTTCCAGACATTTATAACAAGTTATATGAAGGAATGTTAAGTTATTTAAAAAATTCTGAGGGGATCTATATTACAAAGAAAATGTAGGAAGGTTTTTGAAACACACAGAAGAGTCTACCAATATGGGTGAAATTTTGGGACAGACCCCAAAAAAGTATAAAAAAGCTCCTGGTTTAAAGAATCACACACCTTATATTATGTATAAACTAGAAATTTTGATGTTCTCCTTGTATCGCATGTATAAATATAAATGTGATGGTCTTTTGATAAGTGTTGAAAGCGGCATTGTTAATATTTCTAGCAGTATTCGTTTGCACTATAAGGGTAAGATTACCTGCTTGTGGATCAGGTGTGGTCGTGAAGGTTATTTCCTAATAGGAAAGGAAAACATGTCGAGATGTTTTCTATTAATAGGTATTTTGTTGATTTTATCAAACAACTAGGTGCTGAATTAGAGGAGATAGAATATCTTGTGATCTACACTGACATGAAATTAGCTCTTACAGCAAAAGGAAAATTAGAAGGAGCTCCTATTAGATTTAATAGTATGAATATAAAAAAACATGAAGTTTTAAGTGAATATTTGTGTGCAGATGATGATGTGAAGGATAATGGTTTTTATCAATTTTCACGAAAAGAATCTGTAAGGAGGGAACTTTTAAAATTATTAGACCCTTGGCCTTTTAGTTATGATACTGAAAGACTTGAGCAAATAAAAAGTAGTTTTCTGGATAAATTAATACTTGCAGTTAATCAACCTGACAGAGAGAAACTAAGTAGTATTATTAAGCATGAAATAGGAGAAAATGGCGGATACATATCTCCAGGTGAAGTTCTACGTCAATACATAGCACTGCGGGAAGTAGTGTTACGTTGGTTGGGTGACTATAAAGTGCAGTATATTGGAAGAAGAAGATTGATAAAGCTTTTTGAAGATATAAAAAATAACAAGTTTAGTAGTCAGAATATAAGAATCCCAAATGGAGATAAGGATCAATTTGCCAGCACTGTAGTTGCTGATAGAGGGTTATGCCACTTCAGAGAGTTGAGAGAGTTTTTAGATACCAAGGAAGGGGAGGACATGCTTTACGTTTTGTATAAGAACAAAGCTGAACGCAACATATCTACTGTGTTAAGTGGCACAGGAATAGGGGTCATCAATGTTTTTAGGAGATTGTATTATATACTGTTTCACAAGGATGGAGAAAAAACGGACTTTTTAAAAAGTTTGATTGAGAGTGATATAACACTTTGTAATATATCCAGCATGCTAGGCAGAGCAGGAAGTAAGGCTCCTGAAGCTGTAGAAGCATTGTACAGCATACTGAACACTAAGTTAGACAATGGAAAAACCTATGTAGCGTTTTTTACTGAAAATAAAGTAATGGGTAATATATCCAGTATGTTGAACGGAGCAGGAAGTAAAGCTCCCGAGGCTTTAGAAGCATTGCAAATCATATTGAATACGAAATTAGATGATGGAGAGTCTTATTTAGAGTTTTTTGTTGAAAAGAACATAATGAGGAATATATCCAGTATGCTAAGCGGGACGGAAGACAAAACTCCTGAGGCGTTACAAGCACTGTATACCATACTAAGTACAAAGTTAGATGATGGAAAAACATATTTAAAATTCTTTGTTGAAAAGAACATAATGGGAAATATATCTAGTATGCTCAGTGGAGCTGGAAATAGAGCGCCCGAGGCTTTAGAGGCATTGTATGTCGTACTGAATACAAAACTGAACGACGGTAAGACTTATTTAGAGTTTTTGGCCGAAAATAATGTAATGGGAAATATATCCAGCATGCTCAGTGGAGCAGGAAATAGAGCACCCGAGGCCTTGAAAGCATTATGCATCATGCTGAATAGAAATCTGGATGGTGGAAAGACTTATTTAGAATTTTTTGTAGAAATGAACATAGTGGGAAATATATCCAGCATTTTACACAGAGCAGGGCATAAAGCTCCTAATGCTTTAAAAGCATTTCTTACGATACTGAGTACCAAGTTAAATGGTGGAAAAACCTATTTAGAGTATTTTGTTGAAAAGAATATAATGAAAAATATATCCAGCATATTACATGGAGCAGGAGATAAAGCTCCTAGGGTTTTAAAAGCATTGTATGCTGTGCTGAGTACAAAACTGGATGGAGGAAACACCTATTTAGAGTTTTTTGTTGAAAAGAACATAATGGAGAATATATCAAGCATGTTGAATGGAGCAGGCGGTAAAGCCACTGAAGCACTAAAAGTATTGTTTACCATACTGAATACAAAGTTAGATGACGGCAAAACTTACTTAGAGTTTTTCGCCGAAAAGAATGTTATGAAAAGTATATCTGGAATGCTCAGTGGAGCAGGAAATAGTGCTCCTGAGGCCTTAAAAGCATTGTATGCCGTGCTGAGCACAAAGCTGGATAGTGGAAAGGCCTACTTAGAGCTTCTTATTGAGAAGAACATAATGAGGAACGTAGCTGGCATCTTACATGGAGCAGGACGTAAATCCTCAAAGGCTTTTCAAGCACTTTACACCATACTGAGTGCAAAATTGGGCAATGGAAAAACATATTTAGAGTTTTTTGTCGAAAAGAATATAATGGGAAATGTATCGAGCATGCTCGGTGGAGCTAGACACAGAGCTCACCGTGCCTTGCGCGAATTGCATACAATGCTGAACACCAAACTGGATGACGGAAAGACCTATTTAGAGTTTTTTGTCGAAAAGGACGTAATGAAAAATGTATCTAGTATGATCAGCGGTGCAGGAAGCAAAGCTCCCGAGGCTTTAAAAGCATTGTTCACCATACTGAATACCAAGTTAGATGATGGGAAGACCTACTTGGAGTTTTTTTCTGAATATAATGTAATGAAAAATATATCTAGTATGCTCAGTGGGGCAGGAAACAGGGCCTCCGAGGCTTTAAAAGCACTGTATGCTGTGCTGAGCACAAAGCTGGATGATGAAAAAACTTATTTAGAATTTTTCATGGAAAATAATGTAATGAGTAGTATATCTAACATGTTAAGTGGAACAGGAGTTAAAGCGCCTGAAGCTTTAAATGCATTGTTTGCACTACTGAACACGAAATTAGATAGTGGAAAGACCTATTTAGAGCTATTTGTTGAAAAGAATATAATGGGAAGTATATCGAGTATACTCGGCGGAGCAAGACAAAAAGCTCACCGTGCTTTGGAGGAGTTGCACGTCATGCTGAATATGAAGTTACATGGTGGCAAGACCTATTTGGAATTTTTCATTGAAAAGAACATAATGAAAAACATATCTAGCATGCTCAGCGGAGCGGGGAGCAGAGCTCCCGAAACTTTAAAAGCATTGTACGTTGTACTAAGTACGAAATTAGGCAACGAAAAAACGTACTTAGATTTTTTGTCGAAAAGAACGTAATGAAAAATATATCTAGTATGCTAAGTGGGGCAGGAAATAGGGCCCCTGAGGCTTTAAAAGCATTATATGTCGTACTGAATACAAATCTGGACGACGGAAAGACTTATTTAGAATTTTTTGTCGAAGAGAACATAATGGCAAATATGTCTAGTATGTTAAACAGAGCAGGGCACAAAGCTCCTGGTGCTTTGAAAGAATTACATCATCTTTTGTTCAGCAAGAAGTATTTAGATCATTTCACCAAGGAAGGTTTTAAGCTTAGTAATCTGTCTAATATGCTGCACGGAACACGAGATCGTGCTCCTTATATTTTAACAAAAGTACACGAGCTTTGCTTTGATGTTGAAGGAAACAAAACGCGATATTTCAGTGATCTTGTCAGTTCAGGTCATAAGCCAGCAGAGTTATTCAGTATACTGCGTAAGGCAGCTATAGCTTCCCCTTCTTCTTTAGATGAACAGTATATTTGTGAAGAAGACAAAACAACCAGCCTCAAGCAGCGTAATTTATCCAGTAAAAGGAAGCGAAAACAAGATTTGGATAGTTTACAACAAAGCAACTGTACTGGTGATAGAAAAGGTACACCTGAATCTTCTTTTGGTGCTTTGACAGTAAACAGCCAATTAAAAAGATAATGTTGTTAGAATATTTCTTTCTTGAGTTGTGCAATTTCAGCTTGACTAATACCAGTTGCTGTAGAGAGAACATCAGTAGAAACACCAGTTTAAAGCAGGTTTTTTTGTTGCAATTTTAATTTTTCGACCTTGTCTCCACTTGGATGCCATCTCATCTGCCTTTCTCTTGTCCAATGAGGGTGCCTTCTTCTTTTCTCTTTTCAGTATCATCATCAAGTCGTTATTCCCAAACAGCAGCTTCTTTTGTACAGTCAATACTCTTTCTTCGTTTGCTGCTAGAGCTTACTGTTCCATACAAAACTTATTTAATTCATCATTATTGCTGATTTTTTTTCTGCAATATCTTTTAGATCTTTATCTTCATACCGAAAAAAGAAATTTCATCTTTCAATTTTAGTCTCTAGCTGATCTACTTTTGGTTTTTATATCCTGCTTATTAGGAAAGGAAATAATCTCAACCTCTTGAGAATATGGTGTACTGTTGAAAATAGCAATAAAGAATGCTTTCTTGAAATAACTTCAGTAATCTATAGCAGTGTTGAGTGTGTTTCAAAGCTCTTGTCCCTAGCAAGCTACATTTTCCCAATATATCTATTCCTGTAAAAATCCATACGTAGAACATCAGAAATACTCTGTTTATCTGAAGCAATTAAAGGATTCATAATACTGCTGACAAAATCATCATGTTAACACCAGTAAATCAAAAAAATGTCAGATAAGAAGTGGATAAGAATCTTATTATTATTTTCAGTAGCAAACACTCATTTGAAGAGCAAAGCATAATTAGGATTGAGGAACTCAAAGAATCTTAAAAATACTTACTAATTATATTCAGTTCTGAAGGAATATTCAGCTTTTTTTAAAAATCTAATTGCCTTATTTTGATTTCCAAAATTGTAGATCAAAAAGAAATGACTCCTACACATTGCCTTAGAATTGAACTCTGTACTTGGGGTCTTTTCATACAACTTTTTACCAAGTCTGGTGGCATGAGGATTACTGTGACCCGGCTGCCGGGAGATCCTACAGGATCGTCTGGCAGGCTGACTGTGTAGACCATTTAGCCGTGCTAGCACGTTGCCCAGGGTGTACCACAAGGTGTGTGTTTCCTCCAGCAATCCAGATTTCAGTTTCCCAAAATACCGGAATGGTTTCTTCAAAAAGGTCATGGCGAAATTACTACCCATTCATTGCCCCCCATTCCTTTTGCACCTCTAATGAACTCGACAAGGTGTGTCTTTTTACAGTCGCCTCTAGAAACCAGCTTAGAAACCTAAGAAATGTACCTCGGAAATTCAAAAGATATTAAAGCACTCTACGGAATAAAGAGATTAAAATTCAATGTCATCATTTAATTTAATTGCGATGGAGCACTTGCTCTGGTGGCAATTTCTCTACACACCTTTGCTTTTCCCATCTGTTTTTTTCCTCTACTGATATCAACTTTAAGTTCTCTTAGAATTTTTGGTAAATTATTCATCACTTCTCCTGGAAATTTATTCTAATCCCTGACATATCCTGCAACAATTTACTATGTGTACCATATGCCTGTCATCTGTAATAAACAATGGAAACCTCTCTATTCTTATTTAGATTTGCTAATCAATAAGATTTGTTTTTCATCAGTCCTGTAATTTATCACAGTTACCTGGCTACAAAGAAGTTTAAGCATATCATATGCCAGAAGATTGGCTTCAAGTAGTACTGTCAGCATTTTTATTTATTTATTCCAACAGAAAAACCATTTTACATTAATATATATTATGATAGCTACTTAGTAAACACAATGATCACTATTTGTGAACAATTAGTTACACTGAAAACAAGATGATGACAAAAAATAGCAAGAATAGTATAATAGTACTAAAACCAGATAATAATTACTCAAGAGAAAATTATTAAATATTCAAAAACTAATAACACTCAACATACAACATTGTTACTGATTAATCATGGTAGAGAATATGTCCCAGAGGCAACATGTACATTTTGTCATATATGTACAATCTCAATTAAACTGTTTAGAATGTGGCAATTTATATAGTAAAGGACTTTCAACTAAGAATTTAACTAGTTTTATAACGAAATACAAGTTTTAGAAAGTTGAAATCCTAATGTCAAGAGATTTCACTTTATATTAGGATAAAACCACGAAAACGCCACCAGTTGCTTAAAAGTTTTTATTCTTTAAAACTTTACTGCAGTAAAGTTTTAAAGAATAAAAACTTTTAAGCAACTGGTGGCATTTTTGTGGTTTTATCCTAATATAAATTTTTTTTACCGTTGCTGACACGCAGCTATGCTCAAGATTTTAAGATTTCACTATATTTAATTCCATGAATAAAGATTAAAATAATGGTTATTTTAAGGTGTAATTTGTATGGCCTAAAATTTTATTTAAAGAGCTATGTCATGTGCTTGGATAGATCATTTTCAGAATGTTTCTCTAAAACTGAAATTCTTTGCTGAAAAGAATGTCCTAAGATAATTTACAAAGTGTGTTGACTCAGAATCTGCCCGACAGATTGTCTGACTTGAGGACTTGGAGAGAGATAGCAACATTTAACTGGGAAAATTGGCATCATTCTCAAAGAGTTGCAGAGCCACGCGTGTGTGTGTGTGTGTAAAAGTCAATGAAATAGTTGTGTAAAGAGTATGGCAGAAAAAAGTAGCAAATTGAAATTTAGCAGTAAGAATTGTTATTAATTATTATTAAATTTGGTTGCTTTCTTGGCCTATTATGAGAAGAGGACATTGCCACACACTTGTATCGGTGAAATAATGTATCAATGAGTGGGCCAGGAGAGGCATTTAGTACTGGAGACTCGGCTACAATACTTGGAGATGAACTTCGCTCGCTTGACTTCCAACACATCAGATTTGCCACAGCTTAAACAAGTCTGCAAGTTAATAATGAATTTAGTTTATTTGTATACAGGGCTAGTCAAAACGACTGCAGTCATTTCAGAAAATTACTAGAGATTTATTAATGACATATACTTACAAGATTACACAGATATATAAATAAACTGTGAAAGTTTTTCTGAATGTCTACAGATGCATAATATGTGCACCTTTAGTGACTCTGCACACATCAAGTCTATAGTCGAGTTCTTCCCATACCCGATGCAGCATGTCTCTGTCAATGAGAGAAATGCATTGGTGATGCGAACCCGCAGGTCTGGCAGATCAACTGGTACTGGTGGCACGAACACTGTGTGTCTTTTACGAAACCCCAAAGACCAGACCTGCAGGTTCGCATCACCAATGCATTTGCTCTCATCGACAGAGACATGCTGCATCGGGTATGGGAAGAACTCGATTATAGACCTGATGTGTGCAGAGTCACTAAAGGTGCACATATTGAGCATCTGTAGAAACTCAAAAAACTTTCACAGTTTGTTTATATATCTGTGTAATCTTGTAGGTATGTCAAATAATAAATCTGTAGTAATTTTCTGAAATCACTGCAATCATTTTGACTAGCCCTATATACATGTATATTCCATATTATCATTTGTAGTGAAAAATCCTGAATACTTCAATCTTAATGCTGACATACATAGCCATAATACTAGGAATAAATACAATATTCACAAGGATTACAAATCACTTTCAATTGTACAGAAATGGATAACATTTACTGGAGCTTCCTTATTCAATGTCTCACCAAAGGAAATAAAATGTTATTTACAAAAACCTAACTACTTTAAGTCCATACTGAGAGAGTTCTTGCTTCAGGACCCATTTTACTCTGTGAAAGAATTTTCTTCTTGGATTTTGGTACCTAAAATGACTGAGAAAATACTATATGTTTGGTGTATGGAAGGGGAAGGTGACAAAGTTGTCCACATTTACTAAAATGATATATTGGTTTTTCTTTCTATTGAAACTATTGACAAACAAAATAATTGCACTGTTTGCAAAATTCACTCGTATATAGCAACTAACATGGGATAATATATATTTACAAATTACAGTGGAAAATTGTCAAACTACCAGGTTATTAAGTAATTGACTGGTTATCAGTTGTTGATAATATTATTGATATTGTTAATAATTGTATGTTATTTTTCCACATATAGTAACTAACCTGATATAATATGTAGGTGCAGATTACAGTGGAAACTTATTATGCTAATTGGTACGTAAGAAAATAACTGATTATTAGATTCTGATAACAAGTGTATACACTGTTCCACATATGTAGTAACTAACATGAGAAATTACAGTGGATATTGATTATACTAATGGGTTGTTAAGCAGTTATCGATTGCTGGTAGTATAATTGATATTATTAATAAGTGTATGCACTGTTACACATCCCACAGACTATTCTCACACGGGATCAAAGTGAACATATCTAACCGACTGAGAGTTGTGAAGTGCTGATATAAATTATATGTGAGTATGTTTGCTGTTTATGAAAAGTGAGACAGTATCGCTATAAGCAGGTGCCACGGTGCCGTCGTACAAATAAACACTATCGTCCCGACACGTGTCAGTGAAGAACATGGTTCGTGTGCTCCGATGTCATGTTGCTTAATGAAGACTTCAGTTTGGCAATATCGATGACTCCATCGTCCACCAGTGCAGACTGAAAATTTGAACATTGTGCCACTCAATCTTGCCTCAGTGATGCCAATCATGTGATACGAATTTTCATGTTGTGCGCATTTGTTTTCACTGATCTAAAGCCTGTTTTTTGTACAATGATCTGCTGTTTGTTCGTTTACAATTTTGTGTCTGTTGTGTGTGTAAACTGTTTTGTTAATTGTTTCATTAATGACAAGATTAATAAAGTTATTTGGAGAGTAATTTTCTAATTAAATAACAGTAAAATAAACTGATGTTTTTTTTCATGAGAAATTAATATCACTCCCATCCTTTGTAGTTAATTAATTTCATTTATTTATTTTTTGTGGCACCCAAAATTATAAGAAAATGATACCAGCAAGGCAAGCAATCAAAATTATGTATGATAATACTCATAAACGCAGTGGCTGTCGAAGTGATTTGCTCAGGTAATGACAATGCCGAAATTTTTTGACGGTTACTGATCATAGTTGAAGTGAAAGGTGCCCGAAAGAACAGCTCAGAGTTGACTAAAAATTTGGAACGTGCGAATGTGTTATTGCATATGTCTACTATCAAATTAAAGAAATGATTCTAAAATTGAAGGAATCAGTGACAAATGTTTTAAATTGAACAAAGGGCAAAAAATCAAAGATTTGACCCACAGGCAGTGCTGGATTATGAAATAGACACTAGTCTAGGGCTCCCATTTTTAAGGGGCCCCTTAAACATTTTTTTCATTGAATAAAAATAATGAATACATTCATCCAAAACAAAATAATGAAACTAATATGAAAAGCATGATGATTTTTTTTTTTTTGGTGGGCTAACTGTAGTGATACAACAATTTAAAAAGATCACAAATTGTAAAATTCATTTGTTTAATTGAATAATAAATATGACCTATTCAATTAGACATCTACAAAACCATTTCCTTGTACTTATAAAATATAGATTTTTTTTTTTTTTTTTTTTTTTTTTTTTTTTACAAAAACGGAGGGTCCTAAAAATTTTGATTGCCTTGCAACTGATACTTTCTTCATCCGGCACTGCCTTCAGGGCACACAGCCTCTGCCTTTGGTGACCACGAGAGCAGTGCACCACATTTCGCTTGATTATAGTTTTATCCTGCCTGCATTTATAACCCACCTTCAAAGTAACTAACAAACAGAGACAGAGCTGCAGGGGTACGTAGTTGGATGTGACAAAAATCGCATTTGCTGATGCACTCTACTGACAAAGTTACTGCTACTAATTTCTTTTTAGTTCGATAATGTTGCGGAGCCCACAAGTCTTCCCACTGCCTGGGAGCACCTTGATACAGAACAGAGTTGTCACAAATCGCCACTTACAAAGTGTTCCCCGCTCTTCTATATTTCCGCGTATGCGTGATTTCTGCTGTCGGGTAACTGTCTCCATGATGACAAAATAGTTCACTGATGTGGCCTACAGATGGTGTTCAATATCTCCTCTAGCTGTCATAAGTTATTGTTTATTAAAGAATGTTTTTTTAAATTACATTATTTATTTATTTATTCCTGATTAGTTGTTGCCGAAATGTCACAGTGTCAGTATGTCTAGAGTTGCCCCTGCATAAAACAATATTTTATTTTGTATTGTTGCAAAATGATGCTTTAATAAGTCACAATTAAGGATTGCAATCCTGCAGAGTTTTCAATCCTGCGGGATTTGCACCAATCCCGCGGGATTGGCGCTAACAGTTTTTTAATGCATATATTTAAAATATAGTTATTTAAAGCATTAATAAATTAAATAATAAAAGTCTTATAATTTAATTAATAAATCAATTTTAATGTTAAATGATAAAAATTAAGAGTTAACAATATTTATTTGACAAAATGACATTAATTTTTTTTAGCATGTCTTAAGTATATTTTGAAAATAAGATAGGATAGGGAAAATAAACAGTTACCCGTCACTTACCACAGACGAAGGCAGGAGGGCGAGACACGTAAAAACACAAAAACAAACGAATTGCACAATATTTCGACTTTAGTCTTAGTCATGTGGGAGGTGAGACATATGGCAGGGGGAAAGATGTGGTCACATCCCAACCCGCCAAATGAATGAAGCACAGGCGGAAAACGCGTGGTAGTGGTAGAATTGCCGGGAAGGGGCGGGGGGGAATAGGCTTGACCAGCGATAAAAGTGAAACAAATCAATATAATCTTTGTGTAGCTTAATTCAAAAAGTTGTAATTTAAAATAAAGGGAAATAGAAGAATTTAAATATATATATATATATTTTTAAAAAAATTAAAAAAAATAAATAAATAACCGACTGTAAAATGAAATGAGAGATGGCAAGTGACAGGTTTAACGTAGGTTTAGGCCAGGGGTGTGTCTGGTGTCAAGGATATGTTGATAGGCTAGTTCCCATCTGCAGAGTTCTGAAGGGGTGGTGGTATTCGAAAAAACTCTAATTGCTCTGACTGTGAAACAGGTGTTGAGGTTGTTTGAATTATGGAAGTTCGCATGAATTGCCACGGGATGGTCTGGGTTGGAAGTATAAACTGTTTGCCTGTGGCCATTCATTCTGTAGGAAAGTTGTTGAGTGGTGAGACCAATGTAAGAGGCAGTGCAGTGGATGCAGGTGAGTTGGTAAATAAGGTGAGTGGTAGCACATGTGGCATGTCCAATTACAGGGAAAGATTCGCCTGTGACAGGATTATAGTAAGTAGTGGTGGCAGGGTGCATGCTGCAAGTTTTACAGCGGGGTCTGTAACATGGGAAAGATTCTTCTATCTCCCTTTATTTTAAATTATAACTTTTTGAATTAAGCTACACAAAGATTATATTGATTTGTTTCACTTTTATCGCTGGTCAAGCCTATTCCCCCGCCCCTTCCCGGCAATTCTACCACTACCACGCGTTTTCCGCCTGTGCTTCATTCATTTGGCAGGTTGGGATGTGACCACATCTTTCCCCCTGCCATATGTCTCGCCTCCCACATGAGTAAGACTAAAGTCGAAATATTGTGCAATTCGTTTGTTTTTGTGTTTTTACGTGTCTCGCCCATGGAGGAAGGAATTATATGGAGAAGAAGTGAGCTTAAATCGGTGAAGCAAGCACTAAACTCTCCCGCATGGTGGCAGCACCGGCAGCGACCATATGGCGCTTCCCAACAATTAAGGTGTTCACATTGTGGTAGAGGCAGTGATTATTTCATTTAGTATTGTGTATAAGTGTTTAAAAATGCCAGCTTGTGTTGCGTACGGTTGCACAAATAGGCCAGACAGGAATGAACCTGGAATATCATTTCATAAGTAAGTTGAATTGTAATTATAGTTGTTGAAGTGAGCGGTAGACACAGCAAACTTTGCAGGACGTCTATAAATATTTAGTCATAGCTCTCAATGGGATGAATTTGTTCGCAAATTAAGGTGACTGAATAAATTTTCACAGATTATCAATTGAACAACTTGTGTTTCAGTTTGCAAAATGTTTAACTTCTTTTTAAAAAATAAACCAAAATTTGAATGCACATTTCTGCTAAATACTTTTTAAAACGTTTCACAAATGTTACTTATATCAAGTGAACGATGAATAAGACCATCTCTACTTTTGTACGTTTTGAGAGATCCCCAAAATAATAGAAATGGAGATCACAATATACTAACACACTCTTCACTTTTTAATATTTTTAGATGTTTGTGTACCACAAATCCTGAAATGTAGTGTACAATATGATCTATTAAAACAGTTAGTGCACCTGCATCAAACATACATTCGTGGTCGGACTTGGGAGGAAACTGTAATTCTTTTTCCTCTTCAATAATTCGATGATGTCTTGATGTAAAATTTATAATATGTTCTGGAGCATGATTAACAATTTTTCCAGGAGTATACAATTACCAGTGTTTGCATATTTCACTTCACATTTCAAGAGTAGGTTTTTTTTTTTATAAGCTGCTTTAAATTGTATGGGCAGTGGGATTGTTTGAATTCCTCCCCCCCCCCTCCACCCCCCAAAGATCTGATACATTGTAAAAATATTTCAAAGTGATCCTGACTAAATTTATATGCTAATATATATTTTAAGATTTTTTGATCAATAACTAAGGAATTAAAGAAATACTTCAAACATGAATCAGAAAACCTAAGAATCCAGTGCTCCTACTGCTGTCAAGTATTATCTTGCCATATGGTGACACTTTCAAATTACATATATAACTTTCTGTTTCAATCAATCTTGTATCACTGTTTCCTAATTACACTTGGATATTATGGAGCGTGTGCTCCATTGAAATTAAATAAAATAATAATACCCTTAGTCTTTTTTTGTGGCTGTAGATGTTTTGGCAAATAAAATTCTATTAAAATAATTTTTAACAGACTTTTTTTCCTTAATTTCTAATGTTTATAGATAGCATCAATTGAGATACATACATAAGAGAGCGTGCATAAACCACATAGCTCCAATTTGGCCTCCTGTGAACCACTATCCCTCCCCATGTAGACCAACTTGGCTTTTGCCTCCACCCCCCTTCCCCCCCCCCCCTCACCTAGCAAGTAGGTTTTTTTCCCCCTTTTGATTCCAGAAGACATTTTGCACTGTTTTCTCTTGTCAGACTATTATAAATTACATAAGGAGATAATTAGCTGAGGGAAATAAATAGGTTTAATTCTAGATCATGATACTGCTACAACTACTTTAGGCCTACTACCAGTACAGGGATCTAGCTTTTTTTAAAATTATTCCTAGCAGTTGAGGTTAGGTTGAAATACAGCCTGGACCAGAAGAAAAATGTCATAAAAGTGGTACGGATAATTCTTTGATAGCTGCGTGTGGCAGAAAGGTGCTATAGCGGTATCGCCATCTAGAATTAAACCAATAAATATTCACATGCTGTTGTGAATTCCATTCCTCATTTTAACTGTGACAAATTTTATGAAAGGATAGCTACGTGGCCTGGCTTGGAATCCCCCCCCCCTCTCCCTACATAGCTCAACGTAGCCTTCCAGTACCCCCCCCCCCCCCCGGACCAGGCCGTGTAGTTTGTGCACGGTCCCTACCTTTAACCACATGTTAATTCATTATTAATAATGTGAAGTAAAGGAAAATAATGAATCAAATTCTGTGTCATAAAGTTACTTGTACATTCCTGTAATAGCAACAATTGTGAAACGGCTCTTTTATTTTTAAAGGTAATAATAAAGCCTCTGCCCTTTTAAACAGAAGTTGAAGTAGAGTTCTTCTAGCGTGATAAGTTATTTTGTTGAAAAAAGTATAGGCTTGTTCAGACAGTGACTCATCATCGCATTTATGATTGGAGCACACTTGCTTGAAGTTACTTAAAAGAACACCGCATGATGCCAACCATACATTATAGTAAAGTATCACTCTTTACTTTTTGTTGATACACTTTATATTAACTATAAATTATGCGGAAACATTTTATTTCTGGTACCAGCCTACAAAATGTCTGGGTTGCTCATCCCTAGAGTGGGTCCTCTTACTTTTTTCTGGTCTAGGACACATTTCAGACTAACCACAAGTGGTAGTAATAAAACTGAAATATCCATTCTGCATGTCAACCATGTAATCATTGTGGCTTTGACAGAATTAATTTTTGGTCCAGCCTGCATCCAAACCTAAACCCCTCAATTTGGTTGTTGTATATCCCCCAAACTAAGCAAGATATCGAAAACATTTATTCCTTATTATCGAGTTTTTTCGTCGTGTTACATAAGAATCCATCATTAAATTTGACTTTTGCGAAATTTTTCTTCTGCATTTCAACTCAAGACACCTCACTTTTGAGACAGTATATCTCGAGAACTAGGTGAAATATCGAAAAATTTTACTCTTTATTTTTTATTTGTCTCGTCTTTTTAAATAAAAATTCATCATAAAATTTGACTTTGAATAATTTTTTCTTCTGAATTTCAACCAAAACCATTTCACATTTGAGACAGAATATCTCGAAAACTAAGCAGGATATCAAAAAATTTTATTCTTCATTTTTTATTTGTCTCATCGAGTTACATAATAATCCATCACCAGATTGCGGCGTCACGTTTATCCTAGAGTCCCCTTGAGGTGTTTAACCATACTCCCCGTGTTTGTTGGGAAGCGGTCAAGTCCCCACCACTCCGGCCATGCCCCCCCACTCCTCCGCCGGCCTGCTTCACTTCCATGCGTGGCAAAGGTCTCTTGCGTCGTCTCCATATTATTCCTTCCTCCATGGTCTCGCCCTCCTGCCTTCGTCTGTGGTAAGTGACGGGTAACTGTTTATTTTCCCTATCCTATCTTGTTTTCAGTGCCTCGTGGCAGTTTCTTTGTTTCCTTTATCCAATTAAGTATATTTTGAGGTTTTATATTTTTGTTTTTAAATACAAACCAATTTTCCAATAAATAATCAAAAATGGAAAATATTCAGTCTTATGCCATATTATGTGCCTTACAATACATCACATCAGTTTAAAAACAGTATGCATAATCAGGGGGGGGGGCTAGGGTGCTCAAGCCCCCCCTCCAAACCAAAATCCACTGAAGGCAAGCCCTCTGAACCAAAATTCACTCAAGCCAAGCCTGCCCCCCCTCCCCCCAAACCAACATCCTGGATCCACCCCTGTGCATAATGGCCAAGTTGTTTTTTGTTCTAAATAAACATTCTATAACAGCAACATAAAGTATAGAGAAGTGAATATACTCTGTAAAGCTTGGCTCGGAACAAGATGTCATAACTTTTTGTCACTGCACTAGAACTAGACTTGGCCTGTTTTTACAAGAATCATTTTTGTGGGATTCATGATTATGTCTCATGATTGATCTTATAGTTCATTCATTGTTATTAAAAGAAACAACTCAGCAAGATGTAAAATATTTAAGTTTTACTTTAAGTGGTGTATCAACTGTTTTAGAATGGAAATTATTATTATTTTTTGTATAAGAAAGGAGTTTCTGGGTGTATGATAGGAGCGGATTCCTCACTGGTGTATCACCAGATTACGTTGTAAAAACACGAAATTTCACACGTGAGGAAGACGGTGGAGGCAGCCATCAAAGTATGGTGTTTTTACAACACAATTCGGCGATACAGCTGTGAAGACTTCATTTATATATATTTTTGCCTTTAGTCGAAATAATAACAAGAAGTTGAAAGGGCACACGCTATTCAAAGTCCAAGATTCTAATAGTTTTTTAAATTTCATTCCTTATTTGCTATAACGCTAAGCCAGATTTTGTATTTTTTACTATGTTTAGAATTTCGTAAGTTTAAGACTTAAGTTGATGATGTTTGTAATTTTATAGTGTGTTGCAGAGACTGGTATCTATTGTTATTTTCAGCCAACTAACCTCGTCGCTTTTCAAGTGTGTATAAACATGTATGCTGCTGTAGATGAATTATTGTAGCTTCAGGTAGAGCAGAGCATTGAGCAGCAACCTGATACTGTCCAGTCAGTGCTGACACACACTCAATGCAGCATCTGTATGTTTGTGTGCACTGCAGAAGTTTTACATTGAGTATCCACAATGTTCTGATGAAAGGCAATGAGTTTATAAGTTATCCTTTTTCCTTTTGCTTCTTTATGTCAAGCGTCTTAGTAACGGTGTAATATTTTCTACAAAGAGTGATGTAATTCCATCAGATAATTATTGGACTGATTTAGAAGTTGTAAGAGATTAATACACCAAACTGTACATTCAATACACTTGATGAGCTCATTAAAGAAAATCTTTCACTAATGATTCAGCCAAAAGTTTAGTTTTTTTGAATCTTAATGTATCCTGGTATACAGCAAGAGTTTTATAATCTTATATATATATAAAAATAGACGTGTTTTTTCCTATATTTCACTTTTCAGCCACCACTACCTAGCACAGATCACTAATGTTTGTGGGTGGAAGTAGCATGGAGTTTCTTGTCATGCATAACGTTGGCCGAATGCCGATAGCTATGGGGATGTGGGAGATATAATGATTAAAGTTGGTCAGTGCAGGGAGTTTTCATATTTCGACCAAAAATTCGTATCTCCGTATACTTCTCTTTCCTGCCACAACTACATAACATAGACCTTTGGTGTTTGTGTGTGGTAGTAGAATCGTCTTTCTTGTCGTGCACTATGGTTGTTAGATGTCGGTAGCTATGGGGGTGTGGGAGAAATGGGGGTTGAAAGTATTCGACGTGTGGCAATTTCATACTTCTGCCAAAGACAAAAGTGTCATGGTGTATCACTTTTCAGCGAAAACTATAGATCACAGATAACTGGCGTTTGTGTGTAGTAGTAGCACAAAGTCACCTTTCGATCACAACAGCGGCCGAATTTCAGAAACTGTGGTACTGTGGTAGATATGGTGGTTGTAAGTGGCCGACCAAGGATATTTTCGTATTTCGACTGTCTCCGCATATGTCACTTTTCTGCCACAACTACATAGCATAGGTCATTGGTGTTTGTGTTTGGTAGTAGAATCGTATCTCATGTAGTGCACTATCGTTGTTAGATGTCGGTAGCTATGGGGGTGTGGGAGAAATGGGGGTTGAAAGTGGTCGACCTGTGGCAGTTTCACACTTCTGCCAAAGACAAAAGTGTCATGGTGTATCACTTTTCAGCGAAAACTATAGATCACAGATAACTGGCGTTTGTGTGTAGTAGTAGCACAGAGTCACCTTTCGATCACAACAGCGGCCGAATTTCAGAAACTGTGCTACTGTGGTAGATATGGTGGTTGTAAGTGGCCGACCAAGGATATTTTCGTATTTCGACTGTCTCCGCATATGTCACTTTTCTGCCACAACTACATAGCATAGAGCATTGGTGTTTGTGTTTGGTAGTAGAATCGTATCTCATGTAGTGCACTATCGTTGTTAGATTGAGGTAGCTATGGGGGTGTGGGAGATATGGGGGTTGAAAGTGGTCGTCCTGTGGCAATTTGATATTTCTGCCAAAAACAAAAGTGTCATGGTGTATCACTTTTCAGCGAAAACTATCGATCACAGATCTCTGGCGTTTGTGTGTAGTAGTACCACAGAGTCACCTTTCGATCACAACAGCGGCCGAATTTCAGAAACTGTGGTACTGTGGTAGATATGGTGGTTGTAAGTGGCCGACCAAGGATATTTTCGTATTTCGACTGTCTCCGCATATGTCACTTTTCTGCCACAACTCCATAGCATAGAGCATTGGTGTTTGTGTTTGGTAGTAGAATCGTATCTCATGTAGTGCACTACGGTTGTTAGATGTCGGTAGCTATGGGGGTGTGGGAGAAATGGGGGTTGAAAGTGGTCGACCTGTGGCAGTTTCACACTTCTGCCAAAGACAAAAGTGTCATGGTGTATCACTTTTCAGCGAAAACTATAGATCACAGATAACTGGCGTTTGTGTGTAGTAGTAGCACAGAGTCACCTTTCGATCACAACAGCGGCCGAATTTCAGAAACTGTGCTACTGTGGTAGATATGGTGGTTGTAAGTGGCCGACCAAGGATATTTTCGTATTTCGACTGTCTCCGCATATGTCACTTTTCTGCCACAACTACATAGCATAGAGCATTGGTGTTTGTGTTTGGTAGTAGAATCGTATCTCATGTAGTGCACTATCGTTGTTAGATTGCGGTAGCTATGGGGGTGTGGGAGATATGGGGGTTGAAAGTGGTCGTCCTGTGGCAATTTGATATTTCTGCCAAAAACAAAAGTGTCATGGTGTATCACTTTTCAGCGAAAACTATCGATCACAGATCTCTGGCGTTTGTGTGTTGTAGTAACACAGAGTCACCTTTCGATCACAACAGCGGCCGAATTTCAGAAACTGTGGTTATGTGGGAGATATGGGGGTTGTAAGTGGCCGACCAAGGATATTTTCGTATTTCGACGAAAGGCATGTGTCTCCGCAGATTTCACTTTTCTGCATAGAGCATTGGCGTTTATGTGTGGTAGCAGAATCGTGTCTGTTGTCGTGCACTATGGTTGTTAGATGTTTGTAGCCGAAATTCGGTAACCGTGGGAGTGTGTGAGATATGGTGTTTTAAATTGGTCGATCATGAATATTTTCGTATTTCATCCAAAGACTTGTGCCGGAACTACATAGCGCAGAAGACTGGTAATTGTGTGTGGTAATCGCATCGAGTCTCCCATCGTGCACTATGGTGGTTAGATGTCTATAGCTGTCTTTACAATCACGAACGAAGTCGTGGGTACCAGCTAGTATTTTATAAATTCTAACTACTACTTGGGAACCATCAGACCTGTTAAGAACTGATTTTGATCCCCGGAGTATATGTTGAAGGGTATTCATTCCATATGTCTATGTTACAATTAATTCTTCAAAATGAGCTCTAGGTATCGAGAAATCAGTGCGCAAACATATGTGAATATCCTTTACATTCTATAATTTTTGACAATTTTAAAAGCTTCAACATGGTGTATGTGGTAAGTTGCCTGCTTCTTATTTTGCGAACCTGGGTTCAAATCCCAATACTGCCAAATATTTTTATTTCTTCTTTTATTGAGCATCATTTTTCATTTAAAATTCATTTAAGTATTTTTTGTTATGTGAAATAAGTTTTAAAATATAAAATATTACAGAATATAGTCTTAACATTTTTTTAAGGAAATCATTATTTCATTGTAGATAAGTTTATTGTTTGTGTGTATTAAGCTAGTAACCAAAAACAGTTTGAACCCGTTATCTCATTCTAATACTGCACAATATTCGATAACGGCATCAGGAAATATCCTTCCGCAAGTATTTTTATGCATGCGAGAGCCTTCAGACCATTTTGATCCACAGATCAAAAAAGGAGTGGAAGAATTACATAACCAATGCAGAAGTGTAATTGTAATGTGTTCAAAATCTGGGAAATTGTCAAGAGAAATCTATAATAATATTTAAATAACATTTTACTGCCATATGTTGAAAGGATAACATTGTCTTGATTATTGATTCGTGGCCTGGACAAACAGACTCAACGATATAGGCCTACAATGAGATATTTGAGAATGAAGACTGGGCTTGCTCACGCACATTAAAAATAATTCCTCCAAAATGTACTCCAATATGTCAACCGTGCGATGTTTATTTTTTTAGACAAATCAAATCATTTGTTAGAAAAATCCAGAATGCACCAACACTTCTGAAAATACAAAGAGAAATATATTCAGGTGAAGACGTGATTGAAATACATTCCCTAGTCATGCATCAACTTTCTGCACCCATATTCCATCCAATGATACAGTACTCTTGGTATGGTGCGCAAGTGATCAAAGAAAAAAATATTTTCAGGAACATTAGTGATGTTTGTTTCTCAATATCTTTATTAAAAAAGAAATGTTCATGTGGCAAAGTTGCATATATTTAATGCACTTGCTGTGAACTAGATCTATGTTTTGAATGTTTCTACGATAATTACCACCCACAAATATGTTCTACAGAGGAAATGGAACTTTAACAAAATATCTGTTTTATGGTCGTAGCATTGTAATAAAAATTGTTTATTGTTTATATTGTCAGTAATTATATAATTGTAAGTAATTGTATTATTGTAAACAATGTTTTAAAAGTTATTTTGCATAATAAATATTCCTGAATGAATTTTAAATGAAATAAAATCAATGCTCAATGATTTCTGCAAATAAAAGAAGAAATAAAAACATTTGGCAGTATGAGGATTTGAACCCGGGTTCGCAAAACTGGCCTTACCGCATACACCATGCTGAAGCTTTTAAACATTGTTCCAAAATTATAGTATTTAAACAATATTCACATATGTTTGCATGCTAATTTCTCGATACCTAGAGCTCATTTTGAATTAATTGTAGCACAGACATATGGAGTAAATATCCTTAAACATATAATCGGGGGATGGAAATCCGTTCTTAACAGGTCTGATGGTCTCCAAGGTAGACCAAGCAGAATGAGAAGGTCACATTTCAATCTCCAGGGAAACTTCTAAAGACAGCATTTTGAACTTTGAATTCTGAAGATTTAGAACATCTAGAGTCAAGTTTTACAATATTTTAGAAATTCGGAGAGAAAATTCTTTAGATTTAGAACATCTAGAGTCCATGTTAAATAAATCAGGAGCTGTAGGGAATAATGTACAGCTGAGCCTTTCATAACAGTTAATTTTAATTAAGCATGTGGGGGATTATATTACCAATCATACACAAGCAATATTATCAAATGCAGTATTATCAAATGCCTTTATCTCACAAACCAGAGGAATTCAGTCAGTAATGAGTAAAATACACATGAAGTAGAAAGTGTTTTAACTAGTTTTACATCGGATCACTGGGCTGTTATCACATGGTCTGTAGTCAGTAAATGTATATATCATTTGGGCAGGGATAAAAACCTACCTAAAGTAAGAATAATTAACAATTTCAACATATCGAAGTTTATTCAAGGCCTCTCTAACACTGATTGGCACCACATGTATGTCTGTAATACTGTTGCTGAAAAATCTCAGATCTTACTATCTAGAATTATCAGTTTAGTTAACTCTGCATTCCCATTTAGAAGCTCATCAAAGAAATCAACAATGCTTAAGCCAGTGAAGGTTAAAAGTGAGGAAATTGACATTCTGAAAGGAAAGTGTAAGTTTTATTACAACAACTATTTAATGACAGGATCTGTTGAAATCAAGGATTTGTATAGAAAATGTAAAAAATCCATGATTAGATTAGTTAAGGAAATGAGAAAGAAAAAGAATGATGAGTTCATAAACAATGCCCCTAATAAGTGCAAGGCCATGTGGGATGTTATTAGAAGAGAGACTCAAGGGAGTGGGAAAAAGGCAGGTATTGATAGTAACTTGTCAGTATTTGATTTTAATTCATTCTTTATTGATAAAGTTCAGGATATAATAGATCAGGTGGCATCACAACCGCATCTAGTGAGTTCTGAAAATTATTTAAGAAAGTTACCAAGACCTCAAAGTCAATTTAGTTTTAATGTGGTCAGAACTGAAGATGTGGGGGAAGTAATGGCTAGTATGAAAAACAGTAAGTGCACAGATGTATATGGACTAAGTCCATACCTCTTAAAGATGGGGTCCACATTTGTCCAAGAAGCCTTAACAAATTTTGTTAACACCTGCATTCTGAATAATGAATTTCCAGCTGATCTCAAGATGGTGAAAGTAATTCCAGTATACAAGAAAGGTGACAAATTGGAACTAAATAGCTACAGACCAATTAGTATTGTCCCAGTGATCTCTAAGGTCTTAGAAGCTATTATCTATAGGCAAATTATTAATTACTTTGAACAAAATAATCTTTTTAGTGAATCCCAATTCGGCTTTCGTTCTGGATTAGGAACTGTTAGAGCTGTCATTTCATTTATAAGCAACTGCTTGAACAATGTTGATAAAAAGAATCCTGTGGCTGCCAGACTGTATGACTTGTCAAAAGCTTTTGATACTGTATCTCATAGTGTACTGCTGGATAAGCTGAGGTATTACGGTTTTCAAGAAAATGCCTTACTGTTGATTCAATCGTACTTGAGTGGCAGATATCAGAAAGTTGTGTTGAATAATTGTGAATCAGATTTCTTACCAGTGAATCATGGGGTCCCTCAGGGTTCAATTCTAGGCCCTTTACTTTTTATTATTTATGTGAATGATCTACCTAAAAATATCTTGGATCCATGTGCTGATAGCTATCTCTTTGCTGATGATCTGAATGTAAGTTTTAGTGACAATTCATATGAAAATATGAAGTCAGCAATAAAAAATGTTTCTGGAATTGTTGAGGACTGGTGCACTGCTAATCTGCTGTGTCTAAATAGAGATAAAATACAGAATATAGAAATAAGTTATTTTAAAGATGATATCAACCATATGAATTGTGTTAATTATGTTAAGTTTCTTGGTTTCTCTATAGATTCCTGTTTAAGTTGGAATAAGCATATACAAGCAACAGCTTCTAAATTGTGCCAAGGGATCTATATGCTAAGAAGACTGAGGTCTAGGTTGAGCAAAGATGTATTGAGAATGGTTTATTATGCTCAAATTCATAGTCATTTATCATATGGGGCAATACTGTGGGCACATCAGTCCTCTGCTCTAAGGTTATTCAGACTTCAGAAAAAAGCAGTGAGAATTATTGGTAACCTTCCTTCTCACAGTCACTGTAAAAATATTTTTGTTCATTTTGGTATAATGACTCTACCAGCTATATTTACCTTTCAGTGCTTAATGTATATTAAGGAGAACTATGACAAATATGAACTGTTAGGTGTGAATCATACTTACAGTACTAGAAATAGAAATAATATAGGTTTCTTCAGGTGTGGGTATAGTTCCACTCAAAAAACTTTCTACTATGTATCCATCAAGCTTTTTAATGCCATACCAATGAAAATAAGATTACTTCCAAATAAAATGTTTAGGAATGTAATAAAAAAAATTTACTTGTTAATAATTGTTTATATAAAATTGAAGATTTTTATGAGGTAGCAGCTAACATGAGATAAATTTGGAATATTTATAATGCATTGATGTATCAATTTTTACTGTCTTTGTAATGCTACAGATGTTCTCTGTAGTTTATACAATAAATATACAATATACCATATTTTTCAGTGTGAAGACTTTACAAGAGCTTATATTTGGATTGACCAATGTACACATGGAATTAGTTAGGTTAAGAATAGCTTTTTTACCGGTTCTAGTGGGAAAGTTAGAGATACTTTGTCGAGTCTAAGATTATTTTAAAATATTTGCATTTCATATAAAACAAGTTAGATTCAAGAATGTTCATCATTCCTCCTTGCACTGAAGAAAGTTTAAGCGCATATTATCAATTGTCTAAAGTTAATATTGTTTTAATGGGTAATAATTTAAGGTTATTATACCTATTGACATGATTCAGTATTAGAAAGATATATTATTCAAATTTTTCTGATTTATTGTAGTAAAACAGGTAGATACATAAGATGGGATATAAAAGATGTCATTTTATTGAGTAAAGGTCATAAATCATATGTAACACTTAACCAGAATGATATAGAGAGATGTGAATCCAGTATAGAAGAAATATGAGCATTAATGAGTTTACATGATGTAAGTGTACACAGTTGTTAATCTGATAAGTTATTTTCAGTTTGTCAATTCCTGTCAAAGAGAAGTAGTTATTCTTACCAAATCATACTTTGCTGGAGTATATAATAACTCGATCTTCACCGTGTTAATGCTTTGACCTGTCAGTGTCACTTATATGCCATCTAGACAAGTGAGTAAATTATCAGTAAGTGTTTCAGGTATGTTCGTAAATATTACAGGATGTCAAACAATTGGAAATGATTTCAGAACTCCTGCAGTTGAGTCTGTCAAAAATTCTTGCAATTTATCTTATCTACTGTATTACCTGCCAAACTTAACATAAGAAATTTATTGTAGTCCTAAACTGGTAGAATTGAATTTGACTTACAGTAATTTAAGCAAGAAACTGATATGTATCTCCAGCCATGTAATGACACTATTCAATTGGAAAAAACTGTTGAACATTTAGAGCTCTAGAGCCGAACATAAGATTACAGTTATGTTTTCAAGGGTTACATCTGTTATACATATTTCGATTTTGTTATTTGGATGTAAGACATTTGTGAACAAGATGATTGAGGTTTGAATGGAGCCAAGCAAGCTGTTGGTAACATAAGGGTTACAATTCCAGAGATTTCAAGGAATAATGTTGCAGTAGCAAAATGTGTCTCACAGGTGAGAGAGTTGAATGGGGACTATTAATACACGTAATATTTTATAGTTGTGTTTGTGAATCTAGCTTGCTGTTAGGAGGCAGCAGGCACACAGAAAGCGAACACAAAACTTTCTTTCAATTCTGCCACCCTGAGAGGAACATTATTAAGTGTGTAAAATCTCTTTGTCATCTGAGCAAATGAACAACACTCCAGTAGGGTATATACAATATTTACATTTATTAACAACAGTACATAACAACCGTATAATAATCCATTGCTTTCCTTAATACCCTTATTACAGCCAGGTCAATTATCCTTGCGACTAATACCAGAGACTAACAATTCTTCCTTTACACCCCATTAGGCTGTACCTTCCCACAGAGCTATCTTCGTCCAAGCAGGATCATTCCCACCTGTATCTATATGGGCGCCGCCATCGCCGCCGGCCATCTTCTGCCGCACTGCCACTTGAGGCCCGATCGCTGCTGTTCCTCGGCTGCCCAGTTCAAACTGCCAGACAGACCTTCTTCGCTCTCTGCAGTCCACTTTTGGTCATTACTCCCCCCACTCTGTTGTACCTGCTGGGGAAATTTACTAGCCAACCACTGAGCCCGTTTACGTGACCATCCCTTGCGGAATGATGTCATGATTCGCAAGCAACTGCTGACTCCGCATGTTGCTGTCCCCCGAGTGTTCACATTTATTATGCTGCATCTGACGTAGCTGGCTGTAGTGCTTTGTGAAATCTTATATATCCCCATAATTCCACCAAAAAAAAAAAAACCTTCTTGGGCCACTACAACTGCAAATAGCTTCAGTATAGCAGTATTGTCTAAATTCAAGATAACAGTGATATTATTCTGACAGACTGCGTGGACAGAAGGTATAGTTCCGCATTTTTTTATTTATGTCTATCAATTGGAATATACAACAGACTTCTAATAAATCAAAACTGTAATGTGTATCATTGTTCTTCCAAAATGCCAAATCTATCTGTATCAGACTGAACACTCTGTTCAGGAAAAAATCATTTCAGCCCAAAATTCAAAGATATTACACTTTCAAAAGACTTTATTTGCTATTAGTGGCCTATTGTTCTATGCCATTTGGCAATTCTGCTTTATATAAAGAATTATCTGCTGTCAGAGACAAGAAGATCATCATCCTGAAGTAAGAAGAAACATCAAGAAATGAAGGAGTAGTTGTTTTGGGGCAGGTTAGCCAACATCAGGCCTCATAGACAATCAATCAATAAGTACTTGGTAAGACTACAAACACACACAGAGAGAGAGACAGAGAGCTTTATTAAAGAAGCAACTTATTTTCTACAAAGTTTTCTTCAACAGAAATACATTATATCCGTCTGATAGGAAGCTTGTTTCATAGAGTATGATAGTAATGAAACAAAGGAAATGGCTTCTAGGCAATATAAATAATAAAG
This sequence comes from Vandiemenella viatica, assembly GCA_031002005.1. Taxonomy (NCBI): domain Eukaryota; kingdom Metazoa; phylum Arthropoda; class Insecta; order Orthoptera; family Morabidae; genus Vandiemenella; species Vandiemenella viatica. The sequence continues at coordinate 266,395,236 of CM061919.1, forward strand.
GAAAGGGAAGTTAACCCATCACATACCAAAGTTGACACTGCAAAGAGACAAAACACATAAGGCAAACACTCAAATACAATATTTCAGTATTAACTTTCTTCATGTGATAGATAACGAGCCATTTGTTTCCGGACATGTGCACACACAGTATGTCACCACGTGACTAGCTAGGTAGTGGGAGAAATGGTGGGGGGAACTGCTAAGGAGTGCACTGTGGATATATCAGCAATGTCTGAGATAATATACTGCAGGTGATGGTAAAGTTTAGTTAACTAGTAATAATTTTTTGTATCAATACTAGGTACCCTTTGTTATATATATTCATTTTACCATTGCTTGCAGTATATTATCTCAAACATTGTCAATATATCCACAGTGCACTCCTTAGCAGTTCCCCCCACAATTTCTCCCACTACCTAGCTAGTCATGCGGTGACATTCTGCGTGTACTTGTCTGGAACCAAATGGCTTGTTCTCTATTACATGAAGAAAGGTAAATACCGAAATATTGTATTTGTGAGTCTGCATTACGTGTTATCTCTCATTGCAGCCATCAACTGTGGTATGTGGTGGGTTAATTTCCCTTTCCTTTATTATTTAGATCATGATATTTGATACAGAGCACTTGGAATGCAGAGGAAAAGAGGAGAGTTCTTTTGCGGAGAGGCTGGAGTCAAAGAAGCATATAAATCTTGTTTTTTGTTTCAATCTTTATGGTAGGTCTGGTCATTATCATTCGTCCAGCAAGCTGGGGATAAACTACTGTGAATTATGTAGGAGTTCCTTAACATACAATTAATGTCATTACATGAATGAGCTGCCACAGAGGTATTGTAATTAGTAAACCTATATTGCAAAGGAACTGATTCAAACCTTTATTTTGTTGTCCTCAAATGTGTGATCACTGTCTAATTAGTCAACTCTGATAAGATTCTGTACTTATCTTCATTTAGTTATAATTCCCGGTATAATCTTGCACACTTTGAAGAAAACAGGAATATCGTATTTGAAGTGTGGAAGGGAACTGAAGAGGGAGGGATAATAAAAACAGTTCACAGCAGCAGTTCTGACTTTAATGATATTACTAAAACTGGCAACACTTAATTTATTTTACCATGCAACTGATAAATATCAAAATACAAAATCTCACATCACAGCTTCGGTCAGAGGAATTTTCCAAACTGCAACTACCCCTTCAGCATCACCAATGGCAACTAGATGAGTGCTGAAAAAGATGGTTCACATTATTAATGCACATCTAACATTCTAAGTTCAAATTATTTTGTTCACTTAGTCCATATTATATTTACAAAGGCCGTACAAAAATTATTTGTAATTACACATTTGTTTGTAATGTGCCAGGCCGTCTTGCCTGCTTTTCATTTAGGTTTTTCCTAGTGACTGATCACTTGTCTGCAGGTGGACAGATTGCCAGAATTAGTTCCATTCGTTGAAATGTACAGATTAGCCAAAATATTTAGGAATCACTATAGACATAAGTCTTACTTATAACGAGCACTGTCAAATAATTACAGCTTACGTACACACGAGAAACAATACCCTAGAAAAGTTATGTTGCAGTAAATGGGACTCTGCATGACTTTCCTGCTGTGCAGTTGCACCTCTGTCTATTAGCAGTAGTGTCTCTGAACTTACAACATCCCCTCCTCTTCAGTGTAATAAGGCTTTTCCCTAATTCAGTTATATCATATTCTACACTGTTTTGATATAAATAAGAAAAGAAAGGGAAATTAACCCACCACATACCAAAGTGGACGGATGCGATGAGAGGGAATACTAATGCTGACAAACAACTACACAATATTTCGGCATCTGCCTTGTTCACAAATAGAAAAACGGGCCATTAGGCTCGGAACGTTACCTAATGACTCATGAGTCATTAGGTAACGTTCGTTGTGCACACACGTTCCGAGCCTAATGGCCCGTTTTTCTATTTGTGAACAAGGCAGATGCCAAAATATTGTGTAGTTGTTTGTCAGCATTAGTGTTCCCTCTCATCGCATCCGTCCACTTTGGTATGTGGTGGGTTAATTTCCCTTTCTTTTCTTATTTATATCGCCTAGAAGCCGCTTCAATTTTCCATAGTTGCATCATCTACACTGTTTTGAATAATACTGACAAAGAAACTGCTTTTAGGCCATCAAAATAAGGAAGTAAAGAGAAAATAACCCATCACTTACCACAGATGAACATGAACACACTTTACAATACTTTGGTGAATAACCTCACTCACATTGAGGACATTTGGCAAAGGGAGAGATGTACACGCATCATGACCTGCCTCACGAATGAGTAAAAGAAGGACGTGTAGGCACTGTAGTGTGGGTGGTTGGAGAACACTGACAAAGGTATAATATCTGTGACAGCCAGTCGAAGCAAAAGAAATACATTTTCTAAAATTATTATTTTGATGTCTTAAAGGAAATATACGTTTAACTTGGGAAAGATATGGAAATTCAAACCAATAAACACAAAGATGATCACATGGAGCACAACAGTTTGGTATTGGAAGTTGAGATACATTCCTGTGGGTGTTGGTGTGATCACACCCAACCACGTTAGCTGTCTCATCTACTTCAAAGAAGAAGGTTCAACAGCAAAATATCGTTTTACATTGATCGTCTTTGTGTTTGTAGTTCACAACCACAGTGATATATCCTAAAAGTGTAGGTTTAATTTCTCTATCCTTCCTGAATCTCTTTTAACAAATCAGAAATAAAAATGAGTGGCTGTGCGTAGGCAAGTCTTGCGCAAGACCAGCCACCTCTCTGTTAACTTGAAAAAGGGGATTTTCACCCGATATTGTTATTTCTTTGTTTGTGTGTTGCTGCTGCCCTTCAACTTTGGCGAGTGTTGGGTGTATTTTCCCTTTCTTTTCCATGTAAATATTGCCTCGCGGCATTTCTTTCCTTTCATTGTTACTTATATAAATGATTTTGTTGTTTTCGCAGGCGTCATATTACAAATATAAATGCGCACGGGATTATTGCTGCGTTGTTATATTCTTAATTCTTCTTTTCCCGACGTAAACAACTAGCCATGCCGGTCTCCAGAAGAGCACAATCTTTAGCAGATTCGGCACAAGACCCCTGAAGAAGACTGAAGACTAGGTCGAAACGTCGGGAAAAGAAGAATTAAGAATATAACAACGCAGCGATAATCCCGTAAGCACTTATATTTGTAAATCAGAAATATATTTTTTTAAAAATTTTTTTCTTTGGCTTGTCGTCATAGATATTATACTTACCTACAATTATCACTGGTAAACTTTTTCCATCCCTCCCGCACCGCTACAATCCCCACCCTTCCCTCTTGGTTCATCGACATGGTAGGGCTGGATGTGTATGCATCTTTCTTGTTGTCATATATCTCGCTTACAACATGAGAAAAGTAGAAGAAGAAAAACGGCATAAGATATTGTTAGCAGGGAGATACCGAAGGGCAGCTCGGCCACCGGTTGACAAGTGTTTTGATTTGCCACACATGCACCTCTGTCATGGCTACCCTACTCTGACCTGGTACTCCTAGCAGGTACAGAGGAGGCCTACAGTTTTACGTGGAATCTGAATCATCTAATCTCCTGGTGTACATAACTTTTTTTTTTACTGCTTTACGCTTCGTCGACTGCTAAGGTCATTAGAGGCAGGATGGGACTGGGGACAAGGAACGGGAAGGAATTCGGCCATGGCCTTTTTTTAAAAAAGGAAGCATCCTGCCATTCACCTGGGGTGATTTGGGTAAACCATGGAAAACCAAAATCTGGATACCTGGTCGGGGATTCGAACCCGCGTCCTCCCGAATGCGAGGCCAGAACGATAACCATTCACCCACCACACTCGGTGTACCATCAAATGACAAAGCAAAGCTCTGGCAGAGGCGAAGCTCAGTTTTTAAGGCCGCAAAAATCGAAGCTGAGACCGGGATTAGAACTGGGGACCTTCCGTTAACCAACTGAGCCTCTCATGAGTAAGGTTATTCAGAGGAATATAGTAAAGTGTGTTTGTGTTTTTGTATTCGTCTTGGCCTTCATCTGTGGTAAATGACGGGTTATTCTCCCTACCCTTCCTTATTTTTTTATATTCTACTCTCTCTCTCTCTCTCTCACACACACACGCACACACACATTGTTTCTAATTTTAACCATCCTCTCCATCCTTTCTTCTCAACAAACACTATGCAGTTGGAACTAGTTCCTTTCTAACCTCGCCAGCTGTGCACAATTTAAATCATGAAATTTTATTGTCCTGAATCCTTTGTATTTTTGCACAATCATCTGTGACAAAATATGGTTTATTTCTTGTTTCATTCACATGATAGGGCCAGATGTGTACACATCTTTCCCATTGCCATATGTGTTGCCTTTAACATGAGTAAGGAAGAATCTGATTGGTGACAAAAATAAAATAAAAACAAATTTTTGGAATGCTTAGTGGCAGCTGTGTACAGTTGGCACTATGGCAGGGCGTTGAGAGTCATGCAGTTACAACATTGCCATTTAGTAATCATGGATCAGCGGAACCGTCGATAGTATGCTTTCGCCTAAAAATGTTTCGCAAAACCGACGATAGTTTGGAAGGTGCGCAGTAGAAGTTAGAGCAGCACTACAGTTAACGCCTCACAGTCAGGTATCGTCAAAACATACAATACAAATGTGGATTGAAAACTTTGAAGAGACTCCATCAGCTTCGAAAAAGAAACTGACATGATAACCAAGAAGAGCTCGTATGACACAGAATATTGAAGCTGCACATATGACTGAGCATATTATGATGACTGTCACTTTAGACTGATATGTTCAGATGCTGCAAGATTTCACTGAAGAAATTCTCACAACTTTGCAAAGCCTGGTTTTAACAGGATAGTGTGACATACAATACTGCAAGGCAGCCAACGGCAGATCTAATTTTCAGACAGTTCAGATAATTTTTTTTAGTTGTTTTTTCACATTGTATATAACCTGCCACTGTAACTCATGAATTCTGTTTTACCTATATGTGTTTGGTGTTAACAATAAGTTTATGGCTGCAATGAAGCAAAGGTATAAAATGTGTACTTGAATAAAGCTTTACAACACAACAAAGTACAGTAATATCTGGAAATGGAGGTGGCAGTGATTCACGTAGACCAACTGCCTGTCAATTCAAAGTTTTTGCTTATTTGTTTGTGTAAGGCTGTATATCCCATCAAATTAACTGTAATGAATTATTAGGTAAATCTTAGTAGCTATTTAACTTAATTACATATATACCCAATAACTATAAATTTTTATGGCATGAAAGAAAGTATGAAGTAGAAATTTTCCTATCTCATTATAAAAATTATACATATTACTTTTAGGAAATAAATAACTCTCAGATTTCCAGCTGCATACAAATGTCATTTTCATGGGACGTTTTGAAGAAATCGATAACTGCCCTCATTTTTTCAACTAGCAACACTGTTTTGGCAGTCATTCACTCTCCTTAGTTTAACAGCAGACCTCAAAACCCTGAGCAACTATTTTAAGAAATGTCGTCTCGTACCCAGTTCCAGCAAGACAGAAACTAGTGTCTTCCATCTTAATAATTGGGCGGCGAATCTCTCGCTTGACATTCTTCTCGATGGCACACCCCTCTGACACAACCCCTTCCCCAAGTATTTGGGAGTCGTAATGGATCGCACCTTGTCGTACAATAAACATCTAAACAACCTTTCAGCGAAACTAAGAACCAGGAGTAATATTCTGCAGAAGTTGCCTGGCACCTCCTGGGGAGCATCCGCCTCTACACTCCGCACCTCAGCACTGAGCCTTGTGTATTCTACAGCTGAGTACTGCTCATCTGTCTGGATAAATAGCACCCACGTCAAAAAGATCGACACAGTTTTAAACCAGACAATGTGGATAATTAGCGGATGTATTAAGACCATTCCACTGTACTGGCTACCCATTTTGTGTAACATTGAACCGCCTACGATAAGATGACACAATCGCCTAATTGCCCAATATAATAAGATCTGTCATAACTTGGATCTGCCCATCCATGACGACACGGAAAATCAGTTTCAGAGACTTAAATCAAGAAGTCCAAGTATAAAAACTGTAAAACAGATTATATCTGATAATTTTAATGGGAGAGAAGCTTGGAAATTGGAGTGGATAGCCTCAGCCCCACCAGAATGGCACTCCCTGTTTGACAATCAACAGGCACTAAAGGGACTTGACCTTCCTCGCAATACCTGGGCAGCTCTTAACAGAGCTAGGACTGGTCATGGAAGATCTGCTTCAGCTCTGTACACATGGGGAATGAGAGATTCACCGAGATGCGACTGTGGTGAGGAAAAACAAACCATCCATCACGTGACCTTCGATTGCCCTCAGGGGATCACCGATAGATTTTATTAATATTTCAAATGAAGCTCTACATTAGCTACACCATTCTAATTTTAATTATAATTTAATGTTAAATTGTATTATTTTTTGTGCAATGGCCATAAGATAAATAAATTCACTCCCCTGCCCTTTACTAATGTGTTTTCCGTGCCAGGGGTTTTGGGGACAACATAGTCTCGGAAGCAGTTGAAATCAGCTAATTTTTTAGTCAACAGGGATACTGGATACCAGCCTAACGTGGTTTGGAACCCGGCAATCAATATGCTGATATATCAGTAAGGAGCAGAACCCAAAACCAACTGGAATCCCATTTTACTCATCCAATTCTCCTCTGGCCTTGAATCCCTGAACCCCATTCTTTGCTGTGGCCAAGGCTTCTTAAAATTCCCATCTAAAATATGTTTCATTCTCTAAAATAACATTTTTGAAACACCCTTCATAAGTTTCAACTCACCAACCAGGATCTACATACTCTAACCGTACCATGGCACCATGACAACCAAAGTTCAGTATTAGGAAATCTACCTCTTCATTAAACATGTGACCTGCACCTCAACCCTCTTCGTCTACCAGCCTCCACACAAAACACAAGTTTTATTAACTTTTTCTAGTGACATAATTTTATCACTTCATGGTTTCCCACTAACACCATTGGTTTGAAACAAACAGTCCACAATTATTTTATTTAGACAGCATGGTTGGTGGCGAGACAGTCAACATGCAGTAGGATTGAAGAGGCAGTCATATATTTTACGTGTTTGGGATAATATTTAGAATTAACAAGACATTTTGAAATATAAAAGAACCAAAGAAATGATTTAAGTAACGTTAATGGTTTGAAAAGCCTCAGCTTTTTCACGAAGAATTGTAGGGCACAGAGGAGAAACTGTGACATATGCCACATGTAACTAGCCCAGCCAATCTATAGTATTTCCTAATTACAGTTCTTTATCTCAAAATTAATTGTAAAGTTCCTTTTTCTTGAAATAGTAATTCAATGTGTAATAATGAAGCCTTGTTTCTGAACTTAGAGAATCAATTGTTTGTCAATAGGCTTGCCAGCCAGCTTGCCGCGCGCCGTAGTACACTCGTAACATAGATACAGTAAATTCAGGGCAGTCCGTGTGAGGCCACCTAACAGTAAAGTCACGGTTAGGTTTGTAGGGAATGAGGCAGCAGCCCCGACTGTATCTTAGAATGGTGTGAAAGTTGTCTATAGAATTTTGATAGAATTGAACGAACTTTCTGAAGATTTCATGTTGTTTTGATTTGTTCGGTAACCAGTTCATAATAAATTGGATTAACTGCATATTGTATTACTTTTTTCTATAATAATAATACCCTTCATTAAAATTTGAGTAAAAGGAACTGATTTGAAACGATTTTATGTAAATTAAAGTTTATTTTGAGTGAAAAGAGAAGTGGAGGGAGAAGGCAACCCGCTCGAGTGCTCGAAACAGTTAGAGGGCCGACTGTTAGTAGCGAGAGTAAAGGTTGTCGCAAAATGCTGGAGTAATTGTTGTAAGTAGTACAAAGCTAACTGCCATGGGAAGTGGAGGCAAGTGTATAATGGTCACAAGCTTCCCTTAGAGTTATTAAGCGTGTAGGAGTAATGGAAACCCAAAGTAACGTGTTTCTTAAGCTATTCAGGCAAGTGCTTCTGGAAGAACTGAGAATATACTGTGATTAGTCGGTTGGAATGGAGTGTGTCGTGTTGTAGTTCTAACGCGTGGTGAGAATCAGCATTGTTGGAGAAGAAGTTATGAACTGTTGTATCCACTGTCAAGTAATAAAACTAACTGTTGATGGTGACAGGTAAATATATATGTGGGCTGTGAATAAATCAAGCGTGAACTGTAGATCAAACCATGAAGTGATTTCAGAATATAAATGACCCTGCATGCCTGACAGTCAGCGAGCACATTATCACAACAGGTTTACTGTGGGTGCATGTGTCAAACCTACAGCATATTTCATTTTATGTTCAGTATCATGATAAGGGATCACCCAAGATATTGTGTCTGCATTTCTTTTTGTCTCTGCACCCCTCTTGCCTTGAACTTTGGCAAAGTATCGTTTCTCTTCCGTTCCCCAAACATAAGTGAATGGTTTGTTTTATGTATTTTTTTAGTTTTTTTTTAATTGTTTAATGTCTCTTAACAGTGAGGTCTTTAGAGATGGAAAAGGATGGGGGAGGGGGGGGGGGCAAGGAATGGGAAGGAATTCGGCCATGGCCTTTTGAAGGAAGCATCCCTGCATTTGCCTGGAGTGATTTGGGGAAACCATGGAAAACCCAAATCTGGATGCCCGGATGGGGATTCGAACCGCTGTCCTCCCGAATGCGAGGCCAAAACGCTAACCGTTACACCACCATGCTCGGTATATTTTTTGACACTCTAGCAGTGATGCAGACAGCTGTTTCAGCACTGAGTGGCTGCATGTGAGCGGATATGTTACACATCTTTAAATCCAATTCAGGCCTGGTTCACCGCATTTCAGTTCACACTGAGGTGCTTATATCTAAACAGGTTCAGTTTACTGTCTTCTGTTTCAGTTTTATTGACATATGAGTGTTTTATAATGTCACATCAAACATGCACAATAAATTAGTTTTAACCTCCATCAATAACAAATGAATAATTACAGACTCTAAGTGCCAGAACTTTAGTACTGTAATATTAACAAAAAAATCTTGCAAATTTGGTGCAAAAGTAGAAATATTACACTTAATTACAGGTGCATGCAAGTAATTAAATTATCAGTTTCAATGTTTTACAGTACTGTCTCTTCCTTAAGTCTACTAGATATATCTAATTTGTGATAAGTTTTACACTTTCATATTATTTTGAGTTGTTAAATAATGTTCATGGGGTGGAAATACAAGAAGTGGTTACAACAACGCACAATCAGTCAAATGTTACTGGCAACTTCTCTTCTTTGAAGAAGTATCTGAGAGGTGAAATGAAATCTTCACAGGAGTTCAGCCGGATAGTGTCATAAAAAGACAAAGTTTCGACAGATGGCTCTGACGTCTTCATCAGGCTTCCTTTTCGCCGAGCTGCTAAGCCAGTCTATGTTGTGATTTTCAGTTAGCTACATCTGAAGCTGTAAAACTGATGAAGACTTCAGAGCCAGCTTTCAAAATGTTGTCTTCTTACGACCAGTGGCGGCTGGTGGGTTATCGAACTGGTGGTGCACTTTACTAAAATATTAAAATTAGAAAATGCAACAAAACAAAAATTGACATAATATATGTTTATTTTTTATACATTAAATCAATACGACGACATTTTTCTGAAGCGAAATGTTCAATCACCTTTTTATTAAAATCGGGTATTGTTTGTATGAATTTATTTCCAATACTAAGCACAGAAAGTGCATTTAGCCGATCCTGAGACATGGTATTTCGGAGAAAAGTTTTGAATCTTTTCAGTGTCGAAAAACATCGCTCGCTCTCTACTGAAGTCATTGGTATAGTGCACAGAATTCGCAATCGTTTCATTGACTCTGAAAATGATTCAGTCAGGTCATTATTATAGAACAACTTGTTCATCATACTTTTGGATATTGCTTCTATACACGGAATCTAGCTGATTACGAATGTCGACCGTGCCTAACACAGACAAACTCATTACATTTTGTAGGTGTACTTGTGAAGAATCATGTTTTTTTTTATTTTTTCACTCAAATGCGTCAAATCCTTGATTCCTGTTTCTGTCCAAATCGATTCTCCGCCAAAAATAATGCAAGGAAAACAAAAGAATGCATTAAGACGCTCACATCCACACAACCATTTCTTTCTATTATACATTTCACTTTTAAAACTTCGTGTAAATGCTTTATTTTTCGATTTGCACTCTTGTTTTAAATTTAAAAAGGGCCGTGGCGGTCCGGCCAATTTTATGTTCACTTTATTTTGAAAAGTTCTGTTATTTTCTTTAATATAATCAATGTTTATGCTCATTTTCACTAACACCATACACAGTATAGAATAAAAGTTCTCGAAAAAAATCGAAACAAAAACTAAAAACAATTATTTACGGTAATATAAATAAACAATTATTAGCGCGTCACACATACAGTGAAACTATACTGATAGTCTAATAACGAGATGTCAATCATGGCTGCCGTTGCCTCGCGCGCGCCCATGCTGGCCGGCCAATTTGCCAAACATCGGGTGCTCTCGGCAATCCTCGGTTCGCACGTGCGGCGCTCGACAACCGACTCATTACTCGGTACGTTTCTATGAACGATCTTTTGTTTCACGCATCAGGCGTATTAACTCGTATCACCTACAAGTTGTATTAGCAGTCCTCGTGCACTCGCCGAAGCGCACGAGAATTTGTCTTTACAGGAAAATAAGTCTTAATAGTTTAATAAAGCGCTCAAACTGTTTCACCATAATTGGAGATTTAATTTTATATACGTTTTTGTTTTTGTATGTTTAAAAATAAATATTAAAATGGTAATATAAAAATAAAGATGAAGTAGGTACTTAATATTTTGTCATTTTTAAATCTTTTGGATTGGTGGTTCAGCGCACGAGCGCACTTAAGGTACAGCCGCCACTGCTTACGACACTACCCGGCTGAACTCCTGTGAATATTTCATTTCATGTTCGCTCTAATAAAAATATCGAAAAAGAAAAATACCTCTGTGGATGGAAGTTTGCAGAAGTTATCTCTGTTGACCCATCCGTTTTGGGGAAGGTAATTTGTTTCCATTTCTCGTGTCAAAGACTTGCAGTGACATTCCCCAGGCGGCGACAAGGTGACTGTGAGAGGGCCACCAGGTCAGCGTCGTGATGACGTGGCCAGTGTGAAACAGATGCAACAGGGTGCTCTGAAAACATGCACGAAACCTGTAATCATCACTGTGCAGTGGCACAAGAGCTTTTAGAGAATTATGGGGGTATATAAGATTTCACAGATCACTACAGCCAGCTAGGTCAGTTGAAACCCAAGGAGTGTGAACACTCGGGGGAAAGCAACTGGCAGAGTAAGTCACTAGAGTCAGCAATTGCTTGGGAATCACGACGTCATTCTGTGAGGGACGACAGCATCAATGGACTCAGTGGTTCGCTAGTAAATCTCTCCACCAGGTACAATGGAGTGGAGGGAGTAATTATATTATTATAATTGATAAAATCTCACTACACATCCTCCTTTTCCCCTTCCAACCAATTTTTGCCCTCTACTAATATTGATTTCAAATTCTTTCAGTGTTTCCGGTAAGTTATTCATCAATTCTCTTGGCAATTTATTCCAGTCCCTCACTACCTTTCCTACGAAAGAAAATTTTCCCACACCCTTATGCTTGAAATCAAGTGCCAGCTTGTGGTCATTGTCAACCTTACCCTTCCAAGCACCTCTCTTCACAAATTATACTTTGTTTGAAACAAATAGTAAAATACACAACTATGGCACTAGAAGTAAAAATGATCTTCACAAGGATTACAAGTTATTGTCATTTGTTCAAAAAGGGGTCCAATATTCAGGGATACATATCTTCAATAAGCTCCCAACACATATTAAATGTATAGCAGATGACAAGATCACAAGTGGACTGCAGAGAGCAAAGACGGTCTGTCTGGCAGGTCGAACTGGGCAGCCGAAGAGCAGCAGTGATCGGGCTGGCCGAACCTCGACTGGCGACGCAACAGGACGTGGCCGGTGGCACGCAGCGGCACAGCACGGCGTCCGCATAGATACAGGTGGAAATGATCCTGCTTGGACGATGGTAGCTCTGTGGGGAAGGTACAGGCTAATGGGAAGCTAAGGGAGAGTTGCTAGTCTCTGGGATTAGCCACAAGGATAGCTGGCCTGGCTAAAAGAATTAGAGAAAGCTAAGGGAGTTATTGCAGGGTTGTTATGTTGCGCTGTTATTAAATGTAAATACCCTACTGGAGTATTCTACTGCTCACATGACAGAGAAGTCTTACCTACATATTCCTCTCGGGGGTGGCAGGGCGAAAAAAATGCCAGTCCACCACAGACTGGTTTATTATTTAAATAAAAACCTCTTCCATATATGTAACTCTAAATTACTAAATGCACAAAGAAATTTTTTTGAACAGCTAGGGTAATGTGTAATATTCTTAGAACAATTAAACTATAACTAAATTAAATGATTTACTATTAATTTTTTAATCACTTATGCCTGAAAAATTAGCAAAACACTGTAGCTATAAAACTTGTTGGGAAGGGATAGTTTTAGAAGGAAAAAAATTGGACATTATACAGGGGTCGTGAGCAACATTTTTTAACAACCTTAATTTTTGAGTCAAACCAACTACATCTTAATCCATAAACTTTTCTTTCACTTTTCAAAATTTTCTCCAATTTTTTTCCCATCATTCGGCAAGTTGGAAAATACCTCTGCGACACAACTCCATTCCAAATGACTGCAGACATTGACGCACTGCTTGCCGAATGTCCTCCAGCATTGGGCTCGCATCTCTTTCTTAACAAAACTGTAAAGAAGGGAGTGGGGGATGGGGGGGGGGGGGGCTTGAGCAGTATGCGGATGCGCATTATCCTGTCGCAGGACGATCATCTTTCCAAACTTTTTGATAGCATAATCTTTGAATTATCTCTTGCACTGCACTATGTCCTGCTGCAAGTTCTGCAGCGATGTCATTCACAGCCATATGGCTGTCTTCTCTAATGAGCACATCGACTCTTTCCTTGTTGTATTCTGTGCAGGCAGCTCTGGCACCCAGCAGAGATCTCCATAGCCACAATGAAGTCTGAGGTGAATTTCAGCAGCTGATTTTTTGACTTTAACAAGGAATTTAATGATAGCATGCTGTTGAAATGAAATATTGCTGTCCATCACGTGATCGCAGCAAACAATGTCACAATCTAATGACACGTCGTGTAGAGACTGTGGTTTATGACCCTGCTGACGTTTAGTTTCACTGTTGACGTATTCATGGTTTACAATGAGCTGCTCATGGCTTTCAGCATAACCCTCATATTTATATAACAGAAAGAGGATGATAATGTTTGATCTCAATTTTTTCTGCACTGAATTCTATCTGCAACTGTTTTGTGTAGTTGCTTCTTTTGGATTCTTAGCAAAAATGAGCTCAATTCCCACAGTTCAGGCAAAAAGGGTAGGAGTAGTTCAAAAAATTAAATGTTTTCAAACAACACATTCAGAATTAGTGGTACTGACGCTAAACTAACCCACCAAGATGACTGTGCCAGTTGAAGTGCCTCTACACTGGATGAACGAGGCACAAAGTGCCTGCAATCAAATGGTGGGCGCCGTGCAAGGGCCGTCCCGACTGCCGTTTCCCACAGCCACTTAGGAGATCATTCCCAACCTCTGCCTTATAAACTAAACATTTCACAAACAACTGGATGATGGTGACAGTGAAACTGTCACTAAGCAATGAAAATAAGATAGGACAGGGAAAGTTACCAATAACTTACAACAGATGAAGGAGGAGGGCCAGATGAACACAAACACACTTCATAATATTTTGGTTAATAGCCATATTAATGTAGGAGGTGAGACATATGTCGGGGAGGAAGACATTCAGACTAGCCATATGAATTAATCAAAATACTGTGAAGTGTGTGTGTTCTTTTGTGTTGGTCTGTCATAAGTGATGGATAATTTTCAATATTCTATGTTATTTACATTTCATAAACAAAAATGTCAAATGTTTCACATACAGATTAAAAGATTGAAACTAAGGAAAGGGAAATGCGACCAACACTTACCACATATGGAGGCCACTGGGAATTAACATATTTTTTTTTTTTTAACTGCTTAACGTCTCCTATAACAACTAGGTCTTTAGAGACGGGAAAGGATGGGGGGCAAGGAATGGGAAGGAATTCGGCCATGGCCTTTTTGAAGGAAGCATCCTGGCATTCACCTGGAGTGATTTGGGGAAACCATGGAAAACCCAAATCTGGATGCCCGGACGGGGATTTGAACCGCCGTCCTCCCGAATGCGAGGCCAGAACGCTAGCCGTTACACCACCACGCTTGGTAATTAACATAAAAGAGACAAACTCAAGAAACCCAAGAACCACTAACCACTGAAATATTGTGTTTCTTGTGTTAGTCTCTTTTATGTTAATTCCTAGCCACCTCCATCTGTGGTAAGTGTTGGTCGTATTTCCCTATCCTTAGTTTTATTACCTTAAAGCATTTTCCTGATCATTGTTATTATGATAATTATAAAGGTATACAAAAGGTGTGGACAAATGTGCAAATCACAACCTCATACAATATATGATCTCTGGATCAAATGTTTTTATCCATTCAAATGCACTGATCAGACCATCTCCACCAACATCCCTTTGTAGGCTCAAAGAGGACAGTCGGAAACGATGTGGTGGATTGTCTGTAATTTTCTTTTACTTGCCTCATCAATGGATTAGACGCGGGGTGGGACTGGGGACACGCAATGGGAAAGAACTCCTTTTTGAAGGAAGCATCCCGGCATTCGCCTGGAGTGATTTGGGGAAACCATGGAAAACCCAAATCTGGATGCTCGGACGGGGATTCGAACCGGCGTCCTCCCGAATGCGAGGCCAGAACGTTAACCGTTCCCCCACCATGCTCTGTGATTGATTGTAAGGTGGCTCCACAGTCACAATTTGCAGAACTGACCCAGCCCCATTTGCGTAATAAGTATCTGCATCCGCCTTGTCCTGTTCGAATCCGATTGATGATTCTCCATTGTCCTACCAAGCTGGTAGCAGATGGAGCCTAGCTTTCAAAATAAGGAGAGCCTCATGAAGAGAATTTGCTGCATAATGCACAAAAGAGGAAACATTCTAATGTTAACGAGTGTGACTTAAGCTAAACTAATAAGGTGGCAAACTTTTACCTGTGAATAGCTGTAAATGTGCAACGTTTCATCACTTCCACAAGTGACGAATATATCCTCCTCGTGTGGAGAGGTCCGCACACACGTCACTATGCCTTCGTGGTGGCCAACAGAACTCAAAACAGGGTTCAGAAGTGGCACGTCGGAACCAGCCACTGCAACACATCAAACACAAAAATGTACCTGCTGCGAAACCTTCGGTCCATACACTGATCCTAAAAATAGGCCTCTACAGAAATCTGTCACTCCATTACGAAAATAAACAACACTACACTCATTAGCGGCAGTGAAAAACAATGGAGCAATAATAAAACTAGGGTTACAATCTTTATGACAAGTGTTGTTTTTTTTGCTGCCTTCATTTAGAGCTGTAATGCTGAATTAAACATTTCTGATTATATTTAAATGTATTTTATACAGCATATACATACATATTCATGCCATTTTCCTAGTTTTGGTCATATTATGATAATATTTATCGTCATATTTTGAGGAAAAATCTGGTAATTTTTTAATAGTACTGCGAATTCACTATATATGGATGAGAAGAAATTAAGATGATAATGCACAGAACTGGACTCCTATTATACATTGGAGGAAAAAACAAAACTAATTGTCACTGAATTAGTCAGAATTCAGCAGTCAAGAATTAAAGTTATACATTATTGTCACTCTCTAAACGTAATGTTCCGCCCGTCTTTTAATCTCGACAATCCAGCAGCAGCATGCCTGTGTCGAGCCGCATCAATCAATGTCTCGCTGTCGCCAATACTTTAGAAAATAATCCTCAATCAGTGTTAAATCTACAATGGATCAGCGAGTACCGCCATGCCGGAAACAAAATTTTCTGAAAGTACGAAGTTATGGAGTCATGTTAAGGAATTTGGAGAGAGGAATATTTTAGTACAGATGAAAGATCTCTTTTCTGTAAATTATGTGAAATTAAAGTGACTTCAACAAAGCAATTTAAAATTTAATTTCCCAATGATGCAGTGAGTGCACGGAAGCAAATTATGCTGTCTACATGACAGCAACACTACTAGATAAAATAAATGATGTATAATTGAGCATGATTTACTGTATAGTAAATCTAAATGTTTGGTCATATTATCTTATTTTTAGGTCATATTTACCCATATTTAAAGTCATATCTGCCTGCGTATTTCTCTATTTTTTTTGCACATAAAGATCCAAACGCTGCTAATAAGTAATTTAAAGATGAACAAAGTTTGGTTCATATGATTCAACTTCTATATTTGGAGTAAGGACAAAGCTTGAAGTATCGTGTTTGTGAGATGCTTATCATCACTGCAGCCCTCCATCCTCAGATATGGTAACTGATTGGTCTGATTTATTTTTTAATTACAGTAGAACTCCAATTATCCGAATCAATTGGGACCGGACCCCATTCGGATAATCGAAAATTCGGATGATTGGATTTTTTCCGAAAAGGGTCTATTTTAATTAATTACTGTATGTATGTTGAAAATGGGATAAAAAAAAACTATATTTAAAGAAAAAGAGCTTTTAATTTATTGAATGAAAAGGCAACACTTTTACATGTTAAGCGTAGTTACAAGTGCTGTACATTAATACGGTATGTACAGTACGTACTATACTGTAAATAAAAGTCATTGCTTGCTGAACATTTAGGTCAAAATAAGCTGTTTGGCTGTATTCATCTGTTTTCTAGCAGCAAAGTCGCTCATCCGCTTGACAGTGAGAAGTTTCATGTGGTATGTAGGAAGAATCATTATTTTTTTGAATCGCAGTACGTTTCTGTTTTAATTAAAAAATCAATTCGGATAATCAGTGATTTAGGTAATCGGGGTTCGGATAATTGGAGTTCTACTGTATATATTAAAGAAGACCAAAGTTTTGTTCAACATGATGAGTATTAATGAAGACTGCACAAGTCACAGGCTGATACAACAGATTCATACCCCCCAAATCTTACTGGATAACAATCTTAAAACATTCATTTACTAGTACACTAACCTGCAGACGGTTTTGAAGAAAGTGTCGAACAACGAAGAAGTCCTCCCCCGTCGACACCGGCAATGAATGACGACGGATCGTGCTTGAAGAAACTGAAACACGTGATGCCCAGTTCTTTTCCCGCTGCAAGTGTTCCCAGCGGGGAATGGAGTCTCCGAGCACCGTAGTCCATTGATATCACAAAACTGAGTCACACAAGAAACAAACTTGTTGTTAGTAAAATAAAACTATTTATTCGAAAACTAATTTAGTAAAATGTTAAGAAAAGCTTGTCTTGTATACACGAGGGCAGCTGTGTTGATCAGTTATTAGAGCAACAGGTTGCAGACTGGATGATCACAGTTCACAATTTAAGAAAGTATAGGAACTTTCGCTGAAGCTTACTGGCCGAAATGGCCTTGAATCCCATTCAGCCTGCTACCAAATAAATATCACTGCTCAGATCACAGCAGTACCATTCCACTTCTAATTTTAGAGCTTCTTCTGTGAACTAAAAATGAAAACTTTCTCACTCCCGTATGCTTGGAATTAAGAGTCTTGATCATCTCTTCCATTTCACATTCTACAACTAATTCTTCTCCCCCTCCTGTCTATAAACAATTCCAAACACAATTCCTTTACCATTTCAATTACTAATTGTGTCCTACAGTAATTTCCACAAAAAATCTAGCCAGCCTCTTCTGCATTCCCTTATACCAATATATTTTATAGCAACCATGGCACACCCTATATATTTAAGCAAGGGTCTGATCCAGAAAGTCATAAACTGGTGTTAAATAAGGTAAAAACCATTGGAATTCACAAAAAAAATTGGTTTTATGGACAGAAAAATTCTTGAAACGTAAAATATAAAGAATTAGAGTAGAAAATGTCATATTCAATGATGTGGAAAGGAAGAAAACAGTGGCACAGAGTATTATATGTGGACCATTGCTATGTCTATTATTCTAATAAATACTAGTAATTGTGTTAACAGTTTACAATCACATTTTAGGTTGTACGCATATCACATAATCGAATATAACAAATGAAAATGAAACATGGCTCGGTGACCAGTGCAGGTTATCTAGCTGGAGTGAAATGAGCTTATAAGGTACACAGATACATACGAAACAAATAAAGGTTGTTTATGATTATATGGTGGTGAAGGAATTGCTGGTTGAAGACTTGAAATGTAAATATCTCAACATAATATTTCATAATAAACTCAGCTGGGAATATAGTAGGAAAAGGTTTTAAAATACTTCATATATTGGATGGGGTGATGAGGGAATGTACCAGAGAATTGAATTACAAAGCTTTGGTCAGACTGTTTTGCTTGAATATGATGGTGTAGTATGGGACCCACATTTTGACTATCAAATACATGAGTTGGAGGGGATGCAAAAAGGACTGGTAGATTTGTTTCTGGAAATTACTGCAGAATGCAATCAGTAACAGATATGATAAGAGCTGGAATGGTATTCATTGTAAGAGAGGAGGAGCATGAAGAGGGTCATGGGAGTGTACAGGGTGTATACTGGTGATGAGGCATGGAAGAATATTGGTGTAAGAATTAAAAATAATGCATGGAAAGAAGGGAAAAGGTGACCACGACCACAAGGTGGCACTCGATTTCAGGCACAAGGGTGAAGGAAGATTCTCTTTTTTAGGTTAGGGTGTCAGGGATTCAAATAAGTTACCAAGAAAAAAAATTAATTTAATTGCAATGGAGCAGAGGCTCTGGTGGCAATTTCCCTACACCCCCATCTTCCCCCTATCCTGCACCAACCTACATTTGCCCTCTACAAATTTTATCCTTAAATTCTTTCAACGTTTTCGGTAAATTATTCACCATTTCTCTTGGTAACTTATTCCAATCCCTGACACCCTTACCTAAAAAGATACTCTTCCTACACCCTTGTGCCTGCGATCGAATTCCAGCTTGTGGTCATGATCATCTTTTCCCTTCCATGCGTTACTTTTAATTCTTACACCAATATTCTTCCATGTCTCATCGCCAGTATACGTTCTGTACACTCCCATGACCCTCCTCATCCTCCTCCTGTCTTGCAATGAATCCCATTCCGGCTCCTTTATCATATCCGTCACTGATTGCATTCTGTGATGATTTCCAGAAACAAATCTAGCAGCCCTCTTTTGCACCCTCTCCAACTCCTGTATTTGATACGCAAAATGAGGGTCCCATACTACACTACCATATCTGAGCAATGGTCTGACTAAAATTTTGTAACCCAATTCCTTTACTTCTCTCGTGACTAATTTATGAAAAACATTGAAAGAATTTAAAGTTGAAATTTGGAGAGGGCAAAGGTAGGTGGGTGCAGGAAAGGAGGAAAATGAGCGTGTAGGGAAATTGTCATCCGAGTGTGCACTCCATTGCAATTAAATTATATTAAAATTATAAGTAATACAATTATATTGTCTCTGGAAAAAGAAAAATGCAATCAGTAGCAGATATGATAAAGGAGCTGGAGCAGCAGTCATTGGAAGACAAGAGGAGGGTGACCAGAGTGCTGCGAGTGTACAAGGTGTATACTGATGATGAGGTGTGGGAAGATATTGGTGAAAGATATACAGGTAGAAAGCAGAATGGAAAATGTGACCATAACCACAAGCTGGCACTTAATGTCAGGGGTGAGAATCAATTGCGAATGAAAGAGGTTAATAATTTTTCAAAAACATTGAAAGAAGTTAAAATAAAAATTTGTGTGAAAGTAGGTGGGTCGTGAAATTCCAGTCAATGAATTTAAGATAAGGAATACAAAATGGACAACAGCTGTGAGGGGAAATTGTAACGGGGGCATATGCTGTTTCAATTTAAAAAATGTATATAAAGGTTTAGTATCCCAGTTTCTTCATTTCCTTAGTATAATACATCAAAACATCTCTGTACCAAATCCCTAATATATCTTGCTCCATATTGCTATCTAATGAAATGCCAGCCAAGATATTTACTCCAACAAGCAATTCCCCCTCCACTGTATGCACATACAAAACCTTTAGTTTGCTCTGTGTGTCTAAGTAAGCCAGATGTTTTTGGCATTTAATCAAATCCTAAATTGAACTAAGAACTGATTGAAGCTGTTCACGTTCCTGTCTCATTTCGATATTATTATACCACATTATGTGATCTGCAAGCAATTTAATTTCTGACTGTAAACTAATGGAACCATTCATTAGACAATGTATTTAATTTAATTGCGATTCCATACATACTCATTTTCCCCTTTCTTGCACTCACCTACTTTGCACTCTACTAATTTTTAATTTTAATTATTTCTGCACTTTTAGTAAAAAAAAAAAAAAAGTGAATGCTGTGAACAGCTGCAGGGTGACCTCGATAGAATATCTAAATGGGTAGGTCAGCATGGAATGAAGACAAATACCAAGAAGAGTCAGCTTATTAGGTACACAGATAAAAAACTAAAGGTTAATTATGATTATAGGGTGGGGTCAGAATTGCTTGTTGAAGGCTTTAAGTGTGAATATCTTGGCTTAATGTTTGATAACAAACTCAAATGGACAGAGCACATTGGGCAGGTGGTAGGAAAAGGTTACAGAATCCTTCATTTACTGGGGAGGGTGATGAGAGGATGTACCAGAGAAGTTAGGGAGTTGGGTTACAAAACTTTGGTCACACGATTGGTTGAATATGGTGGTGCAGCTTGGGACACCCATTTTGATTATGGAATACGGGAGTTGGAGGGTGTGCAAAGAAGACAGCTAGATTTGTTTGTGCAAATAATCGCAGGATCCAGTCAGTAACTGATATGATAAAGGAGCTGGATTGGGAGTCATTGGAGGAAAGGAGGAGGGTGAAGAGAGTGCTGAGAATGTACAGGGCATATGTTGGTGATGGGGCTTGGAGGGATATTGGTCAAAGTATCAGGAATAGTGCGTGGAAGGGGAAAGACGACCACGACCACAAGCTGGCATTCAATTTTATGCACTAAGAACTGGGAAAATTTCTTTTTGTTCCTAAGGGTGTCTGGGATTGGAACAAATTACCACGCAAAGTGTTGAATATTTTACCAAAAACGCTTAAGAAATTTAAAATTAAAATTTGTAAATCGGAAAAGTAAATGGGTGAGGCATTTAGCACTGCAGTTAGAAAAGATAAATTTAAAAATAAACAGGGCTAATTGCCCACAGAGTGTTAGCTCCATCACAATTAAAAATTAATAATAATGAATAATTATTATTTATAATTAATTATTATTATAATTATTAATAACTATTCAAATCCCTGACTTCCGTAACGAGGAAAGAAAATTCTGCCACACCCTTATGCTTGAAATAAAGTGTCAGTTTGTGATCATGGTCATCTTTTCCCTTCTCTTAATTTTTCCACTATTATCTTACTACACCCAATCACCAATATACGCCTTATACACTTCCAGCAAGCAGTCTCTTTACCCTTCTTGTCCTCCAATGAAGCCCGTTACAGCTCCCCTATCACATCAGTATCTGGTAGTTACTGCAGAACACAACCAGTCACAAATCTAACAGCCCTTCTTTGAATCTCAATGGTCTGACACTATCATCAGGCTCTATTCTTTTGAAACTTTATTTCCTCCCTTTACGGTTTGCTTCTCAACTCTTCAAAATTTTTGTAACCAGTGAGACAGACTCTTATTTATGTCAAGTTCTGTAACTTTATTTGACACAATTCTAGGGCCCACTGTGTCAATTGCCTTGACGGTGCTGTGACACACCATTTACTTGGCTTTCCATGTCCATTTAATCTGAAATAGCTTGCAAATAGTCCAGTAACTAAGATTCATATGAATTATCTCTCTTAAACCCATGTTACTTACTTATTAATCAGACACACATTTTTCATGTACTTTGAAATCCAGTTAATTTAATTGTGATGTATGCTCTGTTGGCAATTTGCCTACACATATTTTCCCTTTTTTAAATTTATTTTTTCATAAATCATTTAGGTGTAATTTTCCTACCTCTTCCTTAAGGCTTTACAGATTTTAGTTTTAAATTCTTTAACAGTGTTTGAAACTATTCATCATTTCCCCAATCCCTACGCCCCTTACTTAAAAATAAAAAAATCCCTCATGCCTGCAGTTGAGTGCCAGCTTGTGGTCATGGTCATCTTTTCCCTTCCATGCATTACCTTCAATTCTTACACCAATATCTTTCCAAGCCTCATCACCAATATACACCTTGTAAACTCCCATGACCCTCTTCGCCCTCCTTCTGTCTTCCAATGAATTTCATTTAAGTTCATTTTCCAAATCAGTTACCGACTGAGGTAATTTCCTAGGACAAATCTATCTGCTCTTCTTTGACGCCCCTCAAACTACAGTATTTCATACTCAAAATGTGCGTCCCATACAACTACCACATTCAAGCAATGATTTAACCACAATTTTGTAAACCAATTCTCTCATTTCCCTGGTGCATCCCCTCTCCCTGCAACCTGCCCAGTTTAGTTTATTATCATGTGTTATGCCAAGATATTTACAACATTCTTTTAACAGGTTTGCAGCCAGATATTTTCATGAAACAATGACAACATTTTGACAATGTCCTCTGTTCTCCTCATCAGGTAATTGTATCTTGCTATCGAGAATAAGATTACCTGATGAACACACCAGATGACGTTATTGTTTCATGAAAATATTTGGCTGCAAACCTATGAAGATTTTTTTTTTTTTTGCTGTCATCAGTCCTTCAACTGGCTTGATGCAATCCTCCATCCTTTCCTAACCTGGGCTAACCTCTTCATCTCTACATATCCCTTACAACCCACGTCCTCAATTATCTGTTTCATATATTCTAATCTCTTTCTTCCTCTACAGTTCTTACGTTCGACCGTTCCCTCCACCAGCAAATTAACCAATCCAGCGTGTCTCAAAATATGACCTATCAGCCTGTCTCTTCTCTCTGTAAGCTTCTTCCACAAACTTCTTTCCTCACCCATCATTTCCAAAACTCGTTCATTTATTACTTTGTCTGTCCACTTAATTTTCATCATTCTTCTGTAGCGTCACATTTCATATGCTTCAATTTTTCTTCATTCTGGTATTCCTAAAGTCCATGTTTCGCTACCATAAAGTGCTGTGCTCCACACATAGAGCTTTAAAAAGTTTTTTCTGATTCCTAGATCAATATTTGAAAAAACTTTTTAAAACTCTATGAGTGGAGCAAACCACTTTACGGTAGCGAAACATGGACTTTAGGAATACCGGAAAGAAGGAAAATTGAAGATTATGATGCATTTATACGCCTGGAAAATCTCCATTCACATATAAGATATGTACACTTCAAACCTTCAACAACCAATTCCTTCCCCAATCAACCATTGGTTTTTTTATCTGTGTATCTAATAAGCTGACTTTTTGGCATTTATCTTCATTACATGTTGACCTACCCAGCTATATATCCTGTCTAGATCACTGTAGCTGTTCGCAGGCTTCTACCGTTTTCATCCTACTGTATAACATTATGTATCTGCAAATGACCTAACTTCTGATAGTAGACCATCAACACAATCATACATTAGAATAACAAACAACGATATGCTACCAGTGGCACTCCCATTTTTACTTCTTTTGATAGTGAATTTCCTACCCAAATCTTTGCTTTCTAGCTTTTGAGAACTACTCCATCCACTCCAAACATTTTAACACCATTTCATGACCCACTCTGTGAAATGCCTTGAAAAGATCTAGTGCTACACTGTCAACTATCAAAACCAAATATCACATATCTGTATGAAAGGATCAGAAGCATGATCATGGTATCAACCTACAGCTTCTTTAGTAAAGACATTGTTTTCATCCTCTTGTTCATTTATGACCTTTAAGCTATATTCACAATTTTCCACAAGTTATGAGTCGTGTCTGTTCACATGGCACAGTAAGTCACAGCAGTGGCAGCTTCTTCATTGGAATTCTAAGAAATGTTTACATTTTTTTCATAACAGTAGATGAAATATGGACAATTCAGTTGTTGATATGGTTGATTCCCTGAAGTATCTGGGGGTAATAGTACAAAGCAACATGAAATGGGACTTGCACATAACTTCCGTCATAGG
The DNA here is from genome assembly GCA_031002005.1 of Vandiemenella viatica. Lineage (NCBI taxonomy): Eukaryota > Metazoa > Arthropoda > Insecta > Orthoptera > Morabidae > Vandiemenella > Vandiemenella viatica. Next base: position 266,419,538 of record CM061919.1, read on the forward strand.
CAAAGCTAATTCTAAATTATGATTCATAGGTCATATTCTGAGGAATTTTAATGCTCATACAAAGGAAATAGCGTATAAAACACTATTGCATCCGCATCTGGATTACTGTTGTGGAGTTTGGGATCCGTATCGCAAGGTTCTGATTGACTCAGTCGAGAGGGTGCAGAGGAGAGCCGCTCGATTCGTGACTTGTTGTTACAGCCCTTATGAAAGCGTCACAGAATTGATACATAGATTGGGCTGGGATAGTTTGGAAGACAGACGACATAGCTTGCGTTCGAATTTATTGGAGAATATGAGAAAAAATTTAAATTTCTAGTGCAATGAAATACTTCTTCCGCCAACCTATTTAGGTCGCAATGACCGGAGGGATAAGATTCGAGAAATAAGATGCCGTACTGATGCTTTTATGTATTCTTTCTTTCCTCGTGCTATTCGGGATTGGAATGCACAGAATTAAGATTGGTGCTTAGCACCCTCTACCACCCACAATGTTTGCGAATTGCAGGGCATGGATGTAGATGTAGTAGACCTCTACTACCAGCCTGAGATCAAGGAACTATCAAAACAACTGGCTGAAACTAGCAAAACGGCATAAAAAGAAATCAAATACTGTTCATTCAGCAGGAAAGTGGATATTTCTGACATAATCTTTCTAGATTTCTTTAATGGATCACTTAAATGAAATATATGCAAAAAATGAACCTCTCCACAAAAAAGTAACAGCACATACTTCTGCAACACTACTGCATTTATGCTACTAATTCTTCTATTTCCCCTCTCCTCTCTACATATAGCTCAGGCAACCTACTACCAGTTTATGCAACAACAAAACTGTAGTCTTTGAAGAGATGTTCATCAATAGCTGACTGTTTTAAAAAAGGTTTATCTAAAAAAAATATGTTTTCCCAATTTTTTCACTGACTTAAAACAACCATTCTAATATTACAAACATAAAAACTACAGCCGCACTAACAAAAAATAAAACAAATATTATGAATAAACAACATCTATATGTATTAATTTCAGCAGCTGCAATGTCCCTACTTCAAATGTATATTATCTTGTAACATTGTTTCTTGTTACATTATCACTGTCATAACAGCACACACACTCACACACACACACACGGTTAAATAACTTCTCGAATAGCTCCAGCCAAGCATCAGTTGCTTAATCTATCTGCGATTTTAGGAGAGACTGGTTTGTCAATGGCACCATGAAACAACTATAACATTATGGATACATCTTTTTGTTTGTAGAGAAAAACTATAAGCAAATGCTAGAAAGTAATATTCTTAATATTTCTTTTGCTTGTAGCAAATATAGATTTCTTTTGATTAAGGCTTTTTGCCTCATTGACACCAAGGTCATTAGTGGCAGGAAAGGACTGAGGACAGGGATTCTGCCATGTTCTTTTGAAGGAACCATTCCATCATTTGCCTGGAGTGATTTGAGGAAACCGTGGAAAACCCAAATCTGGATGGCTTGACGGGGATTCGAACATCTCCCCTCCCGAATGCGGGGCCAGAATGTTACCGCTCACCCACCACCCTCGCTCGTTGCTTTAATGTTCTGAAATTTGAATTATCAAGTAATTTTCTTACCCTGCCAATAACAATGTATTTAATAAAATATGATAATTTAATTTTTTTAATTTAATTTAACTGCGATGGAGCACACGCTCCGCTGGCAATTTCCCTAGTCATCTAATTAGCCCTTTATTATTATTATTATTATTATTGGCAGATTTCACAGATTTATTACATACATATCATATTATATAAAACGCTAACGTGGCGTCTGCGTGCGTCGTCTATAGCTGCTACAAGTATTGGCTACAGAACGGTCATGTGACAGCCGTCACTCGCCAATCAACAGCCACCATATTACATTCCTTCCTTCATGTTGCATTTTGTTTATTTACTACAGTTAGATGCAGAAACTCGTGTAAGGAGAATGGTGTTTGATGTTTATGTTATATTATTTGTATCAGTTATACACCAAAATTCATGTAATGAGAAGGGATTCAATATTTACGCTATTTTATCTGTGTCAGTTATAAGCCCTAGGTTAAACCATAACCTAAGATTTTTTCGGCAGACGGTAAGAAACTGTGAAGTGTATTTAAAACTCGGAGAAACGTAATGATGTATTGGTCAAATAAATAACAGTTATCCGTTTTCGAAATTATAGTCTACGTGATCTTAAGTAAAATGCATTTATTTATGCAAAATCCTAACCAAATACTCTGATAATCTAACCAGAGTAACGTATTCATATAACAAAAGATATCATTAAAAATGACTAATTCGTTTCTCCTTATAAGCTTTTCCAGAATAAATTCTTACTACCATTATATATGATACCATTAGTTTTTGATACATGTGTTAACTATTAAATGGGATTTAATATAAACTTTTGATTAGATTTAACAGTCAAGGATATGACTATTTACAGTATAAGCGATATGACACTCGGAATACAACAACGATATTATTGCCGCAAAAGAGCAGTGAGTAGAGATATTAGAACTACGGAGAGTAGGGAAAAAAATTAATGTGAGGCAATTATGTGACACAAAGTTACAATTAGTATGTTCCTTTAAATTTACAAATTGCTTTTTATTTATCTACGACAACCAGATGTAAAAATTCATGTAAGGAGAAGGATATTGTATGTGTACATTATATTACCTGTATCAATAATGAGTACTAGGTTAAAACACAACCTACAATTTTTTTTATTATTATTATTTTTTTTTTTTGCCAGAGATAAGAAACAATTAAGTTTATTAAAAACTCAGAGGAAGTTTACACAAAATGTACGAATCACGAAATATATCATTAAGATAAATGGTGGTTATCCATTTTTGATATTATACTTCCCGTCATTTAAAGTAAAATAATGTAAATAAATCGGTATTACTGGAGATCGCGATTCTGCCAGGAATTGCTGTGGTAAAATGGAAGAATCCTGTAGAAATATTTTCCGTAGTACATTTAACTGTATTATGCCCGTCCAGGATGTATTACAACCTTATTTCTGCTTGAAAATAATGTTAGTCTACAGGCTGTATTACAACGGAATCACTGCTTAAAAACAATATGTCTTGCGATTGACTACAGCATTTGAGAGTAGTAGAAGTTGTGATTTTCGAAAGCAATGTTAATGGAGGGTTGTGGTTAAGTTGACCAGAAAGCCCACCGACACATTTGATTACGGCGTAATTCACTCTAAAATGAGTTTTACAAACCAATTAAATTGCTTTCTTATGCGCCAAGTTACTGAAGGTATTAATAAATGTGGGTGAACGTAGTTCGTACCTATCGTGCTGAAGTGTGCCTGGACTAGAAATAAAACTGATATTACATGGATAGCAAAAGTGTCTGGATTCCTAATTTATTTTTCATTTTATTGGTTCTATACATCTGCCCTCATTAATTCAGTAGAAGTTACTACTGTATTGCTGTGTAGAACATTATCAAATCAAGGCCACTAGCATTATCTAATAACAATCCCGTATAATTAACCAAATGCAAAATAATAATAATAATGATAAAATGAATTGCCAGAATATGGCGTTCAAACCGTCATTTTTGACGGGCTAGAAGCTAGTCATAGTATATAAGGGAGTCGGAAAGTTTTCTTTTGTTGCTAAGGGTGTCGGGTTGGATCAAATTACCAAGTGTAGTGATGAATAATTTTCCAAAAACGCTTAAGGAATTTAGAATTAAAATTTGTAAATCATAATAGTAAATGGGGGAGGAATTTAACATTCCAATTGTAAAAAATATTACAAAAATATGTATATAAAAAAGGGATAAATGGATGACTGAGGGAATTGCCATCAGAGTGTTAGCTCCATTGCAATTAAATTAATAATAATATGTGAATGTGGTAACAAAAAAATGATTAAGATGAGCATGAGGAAAGGAAGTAAACCCATCAATACGATTGTGATAAAAACTTAAAGACAGTCACATATCTTTATTTCATATGTTACTACTTACATAATTATTCCTCAACTTGGTTTACTACCTCCTCAATCCCACTCCCTTTGTTTCCGAACATATGCTATGACTATTGTCATACTTCATGCCGCTTACATTGTTTTCTCAGCCAATTTTGTCACTATTCCAGCAGTAACCCATCAATTTTGGTTCATTTATCTAGCAGGCTTTAATCACTTTTGAAGGAGCACATGTCCTAATGGAAATTTTCTCAACACACCTTCTTTCCTATAACATGATTTCTTTTTTTTTTTTTTTTTTTTTTTTTTTTTTTTTTTTTTTTTTTTTTTTTTTTTTTTTAAAATCTACAAAAGTTATTGATTTCAATATCATCACCAAAAATATTTTTTCTACACAAATCTTAAATTCTTTCAGTGTTTCCATTTCTCCATTCACTCCAATCGTTTTCCCTTGGTAATTTGTTCCAATCCCTGAATTCCTTACGTATAAAAGAAAATAAGTATAGATAAAATAACCCATCACTCACCACGGATGAAGGCAGGAGGGCCAGAGGAACACAAAAACTTGGACATTTTACAATATTTTACTGAATAACCTTACAAATTTTAAGAAAGCAACTGAGAAGTTTCAGCCACCTAGAAGATAAGTCCTCACATATTTCCATCGCGTATATGACCCTTTGATGTAATGAGTGGTAGATCATAGAAATGAGATCCCAGCAGTGGAAAGAGAGGAGGAGGACTTATCCTGAAGGTTGCTTTATTAAAAATCCACTGTCAAAATTTTCTGACTCGCAATGCACGAAGCATCAAATACTGCTCCACGGTCACCGAAATTGCACTGTCCCAAACAGTCAATGCTAGTTTCACCAATGGTACGTGGATGCATGCTGCCCAATCTGGCTGCTCAGCGGTAAGGTGTCTACTGAGATATTGAGGTGACTCCAGTTTGAATACAAATAATGGAAAGAATTTTTATGGACTAATAACCTGAACTACCCCTCCCATCTGAATTATGCCATGAATTAGGCATGTTTCTGCATAACTCAGTGGAAGGTTATTCATAACCATAACTCTGACGTACTATGCTTCCCGAGAGAGGATTCAACATAAAATCGGCTTGTTGATGAAGTTTTGGCAGCCCCTCTATAGTGAGGAAATACTCAAGTTGCTGGCTATTATGCTATTGGGTTTTACAGTTCATTTTATGACACTTAGTCAGGGTATTGCCTGAGAAATTACATATTTTTTTTTCCAAATATCACAGTAGAACAGTAGAGAATCGATAATCTGAAAGTCAATTGTCTGAAACATCAGTTACCCGAACAATTTTTTCCACCTTTTTTTTTCCAAATTGCATGCTATTTTGCAGAAGCGCAAACTTTGTTTCTAGTTATAGTACAACACAAGTTTGCTCTTGTTTTGTTTGGAAATTCCACTAACAAAGAAACAGGCACAACGTTTTACAACAGTTGTCTCAGTGTGCCGCTAGTTTTGAGTTTCTTTTAGAAATCTGAAACCCACTGGTTTGTCCTGCACCTTTGTTATTGATTTGCTGTACTGATGGATTCTAACTTTAGTATCTTGTACTAACATTATACGACTATAATAGCATCATGTATGTCTTCTAAAAGGAAGCACAAGTGTCTCCAAAATGAAGCAGAATAAAATGAGATACGTAAACTTATAATGTACTTAATGTAATTTTAAAGTTGAAATGAAAGCTATATAAAACGAAACTATACAAATAAAAAATCTGAACAAATCGATAATCTGAACCACCCTTGGTCCCAATTAGTTTGATATTGATGCTCTATTGTACTTCACTTTTTCTGCCCAGCCCAATTTTGAGCTACATCAATCGCTTCTTTCTTGTGAGTCCACAGGCCTTCAGGGGTACAGGTGGCAGGACATTTTAGGCAGACAAGCAGGTGTTCCATTGTTTGTGCTGATCCACCTCACCTTGATAGATGGTTTTTACTACTCCCACACCGGTCCTGATGAATTTCAGCATTCACCGTACCTTCCAGTTTAATGAGGAGCCACTGGGCATTTCCACTGCAACTGGGTGGTAGTTCACCCTGTGGGGTGTTAATAAACCTCCTTCCTAATAACGAATACTGATACGGTTAATTGAGAAAATGAAATTTAGTTGCTATACTGTTTCTTCATCAATGAAAGTGCGAGATGTTACTAGCTGGAATTGAGTGAGTGGCAAAATATTGTTTACATCTGTCAAATAATACTGTGAAATTTCCGTGGCAAAGGATGTAATTTTTTGGCAAGAAATAAAAAAATCAAAGAATCCCATCCTTGTAGCAGTGGGGTAGCTAGGTCAACAAGGCCCCCGGTGCAAAAAATTTATTTTGGGCCCACAGGTCAGATGGGAGACCTTTTTTTTTTGCTTAGTGTTGCTGGTAGGGGCCCCCTGATTTGAGGATGGGGGCCCTTGAGTTGTGCTTAGGGGCCCCTGAGCAACGGTGGGGCCCCCCCCCTGAGCAGTGAGGGCCCTTAGTGAGGGGGCTTCATGTGTCTCAGGGGCCCCCTTAGGCGACGGTAGAGCTAAAAAAAAAAGGTTGCCAGTTTGCCATGACAGCTCGTGGGCCCTCTCAACCGTGCTTTGGGGCCCCCAGAGGTATGCTTGGGGGCCCCCTGAGTGTAGGGGCCCGGTCCACTGCACTGCCTAGCCCCATAGTAGCTACGCCCCTGCCTTGTGGAATAAAATAAGATTAAAATGAAGCCTGTTTTTACCCTGACAAAATTAGAAACTCGTTTACAAAAAGGACACCTTTTTAGAAGAATAATATAAGAAATTTCAATAAAATATAATCCAGTGTTCTGCATTGTTTCTCTTTGTAATAAATGTAAATCTTAAGAAAGTGTACAACTGGTTCATTGTATGAAATAAAACGTATAGCCATGAGGCACACTTATGGCAATTGTGTGTCACTCTTTTTTTTTTTTAATTTGTAGTGCCTTTTTGCTGTATAAGTTTTAAGACAACATTCTCAACAACTAATGCACGCTCAACGTAAGCCTGATACCCGGCAGTCTGTGTTGGTAACTTCTGTTCGTTCACAGTTCTGAGTTCAGTCCAGAGCGCCTGACGAGTTGTTTACCTCTGATCCAAATAATTCAGGTTTACCTTAATACCGTAACTACTTTACACACTATAAAACACAAATACGGTATGTCAAAACATTTGGAATAGTCAGGTAGATAAATTTTAAACTAACCCTACAGAAAGTTGTAAGACACTTCCGGTTGAAGGAATGTGCCAGAGAAACAGTCGCCCATCTCTGCCTGCAGATACGAGTGACAGTTGGGCTGTTGGCTGTTGAGCAAGCCAAGATACTTGTGTGACAGCGTCTATGTGGAGTGACGAACTCATTTCTATGTCACCACCTTCCTTCCACACCAAAACCTGACCTGGAAATAGAGTATAGCTATACAATCTGCTTGCACAATGATATTCAACTTCATTCTTAATTATTATGTAGAATGTGGAATATGTTGAATTAACAACAATCTGCATGAAATTTTAATATTTAGCTAGCCAGTTACGCATTACTGGTTCTATATTTTTATTTTGTAACTCATCATTTTATTGATTAGAAGGAAACATCCTGCGCATCATCTGCTAAACAAGATTCATGAAAACAAATTCTTCTAAACCCACGCTGATCATTTAAAAATCACTTTTCTCAAATTCCTGAATGGATATCATGCTTTTCTTCTAGTTAGCTACTACTAAGTTCAAACTAACATACTGTAAATCTCAATTGTATTTGCTTTGGGCTGTATGGCTAGTTGATGTTGAGGGCATTAGGACTGGGACACAGGGTCGGCGCCAGAATTTTCGGGCCCCGGATAAGCATTCTTAAGGGCCCCAACAATAATTTTTCATTAAACTTTGATTTTTTTTATAAAGTGAGTGAATTTTAATGCAAAAAAATAAAAAACTCCTTTTTAAGAAAGTTTTTTAAAGTTTATTTGTATTTAGTTAGTCACCCCGGATGAAGGACCCCCCCTTCGGATGCTTGGGCCCGGGGTACTTTTGCCCCGCTTACCCCTCCCTAACGCCAGCCCTGCTGGGACATGATTTTGTTTGGGAAAGGCGGGCAAAGAATGGGAGACGGCCTTTTAAAGGAATCATTCTGGCAGTCTTCACCTAGAGTGATTTCACGAAACCACAGAAATACGAATACCACGACAGGGATTTGACCCTATATCCTACCAAATGTGACGTCTGAACATTACTGCTAGGCCACCGGGCTCATCACCAATCGTCTCCCCCCCCACCCCCCCCCTCCTCCCCACTTTATGAATCCATACTATTATAGCATATTTCCAGTCCTCTGGTATGCAATTAATATCGAAAATATGGTAGTGTAGTATGAGACCCACATTTTGAGTATCAGATGCAGGAGTTGGAGAGGGTGCAAAAAAGGGCTGTTAGGTTTGGTTCTGGAAATTATCACACAACGCAATCAGTAATGGGATTCATTGGAGGTGAAGAGGGTCATGCGAGTGTAGAAGGCGTATATTGTCGATGAGGCATGGAAAGATTTTGGTCTAAGAATTAAAAGTAATGCACGGAAGGGAGAGATGACCATGACCACAAGCTGGCACTATTTCAGGCACAAGGGTGTGGGAAGATTGTTTTTTTAGGTAAGGGTGTCAGGGATTGGAATAAGTTACTGAGAGAAATAATGAATAATTTACCAAAAAACGTTGATAGAACTTAAATTTAAAATTTGTAGAGGGCAAATGCAGGTGGGTGCAGGAAAGGGGGAAGATGGGTGTGTAGGGAAATTGCCACCAGTGCGTGAGCTATGTTGCAATTTTAATTAAATATTAATATGGAAGGATAGAGAAGACCAATTTTTACGAAAGTTGAAAAAAAAGGCCATGAGAGGGGTAAAGAAGGTACACAACCACAATATTTTGGACCATGCCCTTACTCATAAAAATAAAAACATATGGCTGAGCTTGCACGAGTGCCCAGTCTTTATGTTCCACTGTTACTTAGACCTGAAGTACATAATATATCTACACATACTTCAATGGCATATCCATTGATCTTAAACTCATTTGTAGCATCACTGTCTATACTGGTCCACTCAAGCCTTTTTAACCTTCGTTGTTCCTTCATAATATCATCAGGAACTATTAATAATTCCCTGACTTGGTCATTTCTTTCCTTTTAATTACTTTGGTAACCTTTTCCTTACTATTCGCCTAAATTACTAACACAGCAAAGAAATTTCTACTTGGAGTACTCGCTGTTTTCTCTCCAGCCATTTCTTCCTCATTATCTTCCATCACAATTCCCATATAATTTAAGTTGAAATGCAACCTTCAGTTTATCACTTCAAAAAATGAAACCAGCATTTATTTGTTGGAAGTACTGTTTGCTTTTATCCTTTCTTCATGTGTATAGTCTCCACTAACAATCTTGCACTTCTACGTTGTAATTTGTCTATAACATCAAATCATTGGCAAACAATGTAGTTTTCATATTTTCTTCCCTCATATTATTTGCTTCTCCCTTTATTATTTCAAACAATATTGAACCCATTTTACAAGCTGAAGCATGTTGTTAATTGCAAACCCATTTTCACATCTCTTGCTTTTCTTATACATATTCCAAATCCTGTTTACTCCCTTCAATCTGAATGCTTCCACAACATTCTCTTACGAATGCTAACACTCCCTTTCTCGATGTTCAAGAATAATTAGATCATTGCATTGTCTTAGTCCCTTTCTCACAATTACCTTACTGCAAAGATTAAACACAGTTTTTACCTTTTTGGTCTGATGCCGTGTTGTTCCTTGGATAGTCAACTATGCACCTCTTCACTTATTTTTCTCTAAATTGTTTTCTCAAATAGCTCTGCACTTAACTAGCCAATTCCCTTGGAGTTCTAATATTTCCATTTATCTTGAAGATCAGCACAATAATACCCTATTTCTATTTTTCAGGTATCTTTTTCTCTCCCCTAGTAACTTCAGCCCACTGTCATTTATCACAAATGGTCCTTTGCCACCTTTCATTTTCTTTTCTACAGCTTATGCTACATGGAAATTTTTCTTTTACTTTCTATATTGCTACCTACCAGCCCGTCTCTTCTTTCTGTAAGCTTCTTCCACAAACTTCTTTCCTCACCCATCATTTCAAAAACTTGTTCATTTCTTACTTTGTCTGTCCACTTAATTTTCAGCATTCTTCTGTAGCACCACATTTCAAATGCTTCAAATTTCCTTCTTTACAGTATTCCTAAAGTCCATTTTTTCGCTACCATAAAGTGCTGTGCGCCACACAGTTTTAAAAAGTTTTTTTTTTTTTTCTAATTCCTAGATCAATATTTGACACTAAAAGATTTATCTTTTTCATGAAGGCTCTTTTTGCTAGCACTATTTTGCGTTTAACATCATTCCTGCTTCAGCCTTCAGTTGTAATTTTGCTTCCCAAATAACAGAATTCACTTACTTCTCCTATTGCATTCAATCCAATTTTTATATTTAATCTGCTAGTATTTGTATCATTTCTGCCACATTTCATCACTTTAGTCTTGCTTTGATTTATATTCAGGCCAAAATCTTCTTTCAGTATTTTGTTCATGCCATTCAATAATTTCTCAATATCCTCAGCCCTTTCTGCTAACAAGACAATGTCATCAGCAAATCGTAGCATACTTACTTTTTCTCCCTGAATACTTATGCCACATGGAAATTTTTCTTTTACTTTCTTTACTGCTTCTTCTACATACAAGTTGAATATTAACGGGGATAGACTACAACCTTGTCTCACAACCTTTTTAATTGATGCTTGTCTCTCATGATTCTCTACTTTCATTACAGCCACTTGATTCTTATATAGTTTATTAAGTATTCTTCTATCTCGATATTTTAGGCCTGACTTCTTTAAAATTTTGAACATCTTGTCCCACCTAACATTATCAAAAGCTTTCTCTAAATCAACAAATGCAATAAAAGTATCTTTGTTTTCTTGATTCGCCCTTCAAGTATTAATCTTAAAGCCAGAATTGCTTCCCTTGTACCGCGACTTTTCCTAAACCCAAACTGATCTTCACTTACTATGTCTTCTACTAAACTTTCCATTCTTCTGTATATTATTCTGGTCAGTAATTTTGACACAAGTGATGTTAGACTAATGGTGTGATAATTGACACATTTGTTGGCTTGTATTTTCTTCTGAAGTGTGAAGATGATATTTTTTTTAAATACAGTTGGAATTTCACCCGTTTCATAACTTTTTGATATCAGCTTGAATAATCTTTCAATTCATTCTTCTCCTAGGGATTTAAGAAGTTCTGCCGGGATCTCATCAATTCCAACTGCCTTATATGCTTCAAAGTAATACAGAGCTTTATTAAATTCTGTCCTCAAAACAGGCTCTCCTAAGTCATCAATGTTGACATCACCTTTCTTTTCCATTATGCTGGGATTAAACAATTTAAAAATGCTGAGCACCCTCTGCCACCCACAATTTTGTGAATTGCAGAGTATATATGTAGATGTAGATTAATAGTAATCATCATCATCATCCTCAACAGTTTCCAGCCTCTGGCCAGGTCTGCTTTATGCACAAGCCTCTCCATTTGCTTCTTTCATCCCACCACCTCTCAGCCACCACTTTGTTCCAGTCCTCTCCTCTCTTCTGTACACCCTCCTCCACTCCTTTCAGCCATCCATCTCTTGGTCTTCGTTTGGGTCGTTTACCATGCATTTTAATTTCGTGGATTCTTCTTGGTATTCTCTGAGCCTCCATTCTCTTGACATGTCCATACCATCTCAGTCTGGTCCTCTCTACCCTTTCCTGTAGAGGTTCCTCTTTCATGGTGCATCTAATCACTTCATTCCTTATTCTGTCAATTTTAGTAACTCCCATTCTAGCTCTTAAAAACTTTATTTCACTTGCTCGTACTCTGCTGATGTCCCACTTTTTCATTGCCCACGTTTCAGCAGCATAAGTCAAGATAGTCACATAGTATGTATGATAGATTACTCTCTTGCTTCTCTTTATTCCATATCAGGCTTCTAATGCTCCTTAGAAACACCTCTGCTTGTCTTCCTCTTTCACTTATCTCGCCATAATTTCCTCCACATTCCTCTACTACACTCCCCAAGTACTTGAACCTGTTTACCTTATTTAGTTGTTCCCCTGCCATCACAATTTCCTGGGTTAACCTATTCTTCTTTCTGGTTGTTACCATGTACTCACATTTCTTTACATTAAATTTTAGGTCTTACTCCTCCACACTGTCAGTCCATACATCCAACTGCCGCTGCACTTCCTCTTCATCACCTCCCCAGATGATCATATCGTTCGCAAAAGCCATCACCTTCATGTTTTCCTCGCCCATCCTCACTGCCACCTTCTGCATTATTTCATCCATGATTACAATGAAGAGTAGCGGTGATAGGGCACTTCCCTGTTTTAATCCACTCCTTTGTTCCAGCCAATCTGTTCTTCCTTCCCCTATTTTCACAAAGCTCAGCTTTGCATACCTTACTCCTGTGTACACAATAATATGCTTTCTAAATATCGAGAAATACCAACAGTAGACCCTTTCCATACTCATAATGTTTTTTCCTGCAGCTGTGTCATAGCAAATATCAGATCTACCACCGATCTCCCTGATCTGAAGCCATACTGCTCTTCCCTTAGCCCTTTTCCCACCCTGTCACGTATCCTTTTTTCAAAGATCTTCTCATACACTTTGGCACATCGGTGTAATACCTCTATAGTTTTTAAACTCCTCCCGCTCACTTTTTTGAATATAGGTATAATTATTCCTTTTTTCCAGTCTTCAGGAGTTCCATACCTTTCTCATCACACGGTATAGCCACTGCTTTCCTACTACTCCTGCTGCCCTTATCATTTCCACGCTCACTTCATCGATGCCTGGTGCCTTTCCACCCTTCATCTTACCCAGAGCTGTTTCACTTCTTCACAAGTTAGATCCTTCTCTTCCTCTTATTAATAGTAATAATACTAATAATAATTATAATACATAATCAGAATACTTGCAAGATAGGGATAAACTGAAATTATACTGGAAATGTGCAAAACAGCTTGGGAGAAAATTTTGAAATATTTTTTTTGGTGATATTACATTGTTTTTAATATTGTTAGACAGCATGAAACATATATCAAATTTTCTCGGGAAACTAGCCGAATGAGAAAAATTTCATATGTATATGCAGAGAAAGCTTCCACTCTTATTTCCTAAGAAGTCTAGTAAAATGTGGTAAGCATCAATAATTTTGTGACTATTACATTGTTATATATGAACATATGAAGCACAACTACTAAACAGAAATACAGTTAACAGCTCAAAGATTTTGACTATTGGAGGAACCATCTCAAACAAAATGGAAACAAAACTTATATCTTAAGGTTTTTGTGATAGATAATTATACTCCTTATTCAGAAAGAAACAAGAAATTAAGTGTGGCTTTAGGGTGCGTCGACAGCGAGGTCGTTATCGAACAAATTAAAGATCTGTACTAAAGCTATATTTCTAAACTAAAACATACCACCATAGGTACCAGCTGCTAATACTGAAGGCACGAATGGATGGAAAACAACGGCAGTTGTGCAGGCAGGTGTTTCCAATGTTTTATGTGGTGGAGCTGATGGATCAAAGTTCTTCCTGAAAAGAAAGCATATGTTGTCTTTATCTCTTTACAAAAATATACCTTTCATATACTTACATATTAAAGAAACATCAATTTATCCAAGATAAGGCAATACTTCTGAAACAGAAATAAGAATGAACTTCCCTGTTCCCAATAGTTTTTAAAAGAGTTTAATAGCAATAATGTAAATTACGTCCATTGAATATTGTTCAGCATTGTCAAGTGGGAAAATGTTAAACTTTAATTCTTTCAAGAACTTCCTCATAGTGTTTTCTTTCCTACTATTCTGATAACTATATGTCAATACTGATACTGTAACCTATCTTCTAACTGTCCAAGATGGTATTCAGGGACAGAAACAGAAGCAGGTTCATCGAAGTACAGAATATGTGATCAGATTTCCAGTTTAAGGTACTTTAAGTTATTCCTAAATCCACTGAGTAAATCAGAACCCATCTGAATGAAGGGCACAGATTCTAAACCCAACTGTGGCAGTTGTTCAAGTTGGTTGCAAAATTAATTTCTAACAAACTTCTTCATAAATAAGAGATAAACTGCTTACAGTTGGATAGGTTAATAATAATAATATTTAATTAAATTGCAATGGAGCGCACACTCTGGTGGCAATTTCTCCACACAACCATCTTCCCCCTTTCCTGCACCCACCTACATTTGCCCTCTACAAATCTCAACTTTAAATTGTTTCAACATTTTTGACTTATTATTCATCACTTCTCTTGGTAACTTCTCACACCCTTACCTAAAAAAAGAATCATCATACACCCTTGTGCCTGAAATCGAGTGCCAGGTTGTGGTCACGGTCTTCTTTTCCGATTGATGCATTACTTTTAATTCTTACAACAATATCTTTCCACGACTCATCACAAATAAATACCTTGAACACTTCCACGACCCTCTTCGTCCTCCTCCTGTCTTCCAATCTTTTACCATACCTGTTACTGATTGAATTCTGCGGTAATTTCCAGAAACAAATCTAGAGGTCCTTTTTTGCACCCTCTCCAACTCCTGTGTTCGATACTAAAACTGTAGGTCCAGTTTTCTGTGACAACATTAAGTATGATGTTTAAAAACAATTTAAAGTGGTGTCTACATTTTCCCCATATCAGCAGCAAGATAAGGAAATGAGGGTCTTTTAGGAGAGATGATACATTTTGATCGTTGCTTATTCTTGCAACTTCAGCAGGTACTGAAACATCATATAAAGATTGGTTTAAGCAGGACTTGGAGAAGGACACTTCATAAGAACAGAAGCTTTTGCTGCATATGGCGTGGCTTTATGAAAGGGAATGTACTATGTGGAAGAGATGAAAACTGTTAAAGTGTAGATATAATAGTAAATTAGTAGCACTGATGTAAACAGATTTGAAGGGCACCCTGCCATAGGACAATGCTCACATCAAGGAATTTAAATGTGGAAGTAGATCCAGGAGAAGTTGATGGAAAGGAAATGGTTTAGGGAATTGAGGAAGTTTAGGAGTGGTTTTCACTGTGGGATCCATATCATAAATTTACCGTGTATGTGTCCGAACCAAACAATGGATTTAAATGGGATGTATTTCAAACCAAACAATAGGTTTAAATGGGACGTTTCAAACCAAACAATGGGTTTAAAGGGATATTGTGACAGAACAGAAATATTTGCATAAGAAAATTATAGTTTTGATCTACTATTACTATTACAATTACTCCGCGATTCACTAAAAGTGTTTGGCGGAGGGTGCATTGCACCTATCAGGAAAGGTAATGGTTTGGAAGGGATATACAGGATATGGCAGGTGGCGCCCATGGACTATTGTGAGGAACCATCCCAGCATTCGCCTGGAGTGATCTAGGGAAGCCATGGAAAACCCAGATCAGGATGGCTGGAGTGCTTTATCGGAAGCTACTCCTGTCCGATTTTGTGTTTACTCGCCCGGTAAATCCATTCTATTCCATTCCCTAATCACTCTGAGAGTAGATAAAAAACGAATAATATATGTACTCTTAGAGAGAAAAAGCAATGAGTTGTAAGTTGCTATGGAGATTAGGACTTGTGAGATGATAGTTATCAGAGTAGATTGAATGCTCGAGAAAAACATTGCCTAAAAACGAACCTGCATCTTCTGAGAATAACCAATTCCATTGTAATTCCTAGTAGATCCAAAGATATAAAATAAACGATATATTTTGGTTCTAAAGAATTGAGTTATCTCATAATATAATTACAATCAAATCAACGACAAGAGATGCTAAAGCATTACAATATGTTTGTTGAACTGTTCCTCCAGACAGCCCAGACATATGTTGGCATAGAATGCAGTACCACATGTCTGGTGATAATTGGGAACTGAAGCAGAAGTAGATTTGGATAAAATTAAGTGGGCCAAGGATGTGCTGGGAAGGATGTTTGTGGTGGGTCCTTACAGTGGGGGATATTGGTATACAGGGAGGTTACATCAATGGAGACCAGGAAAAAAATCAGTAGAAAGAGGAGTGGGACAGACATTTGAGGAAGCAAGAGCTGTCTTTGATCAAGAAAGAGAGGCTCTGCACAAAAGGTTAGATATGTTGATCCACCAGGTGTGTTAGATGTTGATAGCTTCATTTTTTATTAAATTATACTTTGGCCTGGTTTATCTTACTTTGTCACTTTCATATCTTCAATCAATTGTTTTTCCGCTCCTTAAATAATAAAGGAAAGGGAAATTAACCCATTATATATCAAAGCTGATGGCTGCGACTTGAGAAAATGTGTAATTCAGACAGACAAATACAATATTTCAGTATTAACCTTCTTCGTGTAGTAGTGAATGAGCCATTTGGTTATGGACATGTGTGCACACAGAGCGTTACCCCATGGTTCCCTGTTACATGAAGAAGGTTAATGCCAAAATACTGTATTTGTGTATCTGCCTTATGCATTTTCTTTGGTCGCAGCCGTCAGCTTTGGTATGTGATGGGTTAATTTCCCTTTTCTTTATTATTTATATCGCCTAGAAGCTGCTTCCTTTTTCCTTAGTTTCGTTTTCTGCTTCTTAGACAGATAAGTCCACCCACCATTTCCAGCCATTCACCATTCTACATATTCTCTCCGAGGCTGGTGGATTGTTTACTAACTTTAACTATCTTTATTTTCTGTTTATTACTGTGTTGTAGTTATGGTCAATATTGTTTCCATATCCTCTACGATTTACATAAGGTTTTTTTCTCTGTCTGTCACAAGTGTAATAGCATCTGAAAATAACATATTCACTTTGGTTCCCTGAATTTCAACTCCTTCATCCTCTCCCTTACTTCAGCCATTCCTTTTTTGCATATATATTAAAAATGTGACATTGTCAACATCCATCATTTGACAGTTTTTTTTTTTTTTTTTTTTTTTTTTGCTGTCGTCAGTCTTTCAACTGGTTTGATGCAATCCTTCATCCCTTCCTATCTTGTGCTAACCTCTTCATCTCTACATACCCGTTACAACTAGTGATGTGCCGGATTGTCAAAAATGTATATCCGCAGATACGGATACGGATCATTTGTGTCTAGATCCGCGAATACGGATCTCAACTTGGACCGACAGTGAAAAAGTCATCAGCTACGATCTATTATCAACAAACATCCAGCATACGCGACGTGTTTTGACCTTGCACTGTGTGTGTTTATGTTTATATTTTAAGATGACATAGGATAGCGTAGATTATATATGCTTGTGTTTTTTGGGAAGTTGTAAGTTAAATTAAAACAAAAACAATTTCTACAAAAAAAAGAATAGTAATGTAATAAGGAAATATTTTACTATAGTAAATGACGAATCTGCTAAATACAAATTTTGTGAATGAATGTGTTGACATAAAGGTGCAACTTCATTAAAAAAATCACCTTCAGACGAAACACCCACAAAAATATTAGTTATTCTTAAAAGTCCGCTAAAAAGATAGCCGGTGAGAACATTCAGCAGGTAACGTCATTAAAAACGGTAAAAAGAGAATTTAGAAAAACATTTTTAATGAATACATAGAAAAAGTCAAAATGTGGAACATTGCAAAACAAAAATTAACTATTTAATTGCAGAAATGAGAGCTTTATCTAGATTACCATTTCAACACATAGAAGATTTTGGGTTCCGACGATTGACGGATCATGTTGTTGCAAATTATGTTCTAAAAGGCAGGAAATATTTTACATAATTTATTTGCAGCGAACTTTACGACCAAAAATAAAGAACGTGTTGAAGGATTTTGTGAAAGTTTCCTTCACTTCAATTATCTGGTAGGCTTTTTGGTCAGGTGTTTCATTGTTATCCTTAACATTACAAAATATTTTATAGGAAAAAATATCACTTTAAAAGCGGAGATTTCAGCAATATTTCAAAGTTTGTTTGAAGAGTAGTGAATCCCAAACAGAATGTGCACTTTATGGTAAGAAATAGGGGATCGAACATGAAGCATGCCTGCACTTTATCTGACGTAGATAATTTTGAGTGTACAGCACATCAGCTGCACCTGGTTCTTAAAAAAAAGCGGTTAGCAATAACAGTAAAAAATTTGGAAGTCTATGATCCATGGGTCGAATGTATTTATCATCACCTGCAACAAGCGTTCTGAGTGAGCAGTTTTTCAGTGCAGCAGGAATTATTTATGACCATCATCGCAATAGACTTTTGGCTAACAAAGCTGCCAAGTTACTCTTTTTGAAGTACAATTTACCAAAATTAATTTTAAATATAACATTTATTTTTTTAAGTTTCTGTAAAAGTGATTGTTTTATCTGATGTAAACACTTTAACAGTACCTAAATAACAATTTCAGCTAGCAAATCACAAAGATTAGTGGTCTGATCTCACCATGAAGTTGGTTAAAATAATACCTTAAAAGTTAGTACAGTTGCAAGTTACCAGTTACCTTTGGTAAACTAGTAAAATAAATGTTTAAATAATTAATTTTTGCAAAATAAATGTGCCAGATATGAGATTTTAACAAATACAAAGTAATTGGAATTGAAGTTAATAGTATTTCATTGTCACCCACTGTTAAAAATTTATATACGTGCTTAGTGAAATTATTTACAAAAGATTCGCTAAAAAAAAGTAACGGATACGGATCTTTTTTCCCCTTGGATATACGCGGATACAGATATCCGGCACATCACTAGTTACAATCCACATCCTCAGTTATTTGCATCATATATTCTAATCTCTGTCTTCCTCTACAGTTCTTACCTTCGACTGTTCCCTCCACCAGCAAATTAACCAATCCAGCATGTCTCAAAATATGACCTACCAGCCTGTCTCTTCTTTCTGTAAGATTCTTCCAGAAACTTCCTTCCTCACCCATCATTTTTAAAACTCATTCATTTCTTACGTTGCTTGTCCATTTAATTTTCAGCATTCTTCTGTAGCACCACATTTCAAATGCTTCAATTTTCCTTCTTTCCGGTATTCCTAAAGTCAATGTTTCGCTACCGTAAAGTGATATGATGTGCTCCATACATAGAGTTTTAAAAATTTCTTTCTAATTCTTAGATTAATATTTGAAACTAGAAGCTGATCTGTTTTTAATAGGAACACTTACAATAGGCAGTCTCGTTATCCAGAGTCTATACTATTGAACTCAATGTGGTTCACCTATCCTTAGGGACACAAAGACTATACATTGCCTTTGCTCACTGATGCAGCCTCAAAAATGCTGCCATTAGACAGAGGTAGTCTCCATAACCCCAAAGACATTTGGTCTCAGCATTTATTAGCTGCTAAAGAAATACCCAGAGGGGGTGATGTCAGTATTTCCCCTGCAACACTGTAGACGAATTGCGGAGTAGGGAAGTCACAGATGAGAAAAAACCTCAGCGAGGACAAAAACAAATACCTGCTTCAGCAAACATTACAAACCTGTCAACACCATACAGAGACACAGTGCCCCTATGTGTGCACCATGAGTCGTGCTGTATAACACTGGTGCCCACAGCCAAAACGCCACCTGTGCAGTTCCAAGAGACAGCGGTCACTTTCACCTGTGGACAGAGAGGCAAAATAGAGCCAGAAATCATCATAAGACATATAAATATTTGTTACAAATAAATTAACATACCTCTGGGTTGTCAGCCGTCCTCAAAGGTCGTAGTGCATATAACTTGCACGTTTCCGAGTCCTCGTATTCGTAATGATTCGACGTGTGCAAACTGTCAAAAGCACAGCTTCTGTTGTTCTTGTCCAGTTCTGCCAATACTGAAGGGCAAATTCTCTTCAGAAATGAGGCTAGTTTTAAGTAATCAATGTCAGCTGAATCAACAAACACTTCAGGGTTCTCGGTCTGTATCTGTGGATGTGATAATCAAGCAACTGGAATAAAACCAACATTTTAGTCAAGTGAAATATAGTATATAGCCTAGAATAATTAAAATGAGAAACAACTTTGGCCACAATAAAATAAATATCTGTGTTTTAAAACTAATGAACACAGGTGCTATTCCAGTGGGTTATTTAGTTACCTTAAAACAAAGCTGGATAAATGGTTTTGACAAATAAAATACTAATTCAATCTAAATTTGAACCATACCTACATCATACAATGTGTGATAGTGTTTTTAAAATACTTGAAATAAAGAATTTAAATTCAGTCACATTTCAAATAAACCATAAAGGACACGTCTGACTAAATACAAGTCGTTGGCAACAGATTAAAATGTCACCTACATTACAAATTTTGGTTAATTTTGATAAAGAGCATTGCAAGAAATACAGCCACATTAACACACAACACAACTATCAATTTCCCGCTTGAAAGGAAGTGCAATTTTGCTTCAGATATTTGGTTACTTTAACTTAGTTCACAACTTAATCAGCCGAAATTTACTGTAAAAACACAGTATGATTAAATGAAATGTTCTCTTATACAGTATGATTAGATATGGAAATTACCTTCAAAAAACCTTGGGTTTAAATTTCGGCAAAACAATATTCAAACAACGATGGTAAGTATAAGGTTTACAAACATGATAAAAAATACCTCACTATGGATAGACAAATTAATTTTCTTGACATCAGTCAGCTGATGACACAGTTCAAAGTTGCTGCACTACCACTGATGTCATGTGGGTTTCATGTGAGAACAAAACAGGAAGAGTGCCTGTTGTACTGCCCATACACACAGCCGACTTTTGCAGATGGTCACATTAGCAACATATTAAAATTCTGCCTGTGGGTGCAATTTGAACCACATGACTGCTAAGACAGCTTATACCAGACATCAAACACAGTCCAGCAGAACACCGATGAAAATTTCAGGTTTGTCATCGCCCTTTTCTGTTATGTAGGTACTGAACTTCCTTTTACTTTTTGTTTTGGATTAAATATTTCTTCTCCTCCCTAAACTGTTTACATATGATTTCAACTGTGTTAGTTCACTCCTATCATATACTGAAACATGTCCCAAAATATCTGCAATCTTAGAACCTTCCCTTCATCATTTGGGAGCCACATAACATTATGTTTTCTTAAGATGGAATTCAGCATGTTTCTTTTCCTAGAGTAATGTAGGTCTTTCCTGCATGAGGTTAACTGTTATTAACAGTCAAGTACCTCTCTTGATAACTACAGAGACATGAAGCACATGAAGAGAGTGGTCAGTATGTCAAAAATAATTTGTACAATGCTATCGATACAGATGTTGGACAAAGAATTGAGAGCAGTAAGTGAAAAAGTGTGACTATAAATAAGAACTCAAGTGGGATAGTTTTCATTAATAAGTATGAGAGTCAGAGTTGGAATAATTTATTATGAGGATTTAATACCTCATTCAGTAAGAATTGGAAGTAATAATGTGCATAATCATGAGCATACGCAAAGGGATCTAGGGAGCATATCCAGTTAATTTAACTTAATTTAATTGCAATGGAGCACAGGCTCCGGTGGCAATTTCCCTTCACACCCATCTTCCCCTATCCTGCATCCACCTACATTTGCACTCCACAAATTTTAATAAATCCTTTCAACATTTTTGGTAAATTATTCAACATTTCTATTGTTAACTTATTCCAATTCCTGACACCCTTACCTAAAAAAGATAATCTTCTTACACCCCAAAGACTAAAATCGAGTGCCAGCTTATGGTCATCTTTTCCCTTCCATGCCTTACTTTTAATTCTTACACCAATATCTTTCCATGTCTCATCACCAATATATGCCTTGCAGGGGCGGATCCAGGATTTTGGTTTGGGGGGGGGGGGGTATGAGCGTACTTTGGTTGGGGGGGGGGGCTTGGCTTGAGTGAATTTTGGTTCAGAGGGCTTGCCTTCAATGGATTTTTGGTTTTTTTGGGGAGGGGCCTCGAGTCGGTCATGGGGTAGTCTTTACAGCCTACTTGGGACTCAAATCCGTAGAGCTAAAAGAAAAAAAAAGGTCTCCAAAATTACAATGTCGGGGATGGATCTAGATACTTTTGGGGGGGGGGGGCTTGAGCCCCTAGCCGCCCCCCCTCTCTGGATCCGCCCCTGTGCCTTGTACACTCCCATGACCCTCTTCACCCTCCTCCTGTCTTCCAATTAATCCCATTCCATCTATTTTACCATATCTGTTATTGATTGTGTTGTTAGGTAATTTTCAGAAACAAATCTAGCAGCCCTTTTTTGCACCCACTCCAACTCCTGTATTTGATATTCAAAATGTGGGTCCCATACTCAGGCAATGTTATGACCAAAGTTTTGTAACAAAATTTCTTTACTTCTCTCGTATATCATTTCATCATTCTTTCCAACAAGTGCAGAATTTTGAAACCTTTTCCTACTGTCTGTCTAATGTGTCTTGCCCAGTTAAGCTTGTTATCAAATGCAATGCCAAATCAAATGTAATGCCAAGATATTTACATTTCAAGTATTCAACAATCATTTCTTTCCCTGCCTTATAACATAGTCAACCTTTTGCTTTTTAGTTGTGTATCTAAGAAGCTGACTCTTCTTTGCATTTATCTTCATCCCATGGTTACCAACCCAACTAGATATCCTGTCCAGATCACCCTGCAATTGTTTACAGTCCTCTACGGTTTTGATCCTTCTATATATCATTATATCATCTGCAAACAATCTAATTTCTGACAGTAAACAATCAACACAATTATACATTAGAATAATGAATATCAATGGTCCCAATACGCTGCCCTGTGGCATTCCCATTTTTATTTCAACTTCTTTTGATATCTAGATCGCGATAACGCTGCAACCACTTACCGCCTCGCAATGTAAACACTTCCGGATGGCGAGTGTATGACGTCACTACGATGCTGAATGTGACTATACGTTCCGCTCGCAGCTTTAAATGTCACTAACGGGGCCTTCCACGGAAAGTAGTCCATCACTAATACGTCTTATATCGAGAAATCATTAATTTTGCACCAGTAGTATAGGAATAAATTCATTTGCGATGAGGTTTTTATGCAGCCTGGACCACACTGAAACGTAACTATCAAACACCTTATTGCGGATACCTAATGTCGTATCTATCGCTATTTACATCTTAATGCAGCCTGGACCATAGTGAAACGTAACCGTCGCACACGATATTGCTGAAACCCAATTTCCAAATCGTATCTATCATTGTTAGTATGGTCCAGGCTGCGTTTCAACCTAAATGCAAACAACCATTGACGAAATCTTGTTTTTATAAATATTTTATTTCGTATGAATGATTTTAATAGCAATTTCAGCCACGCGACGAAATATAGAAGAACGGAATCAAATACAAATCAAAGGAATTGTGACTAATAACGTTAACGCTAATGAACGATATCAATTATCAGTTTGGAATGTTGTATATATTAGCCAATTGGGCTATGTTGCGCGTACCGGCAGTGCAAGTAATAATTTTCTTTAACTTTTTTAATCCGTAATTTTTTTATTATTAGTAGTATTGGTTACGTTCTATGGCCTAACGTGAATTTCTCAAATCGATGGAAGGCTGAACACGTCACACACGGAAACACAGTGACGTCATACTCTCTCCATCGGGAAGTGTTTACATCGGTAGGCGGTAAGTGGTTGCAGCGGTATCGCGATCTAGATATTACCCTATTTCCTACCCAGTCTTTTTGTTTCCTACCTTTGAAAAAATTTTCTACCCAGTAAATCACTTTCTCTTCCACTCCAATAGTTTCTACCATTTTATGGCTCATTCTGTCAAAAGCCTTTGAATGATCTAGTGCTACACTATACTTGGGTGGACACATGTTTAATTAAGACAAATGCCAAGAAGAGTTAACTTATTAGGTATACTGACAGAAAAATAAAGATTTTATATGATTATACAATGGAAAAGATATATAAATATTTGGAAATATTTGTTGACAGCAAGCTAAATTGGTCAAGACACATTGGGGAGGTTCTACGGAAAAGGGGTGGCAGCATAGATTATCCACCTGTCAAAAAATGACATACTAATTTCTTGGGATTTGGATTATCTGCATTGTTATGATGAAACCCACTCACACACCACAGAAAAGTTGCCACAAATTAAATACATCTAGATATGAGATGGCTGCACAATTGCAAAATGCCATGAATACTGGGGAAAAAATACCACAAATATTGTTCATTATTATTATTAAATTTTTTGAGGTTGTGGTTAGATTGAAATGTGGTCTTGGTCAGAAGGAAAATATTTCATGAAAATCACAAATAAATTTTTTTTCTGTGAAGTCCATCTAGGAAATGATATACTTGTTTACAATTAAAGCAACCGATTCCCTTTATCGATGTAGCATGGTGGGCATAGCCGAAAGAAAGCACTGATAAATATTTTCCATTTGAAAATATCATATGACTTTTTATGACAGGCAGAAGCTGAAATTCTAATAACACATTGGAACAGAGAAATTACCCAACATTTCAAAAAGATTTGCAATAATTTTGCAGTGCTGAAGACATCTGATAGGTGCACAACAGGAAATCAAAAGTAGTGGAAGTAAAAATGTGAGTGCCACAGGGTAGCATATTGGGACCCTTGCTATTCATTATTCTAATGAATAATTGTGTTGATTGTTTACTATCAGAAATTAAATTGTTCGCAGATGATATAATGATATATAGAAGGATCAAAACCGTAGAGGACTGTAAACAATTCAAGGGTGATCTGGACAGGATATCTAGTTGGGTTGGTAACCATGGGATGAAGATAAATGCAAAGAAGAGTCAGCTTCTTAGATACACAAATAAAAAGCAAAAGGTTGATTATGATTATAAGGTGGGGAAAGAATTGTTTGCTGAAGAAATGTAAATATCTTGGCATTACATTTGATAACAAGCTTAACTGGGCTGGACACATTAGACAGGCTTCAAATTCCGCACTTGTTGGAGAGAGTGATTGGGGATGTACGAGAGAAGTAAAGGAACTAGGTTACAAAACTTTCGTCAGACCATTGCTTTAATATGGTAGCGCAGTATGCATATCAAAAACAGGAGTTGGAGAGGATGCAAAAAAAGGGTTGCTAGATTTGTTTCTGGAAATTAGCGCACAATTCAATCAGTAACAAATATGATAAATGAGCTGGAATGGGATTCATTGGAAGACAGGAGGAGGGTGAAGAGGGTCATGGGAGTGTACAAGTCGTATATTGGTCATAAAGCATGGAAAGATATTGGAGTAAGAATTAAAAGTAATACATGCATGGGAAAAAGTGACCATTACCACAAGATGGCACTCGATTTCAGACACAAGGGTGAAGGTAGATTCTTTTTTTGGTAAGGGTGTCAGGGATTGGAATAAGTTACCAAGATAAATGATTAATAACTTACGAAAAAGTTGAAAAAATTTAAAGCTAAAATTTGGAGAGGGGTGGGTGCAGGAAAGGGAGAAGATGGGTGTGTAAGGAAACTGCCACCCTTAAATGTACTTCAGAAAGAATTTCTAGCAGCGACTTGCGTTTGAGCACTGAATTATTATGATGCCGACTACAGGCGGAATCGCGATCTCCAGTAATCCCATTAAGTTATACAGAGAATCACAAATAAAAACAAAACATATTATGCCAATCATTACCTGCACATTTCTTGATAGAATGCTTTGAGACTGGCTGTCAGCGTATCCAGTAGCTTCCGTTTGTACATTTTCATTCTTTGTCACGCTTAAACAAATAAACGGCAAATAGTTATAATGGGAACGCCAAAGTTGACTTTAAATAAAATTGTAATAAACCAAGAATAGCATGGCATCTAATATTTCAAATTATATTGTTTCTACAAAATCTCACAGATTCGTTTACAGAAAAGTAAATAACTCACACTTCAGTCTTCCATGTAGAAGCAAAACCAACGCAACCATTGGAATGTTCACTAAACATTTTCGGTAAAAATAGATTTTTATTTATTCGCTATTGACTTGTACAGTCCCGTAAATATGTCACAGACAACGGGTAAAGTTCCAGTTTACTCACCAGACACTTTTATCGTGGGCGACTGTACCATGGGACTGTACTTCCAGCGATGTAACTCACAAGAAACCAAAGACATCTCGGAATATCGAAAACTTACATGGGTTAATTGTAATTAATATCGCATTTTCAGAAAAAGCAATCGATGAAATAAATCTTTGTTTTATTATATCGTAAAAATTGGGAGATATGTTTCTTATAACGATTATTTAGTAATTTACAAAAGTAAACGTTATGATGTAGACACTATTGCGTAATCACATACGTCACTACGAGTAAAATTATTTACATTACTACGCGATAAATATGGCAGGGATCAGGCAGTCTAGACTCCAGTTTTACGAAATTTATAAGGACATAAAATAATTGATAAGGAACAAAATGAAAAATGGCTGAGATATATAAGAGAGAAATCATTTGTCGCTGTCAGCGTAAATATAGAGATGACTTACAATCAATATATATATATATATTTTTTTTTAATGGCTGCCCAAAATATTTGTTCGTACAGTTAATTCGCTTAAGCCGTCCAGATGTCATGAATACTGATAAACAGCTTCGTGGCATTTGGAATGGTGCGTTGATAAAATAACAATGGACACATTAAGAAAACGTACCTATTTTGATATTGCCGAAGAAATTTTTTCCCAATCAGTAAAATAAATATGTACGTGGGCAACTCATTTCGGAGCTAAAACGCTATTTTAGTGGCAATAGACTCTTTTTAAGAGCCAAAAATTTTACACAGAAAACAAATTGTCATAAAATTATTGAGCGCAAACGTGTTGTTGTAGTGAACAACCGAGCGGGGCGGTGTAACGGTTAGCGTGCTCGCCTCGCATTCGGGAGGACGGAGGTTCGAATCCCGTCCGGGCATCCAGATTTGGGTTTTCCATGGTTTCCCAAATCACTCCAGGCAAAGGCCGGGATGCTTCCTTCAAAAGACCATGGCCGAATTCCTTCCCATTCCTTGCCCCCCATCCTTTCCCGTCTCTAAAGACCTAGATGTTAAGAGACGTAAAGCAGTTAAAAAAAATATGTAGTGAACACTAGGCAACAATAAGGACGAATAAATGCTCATTTCAACGCATCCACATATCGTGTGTGTACTGGCTGCATTACGACCTAATCACTAGTGACATATGCATAATATGTGATTTTGTCAATAACCATTGGCTTTCAGGTTGTAATGCAGCCTGGACCACATTAATAGAGACACAAACAATTTGAATATTGGGAATACATAATATTGTGTGGAGTGGTTACGTTTCACTTTGGTCCAGGCTGCATTACGACATTAACAGTAGGGAAATTTTTATAAAACATGATTTCATCAATAACCATGGTGTGTTTATGATGTAATGCAGCCTGGACCATAGTAATGGAGACAGGTACAGTTTGAATAATAGCAATCCACAATATTGTGTGCTGTGGTTACGTTTGACTTTGGTCCAGGCTGCATTATGACCTACAAACTAAGGAATTCTTTATAATATATCATTTCGTCAATAACCGTGGTGTGTTTAGGTTGTAATGCAGCCTGGACCGCTGTAATGGAGACAGGTATGATTTGAATAATGGCAATCCACAATATTGTATGCTGTGGTTACGTTTCGCTTTGGTCCAGGCTACATTACGACCTATAAACTGAGGAATTGTTTTTAATATATGATTTCATCAATAAGCGTGTTGTGTTTAGGTTGTAATGCAGCCTGGACCACATTAATGGAGACACAAACAATTTGAATATTGGGAATACATAAGATTGTGTGGAGTGGGTACGATTCACTTTGGTCCAGGCTGCATTACGACATAAACAGTAGGAACATTTTTATAAAACATGATTTCGTCAATAACCGTGGTGTGTTTACGATGTAATGGAGCCTGGACCATAGTAATGAAGACAGGTACAGTTTGAATAATAGCAATCCACAATATTGTGTGCTGTGGTTACGTTTCACTTTGGTCCAGGCTGCATTATGACCTACAAACTAAGGAATTCTTTATAATATATCATTTCGTCAATAACCGTGGTGTGTTTAGGTTGTAATGCAGCCTGGACCGCTATAATGGAGACAGGTATGATTTGAATAATGGCAATCCACAATATTGTGTGCTGTGGTTACGTTTCGCTTTGGTCCAGGCTGCATTACGACCTATAAACTGAGGAATTGTTTTTAATATATGATTTCATCAATAAGCGTGTTGTGTTTAGGTTGTAATGCAGCCTGGACCACATTAATGGAGACACAAACAATTTGAATATTGGGAATACATAAGATTGTGTGGAGTGGGTACGATTCACTTTGGTCCAGGCTGCATTACGACATAAACAGTAGGAACATTTTTATAAAACATGATTTCGTCAATAACCGTGGTGTGTTTACGATGTAATGGAGCCTGGACCATAGTAATGAAGACAGGTACAGTTTGAATAATAGCAATCCACAATATTGTGTGCTGTGGTTACGTTTCACTTTGGTCCAGGCTGACTTTGATTCGCATTGGTCGAGGCAATACAACAGAAAACAAAACAAAAATAATAATAACCCTTATTTTAATTCTCAGGATGTGGTAGTGGATACTCATTCATCGTTTCATACCAGTATAGCATCCACCTAGCATGTGTGTTAGGTTGCGCTGTGATACAGGCTTCAGCCTCCACAGTTTTATTTATTTCAGCTGTGATGAAGCCTGGAACACTGCGACGGGTACTCACTGATCGTTTGATAACAGTATGCATGAATCAATTACTAACAGTTACATTGTAGTGTGGTCCAGGCTTCATTTATCAAGCATAAACAGTTCAAATTTTCTGTTTTATTTTATTTTTTCTGTACCTATGCCCAACATGGTGTTCTGTAAAAAATCTGCAACCTGTGACTTTGCTTTTTTGTGAGAGAAATTTGTGGCCTTAAAAGAACCGTTTTTGTTTGGGGCTCTAAAAAGAGCCATTTTACAATTTGCTGACTGGTACCGGAAAAAAATATTAAATAAGGAACAGATGCTTTGGAGATCTGGCATTGCTAGCATAAATCATTTGCTTCACAAAAACGGGTATTGTTCAGATATACAGATTAAAAAGTTCTGGAAGGCTTGCTTTCTTCCAAACTGATTCCTCCATAAGAATTCATCCATATATGATGGAAATAACTCCTCAGATGTTCCATATTGGAATTTAATTTTTCTTTTAATTCTGGCCCACAGACTTTCAACTCCCTGTGTGTGAACCTCAGCATTTTCAGGGCTCACAAAATTTTCCTGGTGGATAACAAAATCATGTGCATAAATACCACCGTCAACTTTAGAAAGATTTCTATAGGATGGAAAACCATCAGTAATTATTATTGTTCCCGGAAGAACATGCCTTCTTATATGGGAAACTAAAGTTTCCTCAGTTCTGTTTGCTACTTCAACTACAAAACATTTTTTGGTACCCCTCTCGATACCACCAAACACCCAGTGCCCTTTTCTATAAAGACCACGGTGGTATTTCCAATGGAAAAAATTTGTTTCGTCCATTTCGACGATTTTTGGTTCTCCTTCTTCGTCGAAACCACCGATTTCAGCGGGATGGTTCTTAACCCACTCAGTACACACCTCTCTGCAGAAGTTGCTCTAGTCAACTCTCGTACTGTTCGCAAGAGAAGACAAAGAACATTCCTCAGCACTATTGTTCTGGTCCATGTTCTTGCTCCAACAATAAATGAACAAAAGTAACTGCGTCAACGAAAGGTGGCTTCTTGAAAAAAAACTCCCATCTCTGACACTCTTCATGAAGCAGCAACAGTTGCACCTCCACATGAAACCATCTAAACAATTTCGTTTTCCCAAAACGCAAGGAACGTTGCAATTTGCGCATACCAAGGAGTTGCGTATTAACCTACGTCTAGCCAGCCATTGTAATATTTTTAGATTGTCCTGTCCTATAGACAGGGCAATTGTAAAAATATTCCACCTCTCCTCAAGCATCTGTTCCCTATTTAATATTTGATCTTCCTCCACAGTAAAAGAAGAGCACCTCGAACTAGTTCCTGCAGCCATTTTCAGCAAACGAATGATGTACCAGGAATTCAATGAATAGAGTATACTCCATAGAGTTTCTAAGATGCTCTATATTAAATATTGCGATGAGTAAGAACTTATTAACGTTTCAAAAAAATTACTAATTGTTTCATGCACCGATTTATAAACATTTAAAAAAACTTAAATTCTTTTTAAAATTTATATTTGTTTAAAAATTTTCGCGGCCTGATTGCGTGCAGTTAAATTCATATTTACCGCTCTGCAAAAGCTCATAGTACTACCTAGCGGTGATTTCAGAAACTATTATCGTCCCTAACGAAAGTAATAGTTCGGGTGGGGTAGGATCATGGAGGAAGGAAATATATGGAGGAGAAATGACGTTATATCGGTGACGCCGGGCTCCTACTGCGCATGCGCGGCGGTTATAGCGGACCGAGCTCAAAACATTGCATTTTCTCATTGTGCTCCATGTAGTAAAAATTTGATTTTGTAATAGTTCTAAGTTTTTTATAATGCCAGCTTGTGTTGCATTCGGGTGCACAAATATGACAGATAGGAAAAAAAACCTGGAATATCATTTCATTTGTAGGTTGCATTGTATTTATTGTTATTGAAATGTTCAATAGTTTTCAGTCAGACTAGCTACTACCATTAAAGATTTATTCATAACTCTCAAATGGATGACTTTGTTTTCAAATATTTGTTGGTGTAGTGCAGCCAATCGGCATACCTTACTATTTTGCACATCATAGACTACCATTACTTTATACGAGTGTTGTAAAGTCTAATTTAAGTGGGTCATGTTTACATCGTGATTGAGTTGTACATTCTTTCGTTACGTTTCCAGTTTGATGCTTGATTCTTAAGTAACTCGAAGAGACAAGTTGAAAATCAAGAGTACCATTTTTTTATATCTCCCTTAGTTCTCGGGATATCGAATAACAAAAATTTGTTATAGGTATGGTGTAGTTATAATTCCTTGTGCTTTTGGTGACATTTTTATTCTGTTCTATGCCCCATTTCAATGTAACAACAAGCGACAGTAAAAAAGGAAAACACACACTCTGCATGTGCAGCATGTAATTCATTGTGGTTAGGACGAAATTATTTTTTGGTCCAGGCCGTATCTCCACCTCACGTCCACAATTTGGAGATACTATATCCCAAACAGTAAGCGAGATATTGAAAAATGTTTACTCTTTATTTTCGATTTTTTTTTTTCGTCATGTTACATTAGAATCCATCATCAAATTTGACTTTTGCGAAATTTTCTTCTGCATTTCATTCAAAAACACCTCACCTTTGAGACTGTATATCACGATAACTAAGCGAAATACCGAAAATTTGTATTCTTCGTTATCTTCTGTTTCTTGTGTTATGTAAGAATCCATTATCAAATTTGATTTTGGTAAATTTTTTTCTGAATTTTAACCAAGAACACCTCACCTTTGAGAAAGTATATCTCGAGAATTAAGCGAGATATTAAAAAAGATTATTCTTCATTTTTTATTTGTTTCGTCGACTTACATAATAACCCATCATCAAGTTGTGGCTCCACGGTTATGGTAGAGTTCCCTGGATATATTTGGGCATGTTCCCGGTGATTCTTGGGTAGGGTAATATGGCGTCCCCCCTCCCCACCTCTCTCCACCCGGCGTCACTTCAGTGCTTGGTAAAGGTCTCTTGCGTCGCCTCCATATATTCCTTCCTCCATGGGTAGGATATTCTCCACCAGTGAAAAACTGTTCAAATGATAAAAAAAAATGTCGTGCGTAGCTGAGAATACGTGGAAATTCAATGCATCTAGAATTATTACGAGCACATTATTCTCGTAGGTTTCAAGGCTGTGCTGGGATACTGTAATCAATATCTTTGCCGATGGTAAAAAGTAGTCGTCATAAGTATTTATTATGGCTGCAAAATCGAGGCGTCATTTTTATCAAATATATATAGATCTTCTAGAATTAATAGGAGATAAGATGAAGTGGCCTACATACATGCGGAACTTGGTTTGGAGAAGTAAATTGAAATACAGGGACCGCTTGCCGATAGTAGTATTCTTTTTTGGAAATGGATGCTCTCTCCATTTGTTTGTTGATTTTATCCGTCTCTGCAGAACAGATGTCATAAATCGAAAAAAAATTGATGCATTTATTGGAGTGTGGAGGTGGCTCGAACAATGTGTGGAAGAAAAAAGAACTGATGTTTTGGAAAGAAGAACATATTTCGATATTGTTGAGGGCAGAGTGAGAAATTTGTGCGACGAAAATTAATTAACTTTCATTGTTATTTGTTTTCTGAGGTCATTAGTATCAATAAAATATTTTTGAACATGATTTGTAGACAACTCTATAGATAACAAGCCGCTATTAGATCTGTACAATAATATCCGCAATATTTTGCCTAAATATATTCAAAACTATTCACAATCTCACAAATTAAATATTTCCTCTACCATGGTGCAGTTTAATTTAAAGTTCTGTTCTTAATTCGTACAAAAATAGTCGCAAAATTATTTATTCTCATATATTCCTTCCTCCATGGTTGTAAACAGCATAGACTACAACTACTACTGTTTGCTTGTGAGTTACATCGCTGGAAGTACAGTCGCCCACGATAAAAGTGTCTGGTGAGTAAACTGGAACTTTACCATAAATGAACAAAAGTAACTGCGTCAACGAAAGGTGGCTTCTTGAAAAAAAACTCCCATCTCTGACACTCTTCATGAAGCAGCAACAGTTGCACCTCCACATGAAACCATCTAAACAATTTCGTTTTCCCAAAACGCAAGGAACGTTGCAATTTGCGCATACCAAGGAGTTGCGTATTAACCTACGTCTAGCCAGCCATTGTAATATTTTTAGATTGTCCTGTCCTATAGACAGGGCAATTGTAAAAATATTCCACCTCTCCTCAAGCATCTGTTCCCTATTTAATATTTGATCTTCCTCCACAATAAAAGAAGAGCACCTCGAACTAGTTCCTGCAGCCATTTTCAGCAAACGAATGATGTACCAGGAATTCAATGAATAGAGTATACTCCATAGAGTTTCTAAGATGCTCTATATTAAATATTGCGATGAGTAAGAACTTATTAACGTTTCAAAAAAATTACTAATTGTTTCATGCACCGATTTATAAACATTTAAAAAAACTTAAATTCTTTTTAAAATTTATATTTGTTTAAAAATTTTCGCGGCCTGATTGCGTGCAGTTAAATTCATATTTACCGCTCTGCAAAAGCTCATAGTACTACCTAGCGGTGATTTCAGAAACTATTATCGTCCCTAACGAAAGTAATAGTTCGGGTGGGGTAGGATCATGGAGGAAGGAAATATATGGAGGAGAAATGACGTTATATCGGTGACGCCGGGCTCCTACTGCGCATGCGCGGCGGTTATAGCGGACCGAGCTCAAAACATTGCATTTTCTCATTGTGCTCCATGTAGTAAAAATTTGATTTTGTAATAGTTCTAAGTTTTTTATAATGCCAGCTTGTGTTGCATTCGGGTGCACAAATATGACAGATAGGAAAAAAACCTGGAATATCATTTCATTTGTAGGTTGCATTGTATTTATTGTTATTGAAATGTTCAATAGTTTTCAGTCAGACTAGCTACTACCATTAAAGATTTATTCATAACTCTCAAATGGATGACTTTGTTTTCAAATATTTGTTGGTGTAGTGCAGCCAATCGGCATACCTTACTATTTTGCACATCATAGACTACCATTACTTTATACGAGTGTTGTAAAGTCTAATTTAAGTGGGTCATGTTTACATCGTGATTGAGTTGTACATTCTTTCGTTACGTTTCCAGTTTGATGCTTGATTCTTAAGTAACTCGAAGAGACAAGTTGAAAATCAAGAGTACCATTTTTTTATATCTCCCTTAGTTCTCGGGATATCGAATAACAAAAATTTGTTATAGGTATGGTGTAGTTATAATTCCTTGTGCTTTTGGTGACATTTTTATTCTGTTCTATGCCCCATTTCAATGTAACAACAAGCGACAGTAAAAAAGGAAAACACACACTCTGCATGTGCAGCATGTAATTCATTGTGGTTAGGACGAAATTATTTTTTGGTCCAGGCCGTATCTCCACCTCACGTCCACAATTTGGAGATACTATATCCCAAACAGTAAGCGAGATATTGAAAAATGTTTACTCTTTATTTTCGATTTTTTTTTTTCGTCATGTTACATTAGAATCCATCATCAAATTTGACTTTTGCGAAATTTTCTTCTGCATTTCATTCAAAAACACCTCACCTTTGAGACTGTATATCACGATAACTAAGCGAAATACCGAAAATTTGTATTCTTCGTTATCTTCTGTTTCTTGTGTTATGTAAGAATCCATTATCAAATTTGATTTTGGTAAATTTTTTTCTGAATTTTAACCAAGAACACCTCACCTTTGAGAAAGTATATCTCGAGAATTAAGCGAGATATTAAAAAAGATTATTCTTCATTTTTTATTTGTTTCGTCGACTTACATAATAACCCATCATCAAGTTGTGGCTCCACGGTTATGGTAGAGTTCCCTGGATATATTTGGGCATGTTCCCGGTGATTCTTGGGTAGGGTAATATGGCGTCCCCCCTCCCCACCTCTCTCCACCCGGCGTCACTTCAGTGCTTGGTAAAGGTCTCTTGCGTCGCCTCCATATATTCCTTCCTCCATGGGTAGGATATTCTCCACCAGTGAAAAACTGTTACTGACACGTTTTCAAATGATAAAAAAAATGTCGTGCGTAGCTGAGAATACGTGGAAATTCAATGCATCTAGAATTATTACGAGCACATTATTCTCGTAGGTTTCAAGGCTGTGCTGGGATACTGTAATCAATATCTTTGCCGATGGTAAAAAGTAGTCGTCATAAGTATTTATTATGGCTGCAAAATCGAGGCGTCATTTTTATCAAATATATATAGATCTTCTAGAATTAATAGGAGATAAGATGAAGTGGCCTACATACATGCGGAACTTGGTTTGGAGAAGTAAATTGAAATACAGGGACCGCTTGCCGATAGTAGTATTCTTTTTTGGAAATGGATGCTCTCTCCATTTGTTTGTTGATTTTATCCGTCTCTGCAGAACAGATGTCATAAATCGAAAAAAAATTGATGCATTTATTGGAGTGTGGAGGTGGCTCGAACAATGTGTGGAAGAAAAAAGAACTGATGTTTTGGAAAGAAGAACATATTTCGATATTGTTGAGGGCAGAGTGAGAAATTTGTGCGACGAAAATTAATTAACTTTCATTGTTATTTGTTTTCTGAGGTCATTAGTATCAATAAAATATTTTTGAACATGATTTGTAGACAACTCTATAGATAACAAGCCGCTATTAGATCTGTACAATAATATCCGCAAATATTTTGCCTAAATATATTCAAAACTATTCACAATCTCACAAATTAAATATTTCCTCTACCATGGTGCAGTTTAATTTAAAGTTCTGTTCTTAATTCGTACAAAAATAGTCGCAAAATTATTTATTCTCATATATTCCTTCCTCCATGGTTGTAAACAGCATAGACTACAACTACTACTGTTTGCTTGTGAGTTACATCGCTGGAAGTACAGTCGCCCACGATAAAAGTGTCTGGTGAGTAAACTGGAACTTTACCCAGACAACGAATACGTAAATGTAATATAGCTGCCTAAACAAATACTGTTTGACACTTCAACATCACACACGCATCCAGAGTTAATGTAACAACTCAGTCATAACAGAAGTGTCAGTAGAAAATACCCGTTAACCTGGGTTAAACTACTGCTTTCAGTAACAGTGATATCTATCTTTGTGACTTCTATCTGTGATTCGGTCACAGTGCAAATTTGTCTGATCAAATGAATTTTTTTTATTTTTTTTGTTTATTATCCGATCAGCAAATTTAGCTTTACAAGATACAGTTGTCTTTTACAAATCATTGCATTCTTATTGTCACGGTTGAGGTCAGCCCACTGGGGCCCCTCAGTAACTACATAACAGTGATATAGTAAATATTTTGCGACAATAATGAAAAAGGTGTTAACAGTATTAAAACAATAATAAGAACAGTTATTAGTATTAAATCAGCAAACAGTTATCAGTGTGTAAATAGTAGTAAAAAAACAGTTGTAATGAAATTTATTTAAGATAATTACACTTTTCTGTGAGTGGAGACTTTCCCGACGTATCGATGCAACAAAATCTTCTCGGGTGTCCAGCCGGATGGTGGTGTAAAAACACGACTTTTCGACAGCTGACTCTGCTGTCTTCATCAGGTATCTCAGTCGAGGCAGAGACAGTCAGCTGAGAATAACTACAAGATACCTAGGGAAGACAGCAGAGTCAGCTGTCGAAACTTCGTGTTTTTAGACCACCATCCGGCTGGACACCCGAGAAGATTTTGTTGCAATTACACTTTTGTTCATGGAATTCATACAGTTTTTTTTAGTTTTCAGCACTGAGGATAATATTGTTTAACATGCGGTTTATTGGTTCATTTCTTCTTCAGAGTCACTGTTCGATAGATAAATGTATTGAGGAAGACGTTTTTTTGGTCTAGTTTGTTCTCTTTTTCCCTAGCTAATAAACTTGCGCACCAGGTACTACATTCATTCGTTTTATAAAATTTTTAGTTTGTTGTATTATGAATTCATTAACGTAAGAAATATTTAATTCTCGGTGTAGCTGACTGTTGGTTGCGTACCATGGTACGTTCACAGCTAATCGGGGAACTTTATTATGGATTATTTGCACTCTGTGTAACTTGCTACGACTAGCACATCCCCATATTGGACATGCGTATGTTATGTGCGGCCGTAATATCAATTTGTTAATAGGCAGCATTCTGTTCTCTAATGATGATTTTCTATTGAATACTGGGTATAGGGTTGGTTTATTTTATTATTAATGTGTGTGTTCCGCGTTAACCGCCTGTCAAAGTCGACACTAAAGTACTTAATTGATTGGTCAGGTGGGTTCCATGCAATGTTCTTTCAGATGATATTTATCTCTGGCGGGTTTAGTGGGCGTCTCAGTGTGAAAATTTTGGCTTGCCATTTTCCGGGGTTTAGAGATATTCGCCAGTGATTTAACCCTGCACTGGTCGCGTGGATTACATATGTAGTCCACTCAAGCCATTTCTAATGGGACTTTTCAGAGCGCGACTACTGCAGGGTTAACCATTCAGTTAGTTGTGCGACTGCATCCTGTAGGTAACTGCGTTCGTTGTGGATGTCGTTATGTGAAGTGTATGCTACTGTGTTATCAGCATATATTGCAGTCGAGGTATTCCTGAAAGTTGGAATGTCCGACGTGCATATGTTGAATAGGGTGGGCCCTAAAACAGACCCCTGTAGGACTCCTGCTGTTACTGGTCGTGCTGTGGATATTTTTGTGCCCACTCGTACACTGAAGGTTCGGTTCTGTAGAAAGATTTCTTTATGTACAAATATTATAGAGGCATTCCTGTACTTTTGAGTTTATATAAGAGTCTAGTATGCCATACTTTGTCAAATGCCTGGGAAACATCGAGAAAAGCAGCCAGGGTGTGATGTTTAAGTTCAAAGCCCCTTGTGACGTCTTCAACCAGGCGTAGTATTTGGTGTGAAGTTGAGTGTATCGGACGAAATTCAAATTGATGTGGTGGGATGGTTTCCGTAGCATCAAGGAAGGAAGTTAGCCTCGTCCGTATTATCATTTCTAGTAATTTTGATAAGGTTGGGAGTAATCTTATAGGTCTATAGCTAGATGGTAGGGAAGCTAGTTTATTAGGTTTATTGAAAACTATGTTATTAGCATGTTTCCACTCTCTGGGAAAATATCCGGTACAGAGAATGCGGTTGAAAAGTGCTGTGAGATAACTTACTGCCTTAGGGGATAATGACTTCAGCGTTGTGTTGGGTATATTATCATGACCTGGCGATGTTCTTACTGGCAAACTCTTAATTATTTATAGCAGTTCTCTTGGGGTAGTGAATTTTATATAATTCTCGGCTCCAATGACCATATGCTCACTGGAATCTTCGACTGTTTTGATGAACTCATGACCTACTATAGAATTCGGTTTGAAGACGTTTTCAAAATGATCTGCTGAAATTTCGCACTTCACTGAATCACTAGATATGCGTTTGTCGTTTCAATTTAAGGGCGGTAAGATAGTGGATTCGCTGATAATTCGTTTCGTTGTTTTCTATAGAGATCTATCACCAGGTTCTAATTCCGATAAATAATTTTGATATGTTTTTTAGCGAAGTTCTAGTTTGACCTGTCTAATTAATTTGTTTAGGAGCCTGCGTTGGTGCGGGAGTCGCTGCCTTTGCCACTATCTGCGGGTTTGATTTTTGTAGTTGATCAAGTTAATTATTCGTTGCGATATTCTTCCATCGAGTGACTTAAACGATCTTGTTTGAGGTTTCTAAGCTGATAGTTGTATCGCTTGGTGAATTGCAGTTGTTAGATGTTGTACCCCTTCCTCAATGCTGTCTTTAGAGTCTTGCCTAGAGAATGGTAATAGTATGTGATTGAGATTAAGTTCGAATAAATTCCAGTTTACATGCCCAATTAGTATCTTTGGTGTATATTCTATTTTGGTAAAACCGGGAGGTGATCTGAATCTAGCTGAGAAATTGCTTCCATATATATTGGTAGTGGTGTGTGTTTTGCTAGGGCAATTTCAAGTATGTCAGGTACAACATTTCTATTATTAGTAAAGTAAGTCGGCCGATGTGGTGCGAGACCAAGGTTACCTGCAGCGTCGAGCAGTTTCCTACCGTTTGGTGTTGTTGTTCGACATCTCCAAGCTAAATGCTTACTGTTGAGGTCCCCCATTAATATGATAGACTGGTTATGATCGAATATTGGTACGAGTTGTTGTTGTGTAAGCCTCCGATTTGGTTTGTTTATAAGCGGCAACGATTGTTATTTCGGAGTTAGTTTTAGTTTGTATTCGGATTCCAGCAGTTTCGAGATCATTGGCGGACATACAAATTGAGTAATGACTGATGTGGTTTTTAATCAGTGTAGCTACACCGCCGGAGGCTATAGGCGCGTTACGGTCTGTTCAGTATATTTTATATCCAGTGATTTTGACAGTATTATTTGCAATTTTGGAGGAAACTGGCTACTGACAACATGATAATCTCCTTTATCAGAGGAAGAAGAGCATGAGATGAATTCGTAA
The DNA here is from genome assembly GCA_031002005.1 of Vandiemenella viatica. Taxonomy (NCBI): domain Eukaryota; kingdom Metazoa; phylum Arthropoda; class Insecta; order Orthoptera; family Morabidae; genus Vandiemenella; species Vandiemenella viatica. Next base: position 266,458,794 of record CM061919.1, read on the forward strand.
AGGGCCAAATAGATGGTTGGTAAAATTAGTATTGTTATTATTATTGCACTCAAAAAATTTAAGATAAAAAAACAAGAAATGGAAAAATAGGAGCCTAGAGAGACCGGACCCTATGCGCCTTTAAAATTAAATTGGATTAAATTACCATCGTTCATTTTCTACTACAGCGGACTGAGTATGGTGATTAATAATATTGTGTCTGCGACCACTTTTAATTCCAATAGGTATCTTCTCAAGCCTTAAACTTCGAATGGTTAGTGTACTTGCTTCAACCACTATCTTGTCTTTTTCCAGTTCATAATGTGACAAAACTATATCAGACCTAAATTTTCTTAAGATGTTCTTATCGTATAGGTGAAGTTGGACTGATTCACTTATTTAAATTGGAATGGAGCTAACGCTCCGGTGTCAATTCCCCTAGTTATCTAATTAGCACTTTTTTATATATATACATATTTTTTAATTTTCTTTTATAATTGGTATGTTAAATTCCTCTTCCATTCTATTTTCCAATTTGCAAATTTTAATTTTAAATTCCTTAGGAGTTTTTGGTAAATTATTCATCACCTCACTTGGTAATTTGTTCCAATCCCTTACACCCTTACCAACAAAAGAAAATTTTCCCACTCCCTTATGGATGAAATCAAGCGCAAGCTTGTTTTCAAGGTTGCCTTTCCCCTTCCATGCACTATTCCTTATTCTTTGACCAATATCCCTCCTAGCCCCATCACCAACATATGCCCTGGACATTTTCAGCACACTCTTCACCCTCCTCCTTTCTTCCAATGAGTCCCAATCCAGCTCCTTTATCATATTTATTACTGACTGGGTCCTGCGATAATTTCCATAAACAAGTTTGCTCTTTTTTGCACACCTTCCATCTTCTGTATTTGATAAGAAAGATGTGGGTCCAAACTACACCATCATATTCAACCTATGATCCTACCAATGTTTTGTAAGGAACTCCCTAACTTCTCTGGTACATCTTCACATCGCCCTCTCCAGTAAATTAAGGATTTTGTAAACTTTTCCTACCACCTGCCTTATGTGCTCTGTGCAGTTGAGTTTGTTATCAAAAGTTATGCCAAGATATTTAGACTTCAGACTTTCAACAAGCAATTCTGACTCTACCCTATAATCATAATTATCCTTTAGTTTTTTATATGTGCACCTAATAAGCTGACTGTTCTTGGCATTTATCTTCATTCCATGCTGACCTACCCATTTAGATATTCTATCCAAGTCACTCTGCAATTGTTCGCACTCTTCACCTGCTTTGATCATAATATAAACCATTATATCATCTGCAAAAAAAACCTAGATTCTGACCGTAATTGATCAAAGCAGTCACTCATTAGAATCATGAACAGCAACGGCCCCAATACACTACCCTGTGGCACTCCCATATTTACCTCCACCCCTTTTCATAATGTATTTCCTGCTCTAACCCTTTGCTTTCTGACTTTTAAGAATTCCTCAACCCAGCAAGTAACTTTTTCATCCAGTCCAATAGATTTCAGTCTATTTAAAACCATTTTATGACACACTATGTCAAATGCCTTAGACAGATCTAGTGCCATACTATCAACTTGGTCTCCTTTGTCCAATTCATTTGAAATATCTTGCATATAGCCCACCATCTGAGAGTCACATGAATTTCCTTGCGTTAAGCTACAGAGGTTGCACAAAATAATATGAACACCATGCGATAGAGTACGGGTTGTTGCATGTTGGCACCACTGCTTCCATGTGCATACTGCGATGCGCATGTACGGCATAGTTGACGTGGCAGGGCTAGTAGGTTATGTGTCAGTGTACTATACGCTTTTTTCTGTTATGGTTTTAACAAGCGATCGGTGAAATGAGTGATCTCTCAGACTTTGAAAGAGGGCAAATTGTTGGAGCTCGGTTAGCGGGAGTGTCTGCGGAAAAAAAAAAAAAAAACTGAACTGTTTAACGTCTCACGATTGACAGTATCCACGGAAATGACAGCATACACAAATCATGGTAAAACATCGTTGGTGAAGAGGAATAGTGGACGAAAAGTTAAACCACAGAGACCGACGAACATTAAAAAGGATTATGGCCAGACAACACAAAACTAACACAGCAAAATTGACAGCAGAACTCAACACACGCCTGAGTTATACTGTTTCGACAAAAACACTATGGCGGGAGCTCCACAAAACTAACATTCATGGAAGGGCTGCAATTGCAAAACCCCTTATAACGGCTACCAACGCTAAGCTGCGAAACAAGTGGTGCCACGATCGTAAAAACTGGACACTTGATGATTAGAAGAATGTTGTATGCTCCGATTGAAACATCGTTTACATTGTTTCCTACTAACGGCCGGGTTTATGTATGGAGAAAACAAAAAGAAGCCTACGATCCGGACTGCTTACGTCATACAGTCAAGCTCCTTTATGAACCGGCATTACTATCGCTCTTTTCCAATACTCTAGTAAGCAGCAAGACTCCAGACTCATTTTAAATAAAATTTCAAGGTTAGGTACAACATCGTATCTCACTATCTTTAAAACATCTGTAGTAACATTATACACACCAGCCCTTTTACATTTTTTTTTTTTTTTTTTTTTTACATTTTTGAGTTTCACAATTTTCTGAGAATCTGATAAATGAGGTATCGCTTTAAAGATTAAGGTCTCCGCCGTGGTCACATCGTATTTTAAGAAAGAAATGTTTCGGAATTCGACCCTTAAAGGACAAAATTATCATTATTTCAATAACTTATTTTTTTCACGAGCTATATATCTCCCTGACATCAATCCAAAATCGGGAAATGAGGTGTTATTTTAGAGATTAAGGTCTTCGATTTGATTAAGTCACATTTTTAGAAAGGAATTTTTCGGAATTCGACCCTTAAAGGGAAAAAATATTATTATTTCCTTAACGAATTTTTTTTTATCATGACCAATTTATCTCCTTTGATATCTAACCGAAATAGATAAATGAGCTATCATATTAAGGATTAAGGTCTCTGCTTTGGTCAAATTATATTTAAAGAAAGAAATTTTTCGGAATTTGACCAATAAAGGGCAAGAGTAATAACTGTGAATGTGGCGCGTATGAGACAGTTCAGAGCCAAGCCACTAGATAGCAGCAGCACATATCACAGAGATCAGTGGCGGATCCAGGATTTTGTTTTGGGGGGGCTAGGATTTGGTTTGGGGGGGGGGCTTGACTCGGGGAAGGAGGGGTTCACCGACAGAAATCTCATTATTCCAGATTGCCACCCTTATTAAAACTGTAGAGCAAAAAAGAAAAAAAAAGGTCCCCAAAATACATGCCGTTAGGGGTGACCTTGGTGCTTTTGGGAGGGGGGCTTCAGCCCCCTAGCCCCCCCCTGGAACCGCTACTGACAGAGATGTATCATTGGCGTCGACTTTTGTTACATACCTATTACACTAAACAAATAAACAATTGAAACCAATAAGGCGTTTCTTCTTACCTTCATCCCTAACCAAAATTGATAAATGAGGTATTATTTTAAAGATTAAAGTATCCACTTTGATCAAATTATATTTTAAGGAAGTAATTTTTTAAACTTTGACCCTTAAATGGAAAAAATGTTAATATTTCCAAAATGCGGTTTTTTGTGTCACGAGCCATTTATCTCCCTCGATATCTAACCGAGATATATGTAACTGAGGTAGAATTTTAGAGATAAAGGCTTCCCCGTGGTTACATCCTATTTTAAGAAAGGAATTTGACCATTAGGGGGCAAAATTATAATTATTTCCATAACGTATTTTTTCTTGTCATGAGCTATTTCTTTCCCCCTGATATCTAACTGAAATCGAGAAATGAGGTACTCTTTTAGATTTTAAGGTCTCCATTTTGATGAAATCATATTTTAAGAAAGGATTTTTTTTGGAATTCGACCTTTCAAGGGCAAAAGTATTATTTTTTCCGTAATGTGTTTTTCTTTTGTTACGATCCATTTATCTCCGTTGAAACCTAACCTAAATCGAAAATGAGGTAACATTTAAAAAATTAACATCTCCACTCAGGCAACATTGTAAATTAAGAACGAAATTTTTCGCAATTTGACCCTTAAAGGGCAAAAGTAACAACTGTGAATGTCGCGTGTATGAGACGGTTCAGAGCTAAGACGCTAGATAACAGTAGCACATATCGCAGAGATATTGACGAAATGCTTCACAGCTTCGACTTTTGCTACGTACCTATTACAGTAAACAAATAAACAATTGAAACAAATGTAGTGGTTCTTCTTTCATCCTATTACAAACTCCCAACGTTACTAACCATTGAATTCGCGAAATTGGGTCATCTAGTTTACATGTATACCCTTATATTAATGGGAGTATCACCATTTCGTAAATTCGGAGTTTGTTTAGGTTCTCATGTTAATGCTACGAATAATGGGGAAGAAGGCGAAGAGATATGGATTCTGCAGGCTCAACCAGTAGAGGCAGAAAGGAAAGATTGGGTTTGTGGGAAGGATGGATGTATGCGTGGCAGCTGGCAACAGGTCATGGGAGAAATAGAGATAATGCCAGATACTTAATTAATTGTGAGGGGAAAGGTTAGCTCTGTTACCTTAGTCAGATGGGGAAGAATCTCATGTAGATGAAAGCTACAGCAGCCCTATAGAAAATGGGTGTGGAAGGGAAAAGTAGAAAGAGAGAGGTTTTTCTGTTTGGTAGTAGCCATAGGAGAGGTATAGGACCTCTTCTGTAAGATCAGGTATCCAGGTCATAAGTTTTTTCAAATCAAAATAGGGGGCGTTTATTAATGACGTGAGGAGAAATAGGGGAGGAGGGGGTCCGGCGAAATCTCACCAAGGAGAGGGGGAGGGGGGAATCAACGGAAATCTCACGTTTTGAAATTCTATATTAGAATTGTAGAGCTAAAAGGAAAAAGGTCTACAAATGACGCGAAAGTCGATTTTAGGGGGGGGGGTGTTTTGGTCCAAAAACCCCCTTCAGAGCATGAGACCTAAAAAAAAAAGTATAAAAATGTAAATGATGCGAGGTCGATTGGTAAGGGGGGGGAGGGTCTCCCTCAAAATCTCACGTCATTTTAGAGGGCGGGGTTCGACCAAATCTCACGAAGTCTCACCAGAGGGGGGAGGGAGGGTCCGGAATTCGATCACAATTTAATCTAAAATTGGGAGCGAAATTGTGATGTGTGGAGGGAAGCCCCATATGATTGCCCTGCCGATTGACCCTACAGATTGGGACCGAAATTGGCTCGTTTGTAGCCGCCTTTACCCTCGTTTACCACCTCTTGAAACGGGCTAAATTCATCAAACAACTACGAAATATTAAAGGGATTTATTGGTCCCCTTACACTATCAAATGACAGTTCTAATCTAGCCAGTTTCCAATTCAATCGATGAGATGAAAAAGGACTCCAACATTCCACTTTTAGGTCGTATTAAACCGAGACAGATACTTGGATTGTTTACTCTACCCATATATATGGCAGGGCCGGCGTTAGGGGAGGGGGGGGGGGGGGTAAGCGGGTCAAAAGTACCCGTGCCCCGCGGGGTGATGGGGGGCCCGATCACCGACTATAGGGGCCCTCAGGCCATGAAGCGAAGATTACGCCCATTGTCGCCTGGCCATTTTGTAGAGCTAAAAAGAAAGGTCGCCCATTTTACCCCGGGCCCGAAATTCCTAGCGCCGGCCCTGATCTATGGCATACAGAGAGTAAAAATTCCTTGACTTCTAAAGGGTTAAAACCAACTGTTAAAGTTTGAAGAAAAGATTCCAGGAATGTTTTCCTTTTTGCTCTCATTAATCTCCTAGTTCAGTATTTCTTTGGAGTGCGCTCTTCTCCCAATGTTTCCAATTATACACCTACACCCGTAATGTACTTGAAGTGTGGTTTGACACATAAGACAATGTTTGTAGCCTATTAAGATATGGTATAATTTTTTGGGGAAATTCAACATATGCAAAACAGACATTCATACTTCAAAAGAGAGCTATAAGAATCATGAATGGTATAAAATGTAGAGAATCCTGCAGGGAAATTTTTAAAGAGCCAAAAATATTGACTGTACCATCTATACATTTATTTGAGTGTATCTGCTTCCTGAAATCACATCAGGAATATGCAATGCCAATTAGGGAAATACATAAATATAAAACAAGGAATAAGGACGATTTTCATATAGAGTAGCACAAGAAAGCTCTATACCAAATTAGTGTACTCTACAACCTAAAATTCTGCCAACTCTCTTCCTGAAGACATAGGGCAAAAATTAAATTTACATAATTTAAGCTGAATATAAGCTGAAATTGTTTTTATTAGTCAATAGCTTCCGTAATGTCAATGAATATATGAACCATCAAAAAATGAATAAACCAGATTGAATTATTTTGTTTTGTAGCATGTAAAATATCAAAGTATTAATTTTACTTCAGTTGAACAGTTGTATTTCACATGCCGCTTGTATTGACTGTGCAATTTTAATCATAATAATTGATAAAATTGCGATGGAGTGGCCACTCCGGTGGCAATCTCCCTACATACCCTCCTTTCCTCTTCCAACCCACTTTTGCACTCTACTAATTTTTACTTTAAATTCCTTCAGTGTTTCCAGTAAATTAGTCATCACTTCTCATGGCAATTTATTCTAGTCCCTTACACCCTTCCCTACGAAAGAAAATTACCCTTATGCCTGAAATCAAAAGCTAGCTTGTAGTTTTGGTCAACCTTACTTTTCCAAGCACCTCTCTTAATTTTCCCACCAATATCTTTCCACACTTCATCACCAGTATAGGCTTTGTACGCTCCCATGATTCTCTTCACCCTCCTATCCTCCAATGAATCCCCCTCCAGCTCCTTTATAATATTAGTTACCGATTGTGTTCTCTGGTGTTTGATACCCACCTCCTCCAACTTTTGTATTTGATACCCAAAATGTGCATCGCAAAATACACCACTGTATTTCAGCAGTGGTTTGACCAAAGTTTTGTACCCCAATTCCCTTACTTCTCCAGTCCATCATCTCATCACTCTTTCCAACAGGTGAAGGATTTTGAACCCTTTCCCTACCACCTGTCCAATATGTTCTGCCCATTTAAGTCTGCTATCAAATGTTATGCCAAGGTATCTTAAAATTAACCACTACCAAACAAACTTTGAAAAATGCATACTTAGCCCATTTTCACTCACAAATAAAGTACGGAATTATATTCTGGGGATTACCATCAGATGCACTAAGTACTTTCAAAATTCAGAAGAGAGCAATAAGAATAATGACAAATCACAAATCATGGGAATCTTGTAGACCCTTATTTAAATGTATGAATATTCTTCCACTACCAAGTATTTACATCTTTGAAACCATGATGTTTTTTAGAAATAATGTCATAAGTAAAGATGCAGGTCTTAAAACAAATAATGAGGTACATGATCATTTCACAAGGAAACAATCAGATTTGCATATTATGCATACAAAAACAAAAATGTATCAAAATGGAACATTTCACATAGGGATTAAGCTTTTTAATAAATTACCGCATAATGTAAAAGCAACATCAGAAAGGGAAAATTTTGAGAAATTGTTGATGTCATACCTTCAATACCACTCATTTTACTCTGTAGAAGAATATCTCAATTGTATGAATTAATTTAATGAAAATAATGTAATGTAAATTATATTTTATAATTGACGTGTCTCATATCATTATGTATAAAGTACATGTATATGATTTAGAGGACTAATAAATACTACTACTACATTTCGAACCTTCAATAAGTAGCTCCTTCCCCACTTTAAAATCATAATTAACCTTTAGCTTTTTATCTGTGTACCTAATGTGCTGACTTTTCTTATCTTCATCCCATGTTGACTCACCCAGCTAGTTATCCTATCTAGATCACCATGCAGCTGTTTACAGTCTTAATTATGAGTTAAAATAATGATATATAATCCTTAAGTGTGTGAAAAACTTATATTGTAATGCTTATTGTAATTACTGATAACTTGTCCTATGTCATTGGAAAAGGCCGGTGTAGAGAGTGACCTGAGGAAGGAGATGAAGGAGGCACAGCATATTAGGGTAGAATTCACACAGGTCTTGAGTTGCCACGATCGGCTACAGTTCAACCACACTGTGAGGCAAGTAAAGGCCCATTCACGCTAGTGGTCAGCTCAGGTAAAAAATCGCTATACACATAATCCAATGGGAGCATTCACAGCATGTGGTCCGCTCAGGTCAGGGCAAGGCAGGTCAAACTGAAGAGCAACAACGGTCAAGACCTGAGCTGAGCTGAGCTGACTGCTAGTGTGAACGAGCAACGGTCATGTTAGGTCAGATCAAATGGGCAACGAACGTCTTAAAACTTTTGCTCATAACCAATAACAAAGAGTAGTAATTAAAAAATAATGTTTTAACAGTATGTTATTTCTGATTATTATAAAGTTGACAAAATTTAATATAAATTCAATAATCATTACATGTTTTCGTACTGCCAAAGAAAAGATCCTTTTTCTGAATTAAAAAATATTTTGAATTTATTTCTTGTATCAAAAGCTTCTTTACAAGCATTAGCAGTGCTTCTGTCCCTATATGTAAAGGATCGTGCTATGACTATTAATTGGGTGTGACAGGATGACTGACACGTGGGTTCTAAATGGTTAACCTACGATGCCCTATGACTTGAGCCGACTTTCTTCGTATCTTCTGCTCTTGAATTCTTCTCTCTTGAACCTATCCTCCTCTTCTCTTGCGCTAGCAAATAAACATCAGCATTGAGGGTAACTTGTAATTAGGAGAGGGAGCGGGCAGCTACGAGCTACTTGAAATGAAACAATGTTTCTGGAAACCCCATTTAATTGCACTGGACCATAAATCATCTACAGTCGATGTTGTACAAAATAAGAGGTATTCTATAACCTGTAATACTGACCCTAGGGATGAAACTTAGCCCTACAGTTCACAACTAACAGAGTATGGTAAGGTTGGTGCAGCGAATATCTATCTCTGAGGCCTAGATGTTATCTTGTAGATCGTCAGTGAAGAAGTGAGAGTGATCAATGTATTCTAGTTTGCTGGAAAAGTATTGGCTTGCATGCTCAGCACCGCACGTGTAGCTTGTAATCCGAACTGTCGATCGGCAGAAAGTTGAACAACAGGACGTGCTTACTCGACGTCTAGCTGCAGTGAAACTTAGATAACTTACATGATTTCGATACTAAAATATTATAATAAATGACGTCTCATTGCAGCACCCAAACAAGGAACATTTGTAAAAAATGGTTCCTCTCGTTCATCCTGAAAATCACTTTCTACATGGCATGAAATTTTATCCTTTTGTACAAAGTGCAAAATACATGTTGCTAAAATTATTTTAGCAATGAATCCTGGTGCGGAATTAAATTATCTAAAAAAATCGAAATCGTTGAGCTGGAATATTAAAAACATTTTCCAAAACTCGTTTCGTACGGCATAGTCAGTAATTAATTTTTTTCCCCTTGATCTGTTTGCGCTTCAAACTCTGGATGCACCCAGGACAGTCGTCTTTTTTTATCTTGACGTATTGTTAAGCTCGTCATCCAAAATCAGTGCGATTTTAACTAACGTTAATGTAGAGAATGGCATTGTTCACGATGAGCAATTGAAATGAAACAGCCTTGATCTGAGCGCTAGTGTGAATGCTATCCTGAATTGTGAGCTGAGCTGACCACCAGTGTGAAAGGGCCTTAAATGTGGAGACCGAGATGCTTCTTGGTAAGGGCATTAGTTGTCTTGGGGGTTGCAACTGTGGACACCACTGGCAGGTGGGGTTTCACTAGGCATAGCCTGCACCTAGATAGTTGATAGCTAAAGCTGTAAGAGAGCCCACTGCCAATTCTGATGGTGTCAGGACTGTCCTTTTTTTTAAGTTAGTGCTGAAAATGTGACAAGGGCAGTTATAAGACTGCTTCTGGTGAACAAAGTAATAGTTTTTGGCAACTTAATAGAGATACATGAACCACAAAAATTAAATAATTGTGGTATTGTTAATAAATGACTTAGTTCTTACCTTTTGAATAAAAAAAGAGTTTTACCGGAAACATTGTAATGCAGCATCATGTAGTTCACTGTTTTCTGAGTGGTGATTTATCACATATGGAGGTTTTTGGAGTTCTATATTGGGTCCACTGTTCTTTTTAATAAATATAAATGATCTACACTGTGCAACATTTTAAATCTCAGCATTAGTCCTATTTGCAGATGACAGAAGCATAGTAGTTAAAAATACTTCAGATTTCTCTAATGAACATATTTCAAATTATGTCTTTGACTTTATTAATAATTAGTTTACAGCTATTGCCTTGTCATTAAACTCTTTAAGACTCAATATATATGCAATTCAGTATATGATACAGATTAACACTAGACATAAAATCTGGAGGGCCAGTTCAGTTAAAAGGGAGATAGTGTTAAATTTCTAAGTTTGCATATTTATCACAATTTAAATTGTATGGTGCATGTGAAGTAATTGGCTGCAGCCAAATTTGCAATATGTGATCCCCATATGACAAATCTAGTATATTTTGCTTATTTTCACTCATTAATGCTATATGCAATAATATTCTTGGGCAATTCTACTCATAGAGACAAAACCCCAAAACGAGTAATAAGAATTATGTGTGGGGTTAGCAGTAGAACTTCACTCACATAGCTGTTCAAGAAGATAGGAATTGATGTACACACATTAATGCCATTTGTTATCACTAATTACACTCTACTGGAAACAAACAGAAAAAGGAACCATTATGGCACTAGAAGTAAAATGACATTCACTAGGATTAGAACCTGTGATTTGTTCAAGAAGGGGTCCAATATTCAGGGATAGATATTCTTAATGTGTAGCAGGTGGTAAGAGTAAATTCAGGAAAAATTTAAAGAATTTAAAATTTACAATTCCTTTGACTATATTGAAGTATTTATTTCTGAGGTACTAATGTACAGGTTATGCTGAGACATTACATCCTCTGCTGCATTAATCTATTTTCTTATACAATTGTTTATCTGTAAATTTCCAAATCGCGCAGAGGAAGAGTCTTATATTTGGACATATGTGAAATGAATGTATTGTATTACAATTTATTCAAATGATTATGGAAAATGTCAAGGAACTGAAACTAGCATTTTTAGGAAGCAAGAGTGGGATTTCAACTCAAGGTAGACATGCTTCTCGTAGTTTAGAAACAGTGCATTGTACAGGGATCTGTTTTAATGTTTCCATAGAGGACATAAGAAAATGGAAATCAAAAACTTTTTACTGAAATTTATTTAATTAAATCTACTCTCAATACAATTTATTTATTTTTGGAAGTGATCTTGTAACCAAACTACAAATCATCTGAAACTTGGTTCTAATAACAATAACAAAAAAATTTCCACCAAGAAACCAAAAATTATTACAGTTAAATGATACAAACAAAAATTGTGAATAAAGGTGCAATCCTGGAATGACTAAAACAGTTGAATTACGTCAGATGAGTATTGAAACTTTATTAATCAAAATAAATTTGTTACAAATTAACACAAAATTATAGGGGAAAAAACAGCCGGAACATAAGTTAGTATCTACTTGTATTTGTTGTGGCGTTCTACATTATTCTCCTCGGATACAACTTTGTCGTAAACAAATCTTCTATTAACTCTGCAAAAATAAAAGAAGAAAAATTAAGAATGTTCAGTAAATACAATGTAAAATATGAAATACAAAGTCTGTATATAAAACAAGCTAAACTAATTCCATTAATAAGTTCTCTCTCTCTCTCTCTCTCAAAACAACAACAACTATCAGTAACGACCAACTCTTCCACGATGATAACTTACCGACACTCAATGCCACACTTCTGTGACTGACATTTGGGGCAAGGGAAATAGCAGCCGGCACAGTTCTCGACGAGGCAGTCACACAGATCCTTCCCGCTCGCTATGTGAATACCATTCTCGTCATACAGAGGCCTGTTAGCAGAAAACAGATAAGTATAATTTAATTAGAGTATGCTCTGGTGGTTATTTTCCTACAACACCTCTTTCCCATTTCATTTCACTACTGTAGAAGGTAAGTAGTACCACCTTTGCAATTCATTCATTTTATTTGGTCCTATATATAATTTACATACAACTTGGATAATGAGATTGGACAAGTCAAGGTACACATTAGCTTCTATATTACTTCTATCTTGCTTAACAGTTTAATGCCCTAAGTTAACTGTTCATTCTCATAGATTTTTATGTCACTTTTCACACATTTGTAGCCTACTATAGATTTACTTTTTTTAAAAAAATGTCATTGACAATGACCACAATCTTGCGCTCGATTTCATGTATAATGGAGTGGGAAAATTTTCATTTGTTGGTAAGGGATTAGAACAAATTACCAAGTGAAGTGACGAATAATTTACCAAAAATGCTTAAAGAATTTAAAATTAAAATTTGTAAATTGGAAAAGTAATGGGGAAAGGAATTTAATATTCCAATTATAATTTTTTTAAAAGATATATATGTCTAAAAGGGGTAATTAGATGACTAGGCGAATTGCCACCAGAGTGTTAGCTCCATCACAATTAAAATTAATAATAATAATATGTGCTACCATATCCTGTATAATTACACACTATTAATACAAAAAAATTTATTCCGCCATTCTTTTCCAGTTCCATCATTGAAATAATCTTTAATTGAGTAGAAGGCTTTATCACATAAATACTCTTTAAGCGTACACGAGGAACACTGGAGCAGAGCTCATACTGAGCTATGACGATCATTGGTAGGCTGCAATGCTCCACCCAGCGTTGACAGTGAGGAAGTTAAACAAGCCCATCCTGTCGGTGATTAATGGCGCATCTTGGGTCTTACAAAACACTTTGTAGAAATGTTGTGTTTTTATAACACTATCTGACTGCAAAACTATGAATACTACATCTCGGTAAATAGCTTGGCATGTCATTTGACGATAAACTCAACTCAGAAGGATAGGGAAAGGTTTCAGAGTGCTATGTAAAATGGACCAGGTATTGTAGGGTATTATACATTCGAACATTATGAATTTTCTAGACAAAAACCATTTGCTTACACCAAACCTAGAGGGGTTTCGGAAGAAACGATAGTGTCGAACACAGCTGGTTCTATTTATTCATGAAGTAATGAATTATTTGAGTTATTGATACAGGTTCATTAAGTTGAAGATTTTTCTTTTATGACTGTCAGAAAGCCTTCGATGTACCACACACCTGCCTTTTAAAGAAGATTTGAGCGTATGGTATATTGGATCAGCTTTGTGAATGTGTAGCGGTACCACTTTGTGTTTGAAAGTAGCGCCGGTTTGTGACATCATCGGCACCATGTCCGTGGCCACGGAAGGGTGAGCCCCGGGGGCGGCATGGTGGGTGCTGTGGTAGCCACAAGGTGGGCAGTCGGTCGCAGGACGTGGAGAAGTGTGGTCGGTGTTAAGTTGAAAGTTGTAAACGTGTGAATGTGCGTAAAAGGTGTAAAAATAGCCGTTCTACTTTAACTGGATCTGCAACTTTGGAGTGAGAAGTCCGATAAGTTTATAACATTGGTGGTGTTGGAAAAATGAAGGCAATGAATTAAAATTAGTTTTGTGAAATAACTGTTTATTCATTCAGTACCTAGTCTTTAAATTTTCTCAGTCGGATACTGAGTGGCGGCCGGTCAAGAGAATCTGTATCTTAAGAAGGAAGCGGTAAGAGTTAGACTAAACTTGCACATTATATTTCAGTGTGCGAGATTGAGAGTAAAGCATTCTGGTAGCTGATGTGAGCGGACGACCCACGAAACCGCAACATGGCGACCGTGACAGGACTGGAAAGTTTGGTGGTTTTATGGGGGGGAAATGTAATCCTTCAACGGCTTTTTGTGTATTTGATGTTAGTGGTAAGGAATGATCCGTTGGGAACCAAAGTGTATTTGGATGTTCATGATTTATAGTTGTTTGTTACAGAATTTTGGTGATGTTTGATGGTCAGAAGTGTTGATGTCTGGAAAGGGACTTGCTCTCCAAAAGGTGCCATTGGGAAGCATCTCTTACAGATGGTGTGAGTGAATTAATATTTAAGTGTAGGGTAAGGAGTGTGGAAAAAAAAAAAAAAAAAATGTAAGTAATTATGACAGAACTGTTTGTTTATATTTGTATTTTGATCTATGGGACTGCCGGATGGATAGTGGATGCTAAATTAACCCTTGTTTTGGAATAATACTGTATTTAACAGGGAAAAACTAGAGATTTTGTAGTTGTTGTTTCCAATAATGCTGTCTACCGTGGCAGGACTAGAAAGTTTGGTGGTTTTGTGGGGGGGAAATGTAATCCTTCAACGGCTTTTTGTGTATTTGATGTTAGTGGTAAGGAATGATCCGTTGGGAATGTTCATGATTTATAGTTGTTTGTTACTGTGGTGTATTTTGATGTTCATGAGGTTTTATATTTGTTTGTTGCTTTTAATGTTGTATTTCATGTTCACAGTAAGGAAATATTCATTTTCAACTAATTTATATCTTAATGTCCATGACATTTTATATTGGTTGTCTTTTAATTACATTTTAGTAGAAAGAAAACTGTTTTTGGAACCAATGTGTATTTTGATATGTATTGTTTTGATATGTTTGTATATTGCTCCAACACCAACCAATTCAAAAAAATATAGCAGTTTATGGTTAATGTGATATTTGTAAGTATTGCTACATCAATTTGTGGAGTTTTGTATGTATTTTGTGTGAATGAGGTGTGGAAATTGTAAAATAGGAGGAAGGGGACTTAATTTGAATTTACCCTTGCCATTGCTAATTGGAAATTCACAATAACAAGGATAAACTAAGGGGGGTTGTAGCGGTACCACTCTGTGTTTGAAAGTAGCGCCGGTTTGTGACGTCATCGTCACCATGTCCGTGGCCACGGAAGGGTGAGCCCCGGGGGCCGCATGGTGGGTGCTGTGGTAGCCACAAGGTGGGCAGTCGGTCGCAGGACGTGGAGAAGTGTGGTTGGTGATAAGTTGAAAGTTGTAAACGTGTGAATGTGCGTAAAAGGTGTAAAAATAGCCGTTCTACTTTAACTGGATCTGCAACTTTGGAGTGAGAAGTCCGATAAGTTTATAACATTGGTGGTGTTGGAAAAATGAAGGCAATGAATTAAAATTAGTTTTGTGAAATAACTGTTTATTCATTCAGTACCTAGTCTTTTAAATTTTCTCAGTCGGATACTGAGTGGCAGCCGGTCAAGAGAATCTGTATCTTAAGAAGGAACTTGCGGTAAGAGTTTAAACTTGCACATTATATTTCAGTGTGCGAGATTGAGAGTAAAGCATTCTGGTAGCTGATGTGAGCGGACGACCCACGAAACCGCAACAAATGGATAAAGGATTTTCTAATGTCAGTAGCAGAATGATATTGATAGCTTCTATTCTAGATGTTATATGATATGTCACTCAAGGAAGTTTAATAGGACCACTTCCCATAATTTATTACGAAGACAAGGTGAATAACACTTTGAGACCGTTTGCTGATGATGCGGTAATCTTTAGGGAAGTAAGGAATGCTTAGAAATTCAACGCAATCTGTATGTTATTTCAGCATGGTGTGACGAATGCCAACTTAGACTAAATTGTAAAAAGTGCAAAGCATTGTGCGTAACTAACAAAAAGAATCTGTCTGTGCAGTATTACAGAGTAAACTGTTCAGTTACAGACGTGGTTGATTCTGTGAAGTATTTCGACATAACAGTGCAAAGCAACATCAAACTTGTGGGTTTGGGATGATTGATGGGCTGAGAAGATTGTAATGTTGCCCTTGAAAGCTGTTTGTTCACCAGTGCTGGAGGGTAGTTGGGGAGCGTGCATAAACCACGTAGCTCCATTTTGGCCTCCTGTGAACCCCCCTTCCCCCCCATGTAGCTTTTGCCTCTTACCCCCCCCCCCCACTCCACATAGCTTTTTTACCCTTTTGATTCCAGAAGACATTTTGTACTGTTTTCTCTTGTCAGACGATTGTAAATTACATACGGAGATAATTAACTGAGGGAAATAAATATTCACATGCTGTTGTGAGTTCTGTTCCTCATTTTAACTGTGAAAAATGTTATGGAAGGAAAGCTACGTGGCCTGGCTCAGAACCCCCCTCTCCCAGCCAAGCAACCCCTCCCCACCCTGGACCGAGCCATGTAGTTTGTACACGCTCCCTTGCAAGATATCAATGCTTGTTAAATAATGTTTGAATATTCCATGAGGGACTGTTGGTTGGAGCATATGTGACTACTTTGAATGCCAAGACTGTAGGGGAGGAAACGTTTGGTATTGTATGGGTGGCAACTGTCAAAATGGAGATAAAAGTTGAAGGTTGGATATATATTTATATATAAAATTCTTTCTGTACATTTTACCCCTATAGACCCCCCCTCCCCCGCTCCTTTTTAAAACAAAACGGCAGCCTTGCCTGGAGGAGAATTAGGACTAGCTTGTGGAAGGGAAGAGGGGTCTCTGTCCATAACAAAGCCCTTGGTTTCAGGCACTGGGAACATTTTCTCTTGTTGACTGGATGCCACGTCTTTCGATATTCTTCATTCCTCCTGAATTACCCTGTATATAAGTATTCAGCTGATATATAAAATTCTTTCTGTACATTTTACCCCTATAGACCCCCCCTCCCCCCCTCCTTTTTAAAACAAAACGGCAGCCCTGCCTGGAGGAGAATTAGGACTAGCTTGTGGAAGGGAAGAGGAGTCTCTGTCCATAACAAAGCACTTGGTTATAGGCACTGGGAACATTTTCTCTTGTTGACTGGAATAAAATAATTGCAGAATATGCTGGACAAGAGACCTGAAAGAATTTACATCAACAGTACATAGAATTAGAGACGGGTCATTCGCGAGTGAACCAGTTCTTTAGAAAAGTTCCTTTGAAAGAGCGAGTGAGCTGTCACTCGCTAAAGTGAACGGTAGTTCTTCTTGGAGGCCGTAATGACGGTGGTGTGTCAGTCTCGATTGAACTTTACTTCAATCGAGTGTGCGCCAACAATAAGTCCGTTTCGGATTTGCCACTCTCACCCACGGCCCGACCTGTTCTACGCCGTTCATTGTTTATCCACTGTGCTTTGAAAAAATAAGAAATCCGGAAGATCGAGAAGAGCCAGTTTGTTCGCGACGTTTTCTGATTCCTGTGCTCAGCACAGCGCGGAGTAGTGCCACTGGGGAGCTAGTTCTTTCGAATCTGACATCCCGCTCTGCTTCTCTCTGTGTGTTCCGGCTACAAGCGTTCCTTGTAAAAGATTATTTTGAAAAGGTGGACAAATTTGCACTGAAAAAAAGGGCTGCTGAATGGCAAAATAAGTAACATTTTATTTGTGAACAGTAACCTTCATTTCATTAAAAGCAAAAAGTTCATTAAAATTTATTTTACTTTGTGTTTTTGTAAATAAATCTAAAATGTAATGCTGAAACTACTCTCAATTATTCCCATGATTGACGCTTTACAATGAGTGAAAGTAATCTGGTAGTATGTAAGAAACAAAAATGTTTCGGAATAAATAAATAAAAAAAAAAAATTAAAATTAAACTAAGAAATCAGTCTAAATGTAAATAAAACGAACAGATACTACACCCAAAATGGATACACCTGCTCTTTTTGTTTAAACTGAGCTAGTGAACTGTTGAAAAGAACTAGTTCTTTTCACAGAGTGATCAAATGAGCACCACTCTTTTTAGTCAGTCACTTTGTCCACCTCTAAATAGAATGCAAAAATAGGCACCAAAGCATATGCTCTGATACAATTAATTAATTAGTAGTGTGCGCCACCACACTGCAGTGGGGAGGTACAGCGGGACATGGGTCGAGTCCTGGTCCCGTGTACTGCCTGACCTGATTGCGGTTTTTAAGCAGTTTATCTGGGTCACAGGTTATAAAAACTAGAGGGCATGAAGATACTACAAATGAGCAGACCAAGCAATTTGAAATTCATCCTGAGGAAATCATGAAGGAAATAAGAAAGCTGAAAAAACATAAAGGGGCTGGTGAAGATAATATTACTACAGACATCTTAAAGATAGCCGGATGTGAAATTGTACCTTATCTTGAAATATTATTTAATTTGAGTTTGGACACTTGCCACAGGTGTAATAGTAGTACCGGTACATAAAGGAGGGGTGAGAAATAGAGTTGAGAATTACAGGCCAATCAGTTTGGGGAACGTCCATAAACTAGATACTTCCATTTTGGTCTCCCTCCCACCACGTAGCCTGTTGTGGCCTTTTTCTCTAAACTCCCCTCCCTTCCCCTAGTAGCTTTTTTTCCTTTTGATTCCAGAAAACATTTTCTACTGTTTTACTCTTGTCAGACTATCATAAAATACATACAGAGATAATTAAATGACAGGAATAAAAATTCACGTGCTGTGTTCTGTATCACATTTTAACTGTTGCAATTAATATGAATGAAAAGCTACATGGGCTGGCTCGAAAACCTTCCCCCCCCCCTTCCCCCCACGTAGCCTAGCTAAGCTTTATGCCAACCCTCCCCCCTAGACCCAGCCACGTAGTTTATGGATGCTCCCTTGACTTAGTGGTAGGTATATTAATGGAAAGATTGATAATCAATACATCAGAAATATATGTGAGGGGCGTAACCGCTTTTTCACGTCTACGTGAAAAAGCGGTTACAGGGCTTTAGGCAAGGATATTCATGCGAATCTCAGTTGGTGGGATATATGCAAGATATTTCAGATGAAATGGACAAGGGAGGCCAAATTGATGTGTAGCACTAGATCTTTCAAAGGCTTTTCACAGAGTGAGCCATAAAGTGGTAGTAATAAGGTAAGAACTATTGAAGTTGATGATAAAGTGATTTACTGGGTAAAAGAATTTTTGAAAGGTAGAAAACAAAACGTTAGGGCAGGAAATGTAGTATCAAATGAAGAGGAAGTAAAAATGGGAGTGCCACAGGGTAGCGTATTGGGACCATTGCTAATCATTATTCTAATGAATAATTGTGTTGATGGTTTACCATCAGTAATTAGACTATTTGCAGATGACATAATGCTACATAAAAGGATCAAAACGGTAGAGGAATGTAAACAGTTGCAGGGTGATCTGGACAGGATATCTAGTTGGGTTGGATGAAGATAAATGCAAAGAACAGTCAGCTTAATATACAGATAAAAAACTAAAGTTTGATTATGATTATAATGTGGGAAAAGAATTGCTTGTTGAAGACTTGAAGCGTAAATATCTTTGCATTATATTTGATAAAAAGCTTAACTGGGCAGATCACATTGGACAGGCAGTAGGAAAAAGATTCCAAAATTGTGCACTTATTGCAGAGTGATGAGAGGATGTACGTGAGAAGTAAAGGAATTGGATTACAGAACTATGCTCAGACCTTTGCTCGAATATGGTAGTGTAGTATGGGACCCACAGCTTGAGTATCAAATACAGGAGTTGGAGAGGGTGCAAAAAAATGGCTGCAAGATTTGTTTCTGGAAATTACCACAGAACAACAGATATGATAAAATAGCTGGAATGGGAATCATTGGAAGGCAGGAGGAGGGCGAAGATGGTCATGGGAGTGGACAAGGCATGGAAAGATATTGGTGTAAGAATTATAAGTAATTCACGGAAGGGAAAAGATGACCATGACCACAAGCTGGCTCACAAATCAGGCACAAGGGGGTGTGGGAAGATTTTTTCAGGTAAGTGTGTCAGGGATTGAAATAAGTTACCAAGAGAAAAGATGAATAATTTACCAGAAATGTTGAAAGGATTTAAAGTTGAAATTTGTAGAGGGCAAATATAGGTGGGTGCAGGAAAGGGGTGAAATGGGGTGTGTAGGGAAATTGCCACCGGAGCGTTCGCTCCATTACAATTGAATTAAATGTCAAGTGGGGTGCAGGGTGTGAGGCAGCCTGAATGGATGATACCTTAGCTCTCTCTACACAGTACTATGTCTCACATCACGTACTTGTTTAGTTTCCTCTGAGACATTATTGTTAGCACTGAGTAGTTACAACTCTGAAAATGTAAAATTTCAGCTAAGCCCTATAATTATTTGATGTAGAACTTCAAGGGCAAGCTTTGGAAATAAAAAATGATTCTGCTGGAAATAAGATTTTAATAAAACAGATAACGCAATCTTTTGGGTAAAATATTACCAAGCATATTCTTATAAATGCTGTGATTATATTCACATTTTTCAATCACTTACAGCAAACTTGATATTGTCACTGATTTATGCTATGCACTTTCTAATATGCAACCAAGAATATGGCATCTTCTACTAAAAAAATAATAGTGGACATTCACCCTTTCCACTGATTTATTTTTTCTTTGTTGCTTCTTTTCAGTTAGTTAAAAATAGGTATTTTTTTCAGACTTCTTTGTAATTTTATAAGGAATAAAAAATAAATATACTCGATTTCATACTTGATTTTTTTTTTACGTTTTCAATAACAGAATTGTGTCTCGGTAAGAGGAGTGTGAGAATTTTTTTTTCCCTTATCTTCATCTCATAATTCACAGACAAAAATTAATGTATCATATAGAACACAAGGGAGCATCCATAAACTACGTAGCCCCATTTTTTGACTCCTCTGTACTACCTCCCCCCCACATAGTTTTATTCCCTATTAATTCCAGAAGAAATTTCTACACATGCTGTTGTGTGCTCTGTGTGTAGCATTACCGATAGTGTAATAACATCCTTGAAGTAGGCGTTCCATGTCACAGGCCGGTTAATACTCTTTTAAGGAAGTTTCCATAACAACGAGAGGATACACAGATACTAAGAGATTGCTTAGAGCAGCGGCTAAGGAGAGCTTGCTAGGAAGAAGTCCGATAATGTATTTAAAACGATGTATTGAAATAAAAGTGTGATTATATTGTGAAGGAAAATGACTAAAGATTAATTATTTACCAAAGTCGCACAAAAGTCATACTATGATAAGTTAATCTGAAGATAAAGTACAAAGAGAATCACATCGTAAATGCAACACGGCATATTTCTTAATGAATAATCAAGCAACTGTTTATAAGAAATACGACATGTGCCTTATTTTAACAGTGAAAAATAACAGAATAGGTGAAAAATTTAGGAGTAATATTGACAGTAAAATGAGTTTCGATGAACATGTTGACACTATTGTAACCAAATCCTTGTAAAAACTAAGTTTTCTTATGAGGACATGTCACGAAATCCATTCCACTGACACACTTAGAATCCATTGTAAGATCAACATTAGCATATTCATCACTTGCATCCATCTTAAGAATACCCTTTCTGCAATCATTTCGTGAACCAAATGATTTTAAATTTTTGTTAAATTTGTGCAATGGTAATATTGATTGTACAGAATTGCTAAGAAGTTTAAGATTCAACGTTCCCCAAAGAATTACTTGTCAAACAACATTTTCCCTAATTAAATATAAACACTTGCACACAAAAAATTATCCCCTAACAAGAATGTGCAAGCTTACTAACTGTCATAATACGATTAAACTTGGAATAATATCATTAAACCCTCTTGTATCATAAGATATGAATGAACAAGTAACAGTAAATTTTAACTTTTTTTTTTACTTGGTAGTTTTAATATATTTTAAAAGTTTATTATTCTAGTAAAAGTAGACTATAAGCCATTTTTGTTTATTTAAATTGTTTTCTATGAAATTTAAAGCAGTGTAGGTATACCAACCATTGCGAATTTTTAAAATTGTACAAATGGACCCAAAATCCGCAAGCAAGTAAATAAATAAATATGAATGAATAGCTACGTGGTCTGGCTCCAAAACGCCCCCCCCCCTCCCCGACTTTAGCCCAGCACAGCTTTCTACCCAACACCTCCCCCACCAAGACCGAGCTATGTATTTTATGCACGCTCCCCAATTCACATATTTTGAAGACAGATGGTAACACAATCATTCCAGCAAAAGGTTAAATGCTCAAGATTTCAAAATCCAGTTCTAAATACAGGCAGGACACGTCATATTCGCACCGCCAGGCCGTGTAAACAGACGGCCGGTGGTGACGTGGTCCTCTGTGGAGGGGCACTCAGGTGCAAGAGGAATACTTCAATCAAAACATGTGTGGTTTCTTTACACTGGCACATTATGACATACTAATATGAATTACTTCACAAAATTGTTTCATTTCTTTAGAAATGTAAACAGAAGAAATGTGGAAACCTTTGCGGAAATAATTTTATTTAACAGAGCCATATCTTGAATACATTTAATGTAGATTTGATGCAGTAAAACAAGGTGAAATTAAGGTATGATGCCAATTCCAAGAAAACAAAACAGAATTGTTTTATGGCATTTTTTCTCTTGAATGCTGATTGTGTTGCCATTTTCTACCAAAGTACTGATCAACAATTTTGGCAAATCAAGTGACCACATGCTTTCAATAACAAGGGACACATTTCTCAAAATATCCCATGGATAATTAAGAGAGTTGTACTATTTACCAGGAAATAGTTTAAGATCCTTACTATTGTCAAAGATAAATTATGAGTAAACCTGTTATGACATTTACCCTGTAACTTTTCTTTCGTTCAACTTCCTCTGTTCTCGGTTACTCATTTCTGGAACAAAATTGTCCAGAAATGAAGAATCGCATTTTTTTGGATTCTTCTTCTTTTTCTTCCTCTAAAAAATAAATAAATAAAAAGAAAATGTAGGAACGAATATAAACTTCTGGTGCATGCAAACAGAACTATACACAAGTGTAAAAGGGGGGGGGGGCAGAGAGAGAGAGTACAATTTTGAGTAGTATACCATATAGGAAATAACAAAGGAGCTGATAACAATGAGAAAAAGCCTTTAATGAATTGGTTATAGTTAAATACAAATAAATCTTAATCAGAAGATCAAGACAGAGGAATTAACTTGAACTGTTAAATTGTCTGACTCAGTTTAGTATCTAAAAAAAATTCCATTATAATTTAAAATCTTCTCAAGCAACTCTATTCAAAAGCACATTTCATAAATAAAAACATTTTTAAATTTCATTGTCTGTGCATAATCTGCTGTAACTTTCTATCTCATGCTCTCAAAATATTGCAACTCCTTTTGCTGAACAATTTAGTAATCTCTGCTGACCTCATGTACAAAACAAAGTAATTTTTTAATCAGGTCTCATTCTAAACTCGTCCTTTCAGATTTTTTTTTCCTCTTTCTCTTGGTCGTATCCTTTTCAAATTAGTATGGAGAGCCCTAGTCCATTTGACTGTTTGTATTTTGCAGATGGGTAGCCTATACAATAGGATCAAAACAGGTGAAGACTGTGAACAGCTGCAGGGTGACCTGGCTAGAATATCTAAATGGGTAGGTCAGCATTGAATGGAGATAAATTCCAAGAAAAGTCAGCTTATTAGGTACACAGATAAAAAGCAAAAGGTTAATTATGATTATAGGGTGGGGTCAGAATTGCTTATTAAAAGCTTGAAGCGTAAATATCTTGGCATAAGATTTTATAACAAACTCAATTGCGCAAATCACATTGAGAAAGTGTCAGGAAAATGTTAAAAAATCTTTTATTTACTGGAGAGGGTGATGGGGTGAAGAGAGTGCTAGGAATGTACAGGACATATTGCTCATTTGCTGCAACAATGACATATCTAAAAAACTGATACTATACATTGCAGATAAGTAATTTTCTTGTGAATACATAAAGTTGTTTCACATGGCACATGTGAATTGGCCCTTCTATAAAATTAAATGAATAACAGTGAAACTAACACCTCGGTCATTATCGAGACCAACATGAATGTATTGTGTTCTACTCGGGAACAATGTACGAACCCAGAAATATAGTAAATTATTTTTTTCATAAAAATCCTGAAACAATAATTCGTTAGTTTATTAAAGCTAAAATGGTCAAAGTAGAAATGAAACTTAAGAACCTTTGTACAGGCTGACATGTAGAAAATCTATCACAAAGTTTGAGGTTTTTTACGATGGCAAAAACAATTTTGACAGAAAAAAAAAAAAAAATTAATGAGAAAAATACTGGAAGCAAAGAAAACAAAAGTTGCATTAAAAAGCGGTAAAAATTGTTAATGGAATAGACCCAATGTGGTTTAATAAAATGTTTGATATAATTAAATACAAGATACTTATATGGAAAGAATAAGGATACTAACAGATTTTCCCTTTTTTATCCATTGAGCTTGACTGTAACGCAACAAGAGCAAACTTTATACAAATTACTTCAACCGTCTAACAACCATCCACACTCAAAGACAAACCGACACTATCAAGAAAGGCATTCACAAAGTACGTCAAATTCAACAATGAGAAACTGGTACATTGTCTGCGCCAGCTATATCGTTGCACTACGAGAGTCATGTATCAGAGACCATTAATGTGTAAATGGTTCATAATATGTTAATTGTGGGAGAATATGATGTGTTAAAAGAAAATATGCAGAAATATATACAAGGCAGAATATTTTCCACTGATTTTCTAAAATCTATATTTAATCGACACATCAAAATTGCTAAATGCGAAAATATTTCTTTAGCGAAAGCTAGACGTACAGGTTGAATTGTTTTGTCAGAAAAATCTACCAAATAAAAAATATTAATCTAATAATCAAATTCAATATATTTATCAACTTTTCCTTATTTGCATTAATTATTAGCGTGGTTAGGTTTAAAACGATCCATCGATTTATATGCAACCCATTTTTTTTTCTTTAATTTAGAGAGTGAGACAACGGTAATCATCCGCAAAAGATGTAATTAGAAGGCTGTGAGTCAACAGGGCGTAGTACCCAGAGATGTACAAAATGGTATTAATAAAGCATTTAAATACAAAATGCAAATTTTCTTGTTTTTCTATTTCAAATACAAAATATAAATGGTTTGAAATGTTAATATTTGAATACAAAATTGGTGTTTATAAAATACTTTTATTAAAATAAAATATTTTTTGTTCACTAATTATTTATGTTATTTATTTTACTAAATTAATGGTACTATTTGTTCATAACTGACAAGTGTGGGAATTATAGCACTATAAGTCATACATCAAATGCTTCAATTACTGACCAGAATAATGTACAGGAGAATTGAAAGTGTAGTAGAAAGGATAGTAAGTGATGATCAGTTTGGGTTTATAAAAAACCGCGGTACAAGAGAAGCAATTCTGACATTAAGATTAATACTTGAAGGGCGGATCCAGAAAAACAAAGATACTTTTATGGCGTTTGTTGATTTAGAATTTGTTAGGTGGCACTAGATGTTCAAAATTTTAAAGAAGTCGGGTCTAAAATATCGAGATAGAAGGATACTTTATAATCTTTATAAGAATCAGGTGGGGTGTAAGGGCTTGGGAGAGACTATACTAACCTTTTACAACCAAATGTCAACCTCTCCTTCACGTGGTACACCCTGTTTGCACGGACGAGGCTCTGGCGACTGAATGATTCCTGGTATAAGGAGTCACCCACTGCTTGCCAACGGCCTCCGAAAGGAGGGCGGAAGAGCGGGGAGTGGTCCAGGGCACCATCTTGCCCTTGGGGTTGGAAACAGCCGCTAAAGGCGGATGACTCAGAAATGATGAAGGGCATGGGGATGCAGAAGGCAACGGGAAACCACTGCTTTAAAGACCCAACGGGTATCCCGAGGACATGAAATCCTCTCAATGGATGGAGGATTGCATCAAACCAGTCGAAGGACTGATGAAAAAAAAAAAAAAAATCAAGTAGCTATAATAAAAATAGAAAATCATGAAAGACATGCATTAGTTAAAAAGCGTGTGAGACAAGGTTGTAGTCTATCCCCATTAATATACAACTTGTGTGTAGAAGAAGCAACAAAGGAAGTTAAAAGAATTGAATGTGGCATAAATGTTCAAGGAGAAAAAATCAGTATGCTACGATTTGCTGTTGATATTGTCTTGTTAGCAGAACAGGTTAAGGATATTGAGAAGTTATTGAACATCATGAACAAAATACTGAAGGAAGATTTTGGACTAAATATAAACCAAAGCAAGACAAAAGTGATAAAATCTAGCAGAAATGATACAAATACTAGTAGGTTAAATATAAAAATATGGTCAGATGCGATAGTAGAAGTTAGTGAATTTTGCTACTTAGGAAGTAAAATTACAACTGATGGCCGAAGCAGGAATGATGTTAAAAGCAGATTAACCGTAGCGAAAAGAGCCTTCATGAAAAAGAGAAATCTTTTAGTTTCAAATATTGATCTAGGACTCGGAAAGAACTTTTTAAAACTCTATGTGTGGAGCACCGCATTTTATAGCATCGAAGCATGGACTTTAGGAATACCGGGCAGAAGGAAAATTGAAGCGTTTGAAATGAAGGGCCATAGAAGGTTGCTGAAAATTAAGTGGATGGAATAAGTACGAAACGAACGAGTTTTGGAAATGAAGGGTGAGGGAAGAATTTTGTGGATGAGTCTTACAGAAAGAAGAGACAGGATGGTAGGTCATATTTTGAGACATGCAGGATTGGTAACTTTGCTAGTGGAGGCAACAGTCGAAGTTAAGAACTGCAGAGGAAGACAGAGATTAGAATATAATTATGTAGCAGATAATTGAGGACGTGGGCTGTAAGGAGTATGTTGAGATAAAAAGGCTAGCGCAAGATAGAAAGAGACGGAGGATTGCATCAAACCAGTCAACAGACTGATGACAAAAAAAAAGTTATTTAATTCATCCTTCATAATTTCATGATTAGTCTATGAGACATCTTTATTATAAAGTTCTACTGGAGCAGAACTACTACAAAAACAAGTATTAGTTTTTGGAACACTTTTTGTACTGTTGGATTTTTATTTAAGTAATCTAAACTATTATCATTATCCTTTAAATATTGCAGTATTTCTAGGTTTATGGAAGAGTTTGCATTGACACTGGCTACAAAATAATCCGAGCCCTCTGGAAATATATAATAAGAGACAGTCTTTTACTTTTTTCCCCAGTTGGATTATATATATTTTGAATATCATCTTGTTTTGTAGTTAGTACCTCACCAACAAATTATCCTTTTATGTACCGGGTATTCTCTGTTTACCTTTGGCGGCCACTTGAGTTTTAAAAAAGAATTACATACAGATGCTAATATGCTATCCTTTGCCTTGATTTCTTCTAATTGGCTGTCTCTCACAAAACTCCTTCTAAGGATTCTTTTAATTGTATATATCAACACACCACAGTGTCTATTGTATTGTATTGTATATTTATTGTATAAACTACAGAGAACATCTGTAGCATTACAAAGACAGTAAAAATTAATACATCAATGTATTATAAATATTCAAAATTTATATCATGTTAGCTGCTACCGCATAAAAATCTTCAATTTTATATAAACAGTTATTAACAAGTAATTACCCATTTGCAAACTGCTTAAGATCCATTGCATTCTCATTCACCTGGTGGTTAACATCCACAGAAGGTATCTTTGTGCCCCTCTAAACTTCAGATGTCTTCAAAAATAAGTTTTTTTTCCTATGATTATATATTCATTAAGAAAATTAATTTCAATTTCATTAATAGCTGCCAAATCTAGTTTTCTTAATGTTTCAGTGAGGGTCTCTTTTACAGCGCAAAGATCTTGAATGTTATAATAATACGAATTACATCCATTTAATTAAATTACAATGGAGAGTACACGTTGGACATCGTGTTGCACATAGAGAAGTAGGGGATTTGCCAGTAGACTCTAAGTTTGTTTCACATACTTTTGGACACCTTGAACTCAGATTTCAAGTGCTCGAGATTTTATAATTGTCATATTATGAAGTTTATTTTATGAGTTGATTTGCGTCTTGTCTG
The DNA here is from genome assembly GCA_031002005.1 of Vandiemenella viatica. Lineage (NCBI taxonomy): Eukaryota > Metazoa > Arthropoda > Insecta > Orthoptera > Morabidae > Vandiemenella > Vandiemenella viatica. Next base: position 266,486,598 of record CM061919.1, read on the forward strand.
TAACTCGTGAAGCAATTAAATGCAATGTATGGGCAGTAGGCCTATATCTTTAATTATTTAGATGGTTTGGGAAATTCATTAGTAACACCTCATCAATGGCTTCAATATTTTCAATTTTTGCTGAATCTCTATCACATACTGTGTATGTTCTCAAAATAGGTTTCCCATATTTTTTTTAAAGGCTTTGAACATATTTGATTCATCATCAGCAAACTTCGTCATAATTTTTGGTAATTTCAAATCAAACTCATAATTTATGTCAACAATCATTACAGTTACGAGACCCTTTAAATCTCCAACAAGAAAGTGTAGCACTTTTTTTTTCAGATATGTTGTGATCAATACAATAATCCGTTATACCGATATAGCTTGGATGAAGACCAAATATCTGCCGTGGTGCGTATCTAATCAATACGGGTGAAGGTAAAAATTAGCAAAAATTTAAAGTTCATAATCGGGTCATTTTATCGACCTCCGGAATGTGATTTGGCTAACGCGGAGTACTTCAGAGAGTCGCTTAATAATATTTGGAAAAGATTTCAAGGACATATATTGATCGTGGGTGGCGACTGTAACCTGCTGTCGATTAAGTGGGACACATACACGTTCAGGTTGGGCTGAAGAGATAGGTTAGTTACCGAAACGTTCCTAATCTATAAGATTAATCAAGAAATCAGGAGAAACAGTAAAGAAACTCACAAAAACAATTCTTCTAAAAACAGACTAAATTTCGTGTTTGCGCAGTGACAAAAAGTTATGAGATCTTGTTCTAATCCATGTCTACACTTTACAGAATATATTCACTTCACTCTGTGAAATATAATGCTTTCTCTCGGTGTTATAGCTCGTTTATTTAACATAATAATAATAAAATAACTCTGGTGACTTGGCCACTATGCAACACTAGTGCGTCCGCATCTGGATTACTGTTGTGGAATTTGGGATCCGTATCGCAAGGGATTGATTGACGCGTTAGAGAAAGTACAGAGGAGAGCCGCTCGATTCGTGACCGCTAGTTACAGTCCTTATGTAAGTGTGACAGAGCTGATACGCGGGTTGGGCTGGGATAGTATTGCGGACGGACGACGTCGTTTACGTTTGAATTTGTTGGAGTATTTGCGAAAATCTTTAATTTACGAGTGCAACGAAATACTTCTTCCGCCAACCTATTTATTAAAAAAAATAATTAAAAGTACATTTGTGTTTTGGGATAGCAAAATAAATTTTATAGAATAAAAGTACGTTTATTTTATTATGTTTGAATAATAATTTTTGATTATATCCAGATTTGTCTTCTGACGTTACGGCGAACGATTGGGGAACTAAAAATCCCTTTCTCAGCTGTAATTTTTATAGGTCTTGAAACTGACCTCTGGCAAAGCTTCGTTAATGCTAAAATGCTAGGACGCTCCTTTGTTCGAGTTTCTCGTTAATCTGTAGGTCTCCTTCACAAATTAAGTGAGAACTATAGAGGTGTACTGCGCGGCCGATAAGAAACTCTGTGACTTGAATTTTTAGATCACATGAAACTATCATTATATTACAAAATCTTTGCATTCTGTATTTAAATTAAAATGTATAATAATCTTATTCTTTTTGTTAAAAATATTGAGTGAATCGAAAGTAGCCTCAGACAAAATAAAAATGTTAAATGTGAAGTGAGAGACGCTTGACATCTCTTTGTGACTATGTAGATTTCAGGCACAAGGGTGTGAGAAGATTTTCTTTTTTAGGTAAGGGTGTCAGGGATTGGAATGAGTTACCAAGGGGAATGATGAAAAACCTACCGAAAACGTTAAAAGAATTTAAAGTTAAAATTTGTAGAGGGCAAATGTAGGTGAGTGTAGGATAGGGGGAAGTTGGGTGTGTAGGGAAATTGCCACCGGAGCGTGTGCTCCATTGCAATTAAATTAAATTAAAAAAAAATTATTTAGGTCGCAATGACAGGACGGATAAGATTCGAGAAATAAGATGCCGTACTGATTCTTTCTTTCTTTCCTCGTTCTGTTCGGGATTGGAATGCACAGAATTAGGATTGGTGCTTAGCACCTTCTGCCACCCACAGTAATTGTGAATTGCAGAGTATAAATGTAGATGTAGATGCATACCGTGTTTTCAAACTGATATGGCTCTTTTTAAGGTACATAATGTGACCTAAGACTGAATATTTTGTATTTTTGGTTATTTATTTAAAAAATTGTTTAGATTTTAAAAAAAATCTAAATATTATTTAAACATGCCAAAAATTTTAATGTAATTTTGCCAATTAAAATATTGTTAACTGTTAATTTTTATCATTTAACATATAAATTGATTTATTACCTTTAATAACAGACGTTCATTATTTAATTTGCTAACACTTTAAATAACTATGTTTTGAAAATATGCGTCGAAAAACTCCCGCAGGATTGGCGCAAATCCCGTGGGATTGAAAACCCTGCAGGATTGCAATCCTTACTTCCGACACGACACGCTCCGGTCGTAACGTGAGGGTTGATGTTTGAGGCTAGGGATGTAACAGATCTCCGCATCCGAAATTGCGGAACTTCCGCATGAAACCCGACATATTTATTTATTGCGGATGTGTAGTGGATGTTTTGTTTGCATTGCAATATATATTATTCTTTTCTCTTTAAACGAAATTCTGTCCATCTTGTCTTAGCTAACAACAATGTGGCTGTTTTTTACTTCTGACGATCTTGCACCAAATATAACAATGAACTAAATGGTGTTATTACCTAAGCGATGAATTTATAAGTTTAAACTGGCATGTAAAGTAAAGTGCCTTCTTCACGGTCCAACTTATAAGACATCCGTGTAGAACGGGGGCCTCCAAACTTTTTACCCCGTCGACCCCTTGACACGATATTTCCCTTCTTATCGACCCCCACAAGATTTAATAAAAACTTTAAATCATTTTTGGAATTTCTGATGCTAAGCAATAAGGAGGCCAGCATAACAACTCAACGAAATAATTTATAAAATCCACCCAATAAAATTAACAGAAAAATGAGATACTTTCCACTATTATTATAATCTCGAAAAATAGTAACAAAACTATGGATAGACGGAATAAATTTCACATAAAGACCTGCCAAAAAGAACAAATAGTTGTTGCACTGTTTTAACTTGTCACATAGCGATGAATCCACCTTCCTAAGGCACTCTTTAGGTCAGTCACTGCAACTATCACCTCTTGATAACCAGTGAGCAAAAGTAATTTCTTGAAAGTTTCATCATTTACTTTACTTCGCAAACAGAAGAGAATTGAAAGGATGAGCTTTACTTTTATTTATTGACCTGACTTTTAGTAGAACATTCCCATTTTTTCCTATACAGTTTAATTGATCCTCTACAGTACTAATCGACTCCTTTTCGACCCCTCTGTATTAATCGACCCCGGAAGATCTCTTATCGACCCCCAGGGGTCGGTATCGACCACTTTGGAGACTCCTGGTGTAGAACTACAATAGTATGCGCTCATCCACACTAGTGAAAGGAATCCAACAAAATGTTTTAAGCAGTCCTTTCTACTCGTACTTTCTCGCGGCACACCATGTGTCCTTATCGCACACTCGCAGGATTTTTTTCTCCAATCATGATCTAACACCATAGCTTGTTGGACAGCAAGGACTCGTGTTGGTTGTTTGGGAGTCCCAACATCCAACCCGTGCTACATGTAGTCCTGTAACCCCTTTCATGGCCCATCAAAAGTCCTTTATCGAAAATCGGATCATCGTAGGTCCTACAAGTTGTACTGTGGATGTGCTGCTAGAGCGGTGGATAGGCGGGTGGTGGCGTGGAAAGATACTGACAACTTATCTCGAATGATGGAAGAATTTAAACTAAAAATTAGATTAATGCAGAGCCATGAGTTGGGAAGATTGCCACCGAGGCATATCCTTCATTGCAATTAATCCTCTTCAATAAAATGCGTTGAGCCCGGAAACCTCATCTTGAAACATCGGCCACCGTCGGCCAGTCCCGATAGAGCCCGAAGTGTTAGTTACGGTGCCTGCCACCACAGCGCTGCTTGGCTAATTCAACTGAATGACTGTACTGATTTCAGTTACGTTTATACTGTAAAAAGGAAATATAAATTTCAAGTAAATAATTGATTTCATTTGCACTTACCTTGTTCAAATAAAGCGCAATTGCGATGCCAGTTAAAGGTAATTGTCTGTTGTGTACCAGAGATAAAGGTTATAATACGAGGCAGAGATATATATATATATATAATGTGACGTTCGTTTAAATTAAATGTTTACGCTGTATTTTCTGAAACCAAGAGACAACATAATGTAAGATTTTTATTTTTTTATTTATTTATTTATATTTATTTAATCGTTGAGTCCAACTAGGACCACGTTAAGCCTTTGTGCATTTGGAATCGAGTTTCTTCTTCTTTTGGGCCCAGAACTCCTTCATTCGTTTCGACTCCGCCTGTTTGCGCTCCTCTGTCCAGAGTGTACCGCGTCTTCCATTGGATTGTTCGTCTCGGCTTGTCCCACTTGTCATTAACTTCTTCCGAAACATATCTCTGTTTAAAGCATCTTCTGGTTCTAGTCCCATCAAATGAAGGTATTCTTTAATATTTACGAACCAGGGCATTACAGTTTTGGTTCTGGAATCAAATAAATTAAAGATTTTTTTTTGTTAGTCTGTTCTCCTCCATCCGTTTGAGGTGGCCATAGAATCGAGCCCGTCTTTTGCGGATTGTTTCAGTGATTTTCTCAATTTTGCTGCAGACTTCTTTGTTGGATTTCTTTTGATGGACGCCATTCTTAAAGTTGGAACCCAGAATTCCTCCAATAATTTTTCTCTCTTTTTTCTCCAGTTCTCCCAGAAGTCCTTTATCGGCATTCAGGAACAAGTTTTCAGCTGCATACAAAACTACTGGTTTCAGAACTGTTTTTTAACTATATATATATATATATATATATATATTTTACAGAAGATAACAAACAGGAAACTTTATTAAAATCCAGAGAATGTTTACACAAAACGTAAGTATTCACGAAACATATCAATCAAATTCGTTATTAGAATTACATGTTCCAAGAAACTTTTTCATAATAACAAAAATGTCTGACAAATAAAATCAAATGGAGTTATTTAAAAGCATCCTAACCAAATACTCCGAGAATTTAACGAGAGAAAGTTTACTAATATCACGAAAAAAATCAATAAAAAAGATAATAATTAACCATTATTCTTCAGAAACTTTTCCAAAACAAATTCTTACTATCATCATAACCGAAGATCATTTTGGACGGGCGTCTAAGCTTGTGATTAATAATAAGTTTACTTTAACAACAGGTCGCACAGTTGCCAACAATGCGTCGCGTCGGATGTATGGAGCAGAGACTTTCAAATCACAGTGAAGTCGCCGCTGTGAGATGCAGGGGTCGGGGCTATGTGAGAGTCTACACGGAGGCGACATCTTGATGAAGAACGCACAATGACGCTTAATCTCTGAGATACGCGCTCCGAGGGAGTCATTGTCTGTCCCGATGGATGACACCAGCCAACCCTCTGCTCCGTGACCATATACAGCATGAACATTTCTTCATACCTGCAACAGAAGCTTTGTGCAGTTACGACTAATGTTTGACGGATTTTACAGTTTGCGCAGTCCATTTATGATAGAATCATGAGAGACATGCATCAGTTAAAAAGTGTGTGAGACAACGTTGTAGTCTATAACCATTAATATTCAAGTTGTACCTAGACAAAACAATAAACGAAGTGAAAGAAAAATTTGAATGTTGCACGAGTGTTCAAGGAGAAAAGATTAGTAAGCAAAGATTTGCTGATGACATTGTCTTGTTAGCAGAACAGGCTCAGGATATTGAGAAGTTACAGAATCGTATGAACAAAATACTGAAGGAAGGTTTTGGGCTAAATATAAAACAAAGCAAGACAAAAGTGATGAAATGTAGCAGAAATGACACCAATAGTAGATTAAACATAAAAATAGGATCGGCTGTTATAGAAGAAGTAAGTGAATTCAGCTTGGGATGCAAAATTATAATGATGGCCGAAGCACTAATGATGTTAAAGGCAGAATAGTACTAGCAAAAAGAGGATTCATGAAAAAGATAAATCTTTTAGTTTCGAATATTGATTTGCGACTATGAAAGAACTTTCTAAAACTTTATGTGTGGAGCACAGCACTTTATGGCAGCAAGCATGGACTTTAGGAATAGCAGACAAGGAAAACTGAAGCATCTGAAAAGTGGTGCTGTAGAACGATGCTGAAAATTGACGGATAAAGTACGAAATGAACGAGTTTTGGAAATGATGGGTGAGGAAAGAAGTTTGTGGAAGAGTCTTACAGAAAGAACAGACAGGATGGTAGGTCATATTTTGAGACAAGAGGAATTGGTTAATTTGTTGGTGCAGGGAACAGTCAAAAGTAAGAGCTGAGAACGTGGGTTGTAAGGGATATGTAGAAATAAAGAGGTTAGCACATGATTGGAAGGGACGGAGGATGATTCCAGCAATCCAGCCAAAAGACTGATAACAGCAAAAAAAAAAAAAAAAAAAAAACAAAAAATCCTTAGGTAAGCTGTAAAAATATAGGTTGGCAACACTAGTGTGGTAGTGCAGAGAGAAATGTAGTGGAGACAAAACTTGTGTTACATATTAAAAAAATAAACTCGGCACCGCTGTTTCTTTACTGAATTTGTTTTTTTCTTCATCAGAGAAACAATATATTTGATAAATTACAGTTTTATCTACGGGACCTACAATTTACATGTGCGTTTTAATTCTTATTGAATTATATAATGTCTTACATAATGATTCATAAATGTACCTATATTCATCCTCTATGCAAGTACCACATACACTAGTACCAGCACTACCAACACTAGTTCGGTCGGAAACATAATTTTCTGTTCCTTCTTTTGTCTCCTCTAGATCCATAACTTAAGAGATAGTTGCATTTTCTTTTCCTCGTTTCTCTTGTATTGATTGTTTGTATTTTTCTTTTACAGTTTTGTATGCGGTTTGACATTCTTTGTTCTACTGAATCAAAAAAACATAGTATTTATAAAAATTAAGATAAGTATTTAAAATAAACTCTAAAATAGTCAAATTAAATGATAACTGCCTTAAAAATTTGAGATTTAGTATTTATGAAACAAAATATGTCCCAGAAAAACGTGTTTTTTTATGATTTTTTTTTTTCAAGTCAGTAAAAAACCGTTTTTTTGCAACACTAGTCAAGACTGTGAGAAATCAGCTGAACGACTCATGATGGTTATGTATAAGGATACGTTTACATCTGACACAAATTCAGAACACGTATCGGGATTTGTATTAGAACTTAAGCCATCAGCATACACAACAATCAAACCCTGTTGTCGTATTGAAAAGTCATTATTTTAATTTGAATTGTGCAAGCACTGAAAATTTCGTTCGATGAGGAAAATTTATTTCTGTGTTTACATGCTAGAAAAAACTTAAGAAAACGTAAATGTCGGAAAAACAATTTTCATCTCGAGGAGAAACTCGTAGTACTGGGCTAGGATAGCGGTCAGAAACGCTGGGAATGAAACTCTATTTGCGGATGAGCACTTTCTCGCTTAAGGTTCAAATTTTTCTCATGTGCAAACATTGAGGACGAAATGAAGGGATTTGAAAGTTTTTTTTTTGTGAATTATAATAATATGAAAGTAACAAAATAATCTATTTTTTTTCAAGTATCCAATTTAAAATAAAATATAAACAATTTTATATCATTTAAAAGTTCACGCGATTGAGCATCTGTGTCATAACTATCGAAATAACTATGACAGTGTAACACAAACTGCAAAACCAACATCCCATGTATTGAAAGAAAATTGGAAGATGGCTAGCAGAATGGCGTTTGTACGGCAATCTGATCACTTAGAAATAAACTGAAAAGAGGTAACATCAACAGGAAATGCTCTCCTCAGAGACAAAATGTCCATAATGAAGATGTTTAATACTCCGAAGTGTCAATGGGTACTGTAATGCGGTTTAGAACATTCATCACTACTTACTAAGGTGCAAGCATACCTGATACAAAACCTATCTACACCAAGTAAGGAGGCGATAAAAGCAATCCAAAAATTTGTCGGATAAACCAAATGTAGAGTATAATACTCAATTGAGCCGTAAAGATAGTTACTGGTTAAACTAGCAAGATGGCTATAGGTTAGAAAAAAAAGTGACATATAGTAAATGATGCGGTTATTGGATTCGTCAATGTGCCCCACCAGTGATATTGTGGTGAATATATATCTGATTCCTGCTGAGTTGCAAGATACATCGATTAAACAAGGAAACAGCTGCTAGAATATAATGTATCTAAAGCTATTTCTCCCACTGCCGAAAAAGAAACTGTTCAAAATATTATCCACTAAACTAAAAGTGCAGTTTAAATAATAATAAATTAAAACACTTTTTAATATACCGTGTTTTTATATCGGACTAAAAAGTATAAAATAATTTCTCTAGTCCTTATGAAGGATAAAGCCACATAAAAATTTCTAACTTCTTCTAAATTATCCTGAAAATTTATACTTGGAAATTTTTGATAGCTATTAAAATACTTGTAAAAAACACTGGGCGTATGCAGCAGATAATTGATGCATTAATAGCTCTATTAACAATTTTATTCCGTGGTTCGGATTCCACTTTAAACTGTAGGTCCCAGAGGAAAGGAACTGGCCGTCCTACCTCTGACACAATGGCTTAGTATGCCTCATTCGGGAGGATCCAACCAACCTTCGGGTTGTGGACTAAGTCGTCAAGTCAACAATTTTATTGCACTGCAAGTAATGTAAACTGACAAATAAGTTCTTTAATTCATAGCTACTCTCTACACTTCTTATACTTGTGTATTCCATGGACTTGTATTCAAACAAAATTCCAATAGAAAAAAGCACTATTAGTTCTTCCAGGAATTCTTCAGGCAGCATTTCCAATTTTTCTTTCCATAAAAATATTATTCAGACTACTGCAAACATTTTTAAAAAATTAGCCTAATCGGTTCCTAGAAAATGTACTTTCAGTCGTTACAGAATTTTCCTATTTTTGGTGTAACTTTTCCCATTTTTCTTTGTCTGAAAACCTTAGTCAGACTATTAAAGACATTTAAAAAATAGCTAAATTGGTCCATAAAAAAAATTACTTTCAGTTTTCCCGAATTTTCCAATTTTTCCTTCTTTAAAAATCTTATTCGGACTATTACGCACATTTAAAAAAAAGTTAGCCAAACTGGTACACAGAAAAAAAGACTTTCAGTTTTCTCCGGGTAACTTTTCCAATTTTTCATTAACTGAAAACCTTATTCGGATTATTACGAACATTAAAAAAAAAAAAAAAAAAAAAAAAAAAAAAAAAAAAAAAAATGCAAATCGGTACACAGAAAAAAAACTTTCATTTTGCTCCGAATATTCCAATTTTCCGGGCAACTTTTGAAATTATTCATTAATTAAAAACCTTATTTGGACTATTAGGAACATTTTAAAAAATTAGCCTAATCGGTCCTTAGAAAAGAGTCCGTATTTTCCGAATTTTCAAATTTTCTGGACAACTTTTCCCATTTTCATGCACTGGCATCCAGTTCTGAGTTATGGTCAAAATTTCAAGTCTCTAGCTCATCGAGAAGTTAGTTTAAAATCAATTACAAATATTTTAAAAATTAAATGCATCTACTACGATTCTATTGGCTGTATAATCCTATAACTGTCTCCCCGGAATCTACGACCCTACACAACTTTTTATCTAACTAGTAACCCTTTACTATCGCAGACCAAGTTTTAAGCAATTCAAAAATATGCTGATTTTCTTTTTACTTGTTCTTTGGAAATATCCTTCCACAATGAGAAACAAATGGCTTTTAAGACTAGCTCTTACTTTATAATTATAATATAATATCGTCAATCTCTCCTTCGTTTTGTTTTCTATTTGTTTCTATTTTGTTTGTTATACTCTACTTGGCTTTATTTCTTGTTACTTTTATTTCGAAAGTTCTATCAGTTATATGACCGCAACTAAACTTTCCAAGTTTAACACACCCTAGTTCCGCAGCTTCTAAGATATTACAAATTACTCAACCAACGAAGTCTTCGCGGATGTACCGGCGGATTATGTTGCAAAAAAAAAAAAAAAAAAAAAAAAAAAAAAAAAAAAAAAAAAAAAAAAAAAAAAAAAAACACAATAAAAACCACGATATTTTGACGACTAGCTGTCGTGTTTTTGCAGCACAATCCGGCGGCACATCCGCGAAGACCTCACTGCAGTCACACACCGCGAAAGTCTCCGTTCTTACTCAACACAACTTTTAGGAACACGTAACATTTCTACAAATCATCATTTTACTTAAGATCCAATTATTACCACAAATTTAGCAGCTTCCTTCTAGCAGCCATCTTACACACGTTTCTCCCTCTCCTTTAATAATCATGTACATCGTCCTCTCTTTGATCTCTGGTCTGCTGCACCAGGTTTATTCTTTGCTTCCAAAACTGTCAGTCATCATCATCATCATTAGAAGTTACCGCTTTTGCGGGTCATCCTGCAGATCCTCTTCCAAGTCTGGCTGTCTTTCCAAGGTGTTCCCTCCATCACTTTCCTCCAAACGACTCCCGTATCCTCTACGTCTTTCTTCACTTGGTCCATCCATCTTGCCCGAGGTCTTCCAACTGGTCTCCTTCCCTTTGGCTTCCTCCCCTCCTCCATCTATATATTTTAATACGCTAAGCGAAAACTTATGATACATTTTTAAGAATATTGCGCGCACGGAGAAGTGTGAGATTTGGCATAGTTAAAGTTTATATGGAGAAGAAGTACAGAAAGCTAAAATCTGTGTATAATATATATTACAGATATATCAAATTGAATAAAAAATTCGCTGTTTACATTAAAAAAAAAAAATGGTAAGCGAATCTGCCGATGTCTGTGATCTTAGTCAGCAGTAAAGAAGTACAATAAGCATAGTTAATACATGTTACAAATAGATTATTCAAATCAAAAATTAATTTGCGAACGTGTGTGTGCGTGAAATAGGATCGGAGTCAACGTTCTTACGTGAATTCCCCGCATTGAGACACTCTGTGGTCTTTGGTAAAACGAAATACTCGGATAAAGTGGAGATTAATCTTTGAAGTTATAAAAGGAATACTTTGAAAAGGAATGTAGTGATTCTGCCAGATACTATTTGGTCATTTGATTATTTAAAATGTTAAACTTTGGTTAAGTGTCTTTTGATTTTTTAATTTCAGTAATTTCATGAGAGAGAGAAGAAATAAGGAATACATATTTGCGTGAAATTCAAAATGATAATAGACCAAATTTAAATAGCAAACACATAAAAAGACGAAATTATTTTGATATATACATTTAAATGCGCACTGAATGTCATTCCACGAAATTTTTAGTTTCGAATTTACAATGGAGGCTTCGCAATGAAAAACATTTCGATTCAGAAGTCACTTCAGGTGAAAGGACTGCATTTACTTCATGTTTCATAAAGCTAAAGCAGTTTTCCGGCCTTAAGTCAAAATGAATATTTTAAATTCAAATGAACCATCGATAAATACATTTCATCATTTGATATGTTTAGATTAGAAGCTCAAATTTAGCATACAGTCACGCTTGGAGTGTATCGTTTTAATTTTATAGGTAATGCAGAGAATTAAGCCAAACAACACATGCTAATAACGTATTGGTAACAGCTAACGACGTCAGGGTGTACAGTATGTAACATATCTATGCTCGCACCAAACGCAATAGAACAAATTCAAATAATCATTATTACTCTTTCATGAAAGAAACTAAACAACTTAATTAATTACGGTCGAATTTCGACCGCTGGGCGATCACTAGTCCTCATAACATGTCCAAACCACTGTAGTCTTTTCCTCCTTAACATCTCTTCTAATGCTTCCATTTGTAGTCTCTCCCTGATGTTTTCATTTATAATTTTGTCTTTCCTCGTGACATTCTCTATTCCTCTCAGAAACCTCATCTCTGCCGCCTGCAATATGCTAATCTCTCTTTTTGCCCATGCCCATGTTTCAGAACCGTCAGTATGGGCTGGTTAAATACTTTATAGAGCAGAATTTTCCTTCCCTATATTCCACCTCCAGATTACATCCTTTATCTGCTGATACAAATGTCCGCTCTTCCTTACACTCTGACTTATTTCTTCCTCCATTTTTCTTTTGCTTCCCAGATACACAAATGATTCTACCCATTCCAATTTCTTGCCGTCGAGTAACACATCCTTCGAAGGGCCAGTGTTTCTAGTTATCTTCATTATTTTGGTCTTTTCAGCACTAATCTCCAGGCCATGTTTATCCATTGCAGTCCACCATTTCTGTAATTCTCTTTCCAGATCCTGCTCTGTCTCCTCCCATATTATGACGTCATCAGCATATGCTATCACCTTCAGCTCTGTTGGATCTCTGTGTCCCTGGACTTCAGCTATTATTACATCTAATACGACTTTAAACAGGACAGGTGACAACACACTTCCTTGTCTTACTCCTCTTTCCGTGTGAAACCATTCTGAATGTTTACTGTCTATGCACACGCAATTCTCACACTTCTCATAGATTTTCTTTATTAATATCACAATCCCTTCAGTAATATATAATATTCACAATCATAATCATATTTATTATTTCTATAAAGTGATTTTTTTCTTTTTTTGTCACAAGCCATTATTTTCCTTCATTCCTAACCGAAATCGATAACTGAGGTATTATCTTAGAGATTAACATTTCCGTTTTGTTTACATCATATATTAAGAAAGAAAATTTTCTGAATTCGACCGTAAAAAGGGCAAAATTGTCATTGTTTCTGTAAATTAATTTTTATCATTTATCTCCCTTGATATCTAACCGAAATAGATAAATGAGGTATCATATAAAGATTATGGTCTCTAGTTTGGTCGTATCATATCTTAAGAAAGGAATTTTTCGGAATTCGGCTGTTTAAGGTCGAAAGAAACAATTATTTCCATAACGTTTTTTTTTTTTTTGTTGCGAGCCATTTACCTCCCTTGACACCTAACCTAAATCTATAAATGAGTTATGATTTAAAAACCCCAGGGGTAAGAACTAAATTTTTCGGAATTTGACCCATAAAGGGCAAAAGTATTTTTTTATTTATTTTTATTTTTATGGCTTTAGCCAAAGGCTAATACAGCCAATAACCTTATACAAATATTCGAATGAATTTTAAATTACACCTTTAGTACATTTTAACATACAGGGAAATTATCTTGACCGATTTCTTGCTCGGAACTGAGAGATATTGCATCAGAGAAGTTATATCAGTTATATTTAGTCCATCTTCTAGCAGTTGTTTCCTCGCTGATTGATGTTGCTTGCAGCTCAGCATGAAGTGATAAATATCCTCTACAGAATCACACGATAGGCACATCGGCGAATCCACCAACCGCATGACGTATTTTTTGTCACGTAATAAAGTGTGTCCTGTCCTAAGTCTGTTCATTAGAGTAATTTCTTTCCTGTTCAGTTCTAGTTGACCGTACCATGGCTTGCTTACTTTGTTGTTGCAGATGGCTCGATACCAAAGACCCTGGCAGTCGGCAAGCCATCTCTTCTCCCATTCAGTCTTCACAATGTCGGTAACAATGGCCTTGAAGTCTGTGTAGGGTACCGAAACTTTTTCTGTTTCTGCAGCAGTAAGGTGGCGACGTGCTGTTCTATCTGCTGCCTCATTTCCCGACACCCCAACATGGCTCGGTACCCTCTGGAACTGCACTTGTATTCCTTCTACCGATAACTTCTGAAGTTCCCTGGCTATGTCATAGACCAGTGGTTCCCAATTATTTTTTTCCGAGTACCACTGCAAGAAGGAGCTCAACCGCGCGTACCCCTTACAGCTTAAATGATAAATAAATGAATTCGTTCATCCCAGTAGAGTGCTTCTCACAACCACAGGATTACAATAATATAATTGACACAAACACAGTTTATATTAAAATATATTTGGGTGATAGTAATGTTTCTTTTTACTGATAAAAGTGGATTTTTTTCAATTATTTTAGTGATCACCTTAGCCAAGAGACTACCGCGCGTACCCCCTGAAGAAACCTCACGTACCCCTGGGGGTACGCTTAACACTAATTGGGAAACACTGTCATAGACTAAATAGTTCTGGCATCTTCCTTTTGATACTTCCATTATTGCCTGTAGGGCACTTCTAGAATCTGTACAGATCACTATATTTGACTGAGCTGTCGAATGAATGTATTGCAGCGCTTTTAGAATGGCATAAAGCTCTGATGAGAACGTCGAAAACTGGCTTGGTAACCTGAAGGCTTCGTGAACGCAGTACAAATGCAGCAGCGGAAGCCTTTCCTTTTTCCTTTGAGCCGTCTGTAAATATTTTGTGCCACGCCTTCCATCTCGAGTTCAGTGCTTGTAATGTGAGACCCTTCAGTTCCTCATCACTGTGATCTTTTTTCACTAATCGGTCTGTCATAAGGTAAATGTGGACTAGAGGGGATAGATCTGACCGTTGCCATAGTTCTTCCTCACTGTAGAAGTCATTGATATCTGAACTGTAGATGGCCCACTGTGCTGTTGCTTGAAAGAAATTCACAAGTGGAGGTGTTTTTTCGATACTTAGATAGGTTCCAAGATTGCTCATGAGCAAGAAGCTGCACTTTTCTTATTAGAGGATGTCGTTTGATGGAACAAACTCTTATCCAAAAATTCATTCCAATTTTCTTTCTTCTTAGGTCTAATGGAAGAGTTGCTGTTTCTACCTCCATCGCAGCAACGGGAGTAGTTTTAAGGAAAGCGCCTACCACCCTTAAAGCTGCCGATTGGATGATGTCTAACTTTCTGAGGGTTGAAATTGACGCAGTTTCGTAGAGAAATCCCCCATATTCGAGTCTGCTCCTCAGTAAGCTATAATAAATGTTTCTCAGGAGTCTGGGATCCGTGCCCCAGCTCAGAGCTGCTAGGGCCTTGAGGATATTTATTCGCTGAAGGGATGATTGTTTTAGTTCTGCTATATGTCTTCGCCATGAGAGTTTAGTGTCTAACCACATCCCCAGAAACTTTAGTTCGGAGACTACTTCCATAGTATATCAACCTATTGTAATTTTAGTCATTATTCTGAAATTGTCTTTGTGAGAATACACATAACTTGCTTTTATCTACCGAAAGCTCTAGGCCTCTATCTTTCAGACAGATTTGTACTTCATTTACCCTATCGTACGTATGAGACAGTTCAGAGCTAAGCAGTAGCACATATCACAGAGATATTAATAAACTGCTTCACTGGCGTCGTCTTCGGTTTATGTACCTATTATACTAAACACATAAACAATTGAAACAAATGAGGCGCTTCGTATTTCATAATGTTACAAATCACTAACCTTACTATTCATCGTATTCGCAAAATTTTCACACGAGTCATCTAGTTTATGATACACGAGTATATAACTAACCACATTTTTATACATTTGTAGGGTGGCGCGACTGCGGCCTCTATAGGCGCTCGGATTATCTTGTAATGAAACACAATAAGGCGACAGTTTAGCCGTCAGCGCTTCAAGTAACAACGTGTAAGAATTTTGTCGTGTGGAGACGGAGATGCTCTGGTGTATCAGGGAGAGAGCGGGACGAGAGATCGTAATAAACCCGGCCGAGGCGAATTTCACGGGCTGCCAACCGAGCGAATCACAACTCAGCGCAAGGGGAGAGAAATGTGGTTACGGCAAAGCTCCATCATTTGCAGCCATCACAAGATTCTCTCACTTTGTTCCCATATTAACACAAAACGTAAAAAAAAGAAAAATAAGCTATTAACTACATTTTTCAATGTCTCTGGTGAAATAAAAAATCTGTTGGTACATCGCAATCACCGTACGTTATCTGCAGAATAATCTATGCATGTAATAAGGTTGTAATCGGACGAAAACTTGTAAATTTTTTATATTTCTGAAAAAAAAAGAAAAGAAAAACAGTATGGTACACAGAAAAGAAATCATGTTTTTTTTTTTTAAGTTGTATATATTGTAACAGTCCTCAGACTTATTTTAAGAATTATGTCTAGCAAGATGGAAGTTCATTAATTGCCGATTTGTATATTTTTCGTATGATTGATTGTGTATATTCGTCATGTAAATGAACGTTGTATAGAGATAAACTGTGTAAATGATATGTAATACTATCAAGGACAGTATTTCGAATGAAGCATTGATTAAAAGTTTGTAATTGTCACTGTTGATGTGGACCATGATGTTTGGAGGGCTGTTCTCAACGGTTTGGACTGGTTTATGTGTAAATACTTGCAAATATCTTTAATTCTCCTTTACGGGTGTTTCATAATGATTCTAATGGTTTTAGTGTGTTTTTGATTCTTGGCCGCATTATCAACACGCTGTTCAGAGACCAAAAGCGAGTGATAAGAATTATGTGAGGGGTTAGCAATAGAATTTCATGTAGAGAGCTTTTCAAGAAGTTAGGGATTTTAACTTTGGTGGCTGAGTATATATACACATTAATGTCCGTTGTAATCACAAATTAAACTGTGTTTGAAACAAATAGTAAAATACACAATTATAGCAGTACAAGTAAAAATGATCTGCACAAGGATTTCAAGTCGTTATCATTTGTTCAAAAAGGGGTCCAATATTCAGGGATACATATCTTCAATAAGCTCCCAAAAAAATTAAATGTCTAGCAGATGATGGAAAAAATTGAAAGAATTTTTAATTAACTCCTTCTACTCTGTCAAAGAATTTATTTCTAAGGTATCTGCAAAATAACTGGCAGTAGTTTGTGTAAATGTAGCTGACAAACTTAATGTGCCATGTATGCTATGACTGTACATCATCTGGTGTATGTATTATTTTGTTATGCAAATGTTTAACTGTAAATTGCCAACTTTCCACATTCCACAGAGCCAGTCTCTTATTTTGGGATGAACGTATTGTATTGTAGAAAAATATTAATATTATACTATATTCATACCAGTATTCATTTTATTCACCATTAGTCAATACAGTATTGAAATAAGCTTCGTCATATACACATTACAATTATATACACATATTAATGCAATTAATTATAGAAGTTTAATAAAGTTAGAAAATTTAGATTATAACAAATAATTCTTTAGCTTTGTATGTACATGTAGCAGCGATAAATTCCTCAGTGCTAATTTTGAATTTATTGGTGTTTTACGGATAACAGTGAAAGAATTTAAAATTAAAATTCGTAAAGCGCAAAAATGTGAGGGTGAGCAGATTAAACTCAAAGAACTTAGAGTGGCTCGGTAGCTCATTGTCTAAAGCGCTTGCTTTCAAGCATTCGAAGTCCGGTACATTGTCCAATCCCAGCGGATGCAGGAATTTTAAGAGTCGTGTTTGATCTTTTGAGCCACGCCGGGACGTTCCGTGATTCTGATTCCACGTTGAACTGCAGGTCCAGACACGACAGAGGTGGAATACGCGGCAAGTTGAATCTCTGTCGCCAGGTCACAAGACCTACGAATTTCCTTTAGCAAGCATCCATTTTTGTTAGTTCTACTGTTATTCAAGTAATTAAAAATATTACGTGAGATTTAGCCGGAACCCCGTCCCCCCCACCTTATTTCACCTCATGTAGTTAATTGTCGTCTCCTTAAGAAGAAAAGAGAAAACAGCTTGTAGGAAAACTGCCACCACAGCATGCAGTTAGGTATCTCGTTTAAATGAAATAATTAGTCCCGGAAGATTCATTTACAACTTCCTTTAAGACATCAGACTCCAAAGATACTAGGTGCAAATCTAAACAAATGTTCCAGAGATTATAACTTTCAACACGAAAACTCAAACTAACTTTCAAAAACTACTACTCAATCTCGTCCCTGCCTAACGCTTATACAACCTTCACAGAAAATTCCAGAATAATTCAAATACTTCCGACAGACGTTTCTAGAATTCTAGCAATACTTAAACAATTAAAATCACATTAAAACAATCATAATTAATTGAAAATTATTCACAATCGTTACGAAACGCACAGAAATGAACATTAAAGATATTTACACACAAAATTATCCACATAAATCATTTTAAACCTTCGCAAATTGTACTCTAAACATCGTAGCTGACCTCAATACTTGGAATTACAAACTTTTTAAGGCCCATTTAGACGACCCGTTCCCGATAACCCTGTCCAGTTCCCGTTCCCGATCTCACTTTCCTCCCGTAGACAGTGTGTTGCCTTTAGACGACCCGTCTGCCGGCCCGATCTGGTTGCTACAGCACTGGCATCCTACAACCACTTGTATATCCCGTCTTACTCTGAAATTTGTACGTTCTATTTACTAGTAATCACGACCGGATTAAGACAGCGCGGGGCCCGTAGCAAATGTGAAGAAAGGGACCCAGAGACCCCCTAGGAGGCGCGAGGCCCGTAGCATTTGATTTGCTAATTCCTGCTACATGGCTAATCCAGTACTGATAGTAGTAATACTACTAATAAAATTAGAAAGTTACAAATTTTCTCTAATGTTCTAATATTTAAATTAAATATGTATGGCCCCATACTTATCAAAACCACAGATTCTTGGTGTAACCCTGACTGCTTGACATTGTGCGAAACGACTAGGAAAAAGAAAAAGTCTTGTGCCAAGCAATCATATTTACAAAAGGCATACGTTCAGTCACAGTTTTAGATGTTGTTCGATGGTGAAGAATTTGGGAATTTCTAGCGGATGACACATAAAATGCCTCATTTCTCGCGTCTTTTTATGATGGAGGGTGTAAGATATCTTATAAATTTTGTAACTGCGTGACAAAATTTGTTCTTAGAACCACGAGTTAGATTAAATAGTATTGTATACCATTTCGATAGTCAGTTTCTATTTTAATTCAAGCTAGAAAGCAGGCCTTTACAGTTTTGAGATTGTATTTTCTATTGCAACATTCTCAAGCATTTTCCTGGAGTAATATTTCGAAAATTCTTAATAAATCGTAGAAAGCATTTAGAGACTTCAAGTTCACACAGTGATCATTTTTGAATATGTAAATTTCATTAAAGCCACTTTCAAGTCGATATCTTAAATAACTTCTGAAACATTAATAACTTACATTCTGTTTTTGAATTACGAATTTTTATTTCATGACTTAGATAACAGCAAACATGCTTTCCTTAATAGTAAACTAAACAGTGTGTAACAGCCCTAATACCTGTATTTTGAATAGTATTGGACTGTGTGAAATATTTGTAGTGAGCCAAAGTTTGCTTGAAAGTGATTTGATATGTTTATTTTGTAAATTCTTGTAAATAAGTGTATATAGACTTTGTTTTAGGTAAGAAAATTATTTAAAGACCATTTAATATGTTTAAGAACCGAATGGTGCAAGAGAATTTCTTAAAAGTTTGTGATTCCATGTATTACTGTAATTTACGATGTCTACAGGACGATTTTCTACCGTTTGAAAGGATTTCTGTAAATAATTTTGTATTCAAGTATCTCTAATTACCATTTCTAATCATTTTGTAATGTTATTAATTAATTTTGTATCAATTCCGATTGTTTTTAATATGTTTGATTGTTTGAGTGATTGTTAATGATCGAGAAATATCGGGCGGATGCCTTTGAAGAATTCTCGTAATTTCGATAGACTCTATATAAACAGATCGCCTGGACAGAGAGTTTTAGTTTGCATTAAGTATTAATTCAGAGTTACAGAGACATTCATGCAAGTTTTCATTCAGTTTTCGATTCAAGTATTCAGTATTGCATCTTTGGATTGTAACAACTATGCTTGTGAATGTCGCAGACTTGTTTTGATTTGTTCAAAATAAACGAACATCTTCACATAACCTTGTTTTTTGGTGGACTTTATTAATTAATTAAAGCAGTAAAATTAACCACCCAAAGAACCTTAACAAGTGGCTCTTTAAAAATAAAATTTGTTTCAGTTTAGTAGCTGTAATTTTATGAACGTTATTAACAGGTCTTAGTAATAGCAGTAAAATGATTTTTTTACTGCGAAACTATTAAAGTTACAGAATTTTTTTATAAGGATTAAAGTTGACGTATTTTATAATATCTAACGATTCCCAAAATTGCAGAACATTTTTATTGTAAAGGTCAAAATATTTGATACTAGCTCTCAAGCGTGAGATTTGATATCTGATACGTTTTCCAGCAGATTCTCGTGTGAGGCGGAAGTCTTACAGTTTCCCACGGTCAGAATACCGCCCAGAATTTTCCTTTTTCCCAGTCGGCCAGCCAAGCACTATTGCAAAGCTAGAACTGAAATACATCCATGGTTATCCACGGTCATAGCTCAGAATGAAGTTTACGCGCATAGGGTTGCTAACTTTACTTTAATACAAAAATAAAGTATCATAGATTTTTTTTGTCCGGTATACGTTATTCTAACTATAAAGTATGCGGAAATATTTTGTTTTTGGTAAACTATACAATTCAATTATTTCCAAACGACATGTTAATGCTTATGATGGAACGAAATAAATGCAATATGGTGGGAAGAGAGAAACAGAGCTTACTTAAAATTAACAAAACGATTTTTCATTTATTTATAATACTAAATTTAGAATTTGGTTCCAGCTCTATCGCTTTGGAATGAAACGAAAAATTAATAGCTAGTCCCGTAAGCCCGAAAATATATGTATAATTTATATGTTATTTATATGTAATAAATAACTACATTGGTAAACATGGGATGAAGATAAATGCAAAGAAGAGTCTGCTTATTAGATACACAAATCAAAAACAAAAGGTTTATTATGAATATAAGGTGGGGAAAGAATTGCTTGCTGAAGACTTGAAATGTAAATATCTTGGCATTACTTTTGATAACAAGCTTAACTGGGCTGGACACATTGGACAGGTGGTAGGAAAAGGTTTCAAAGTTCTGCACTTGTTGGAGAGAATGATGATGGGATGTATGGGAGAAGTAAAGGAATTGGGTTACAAAACTTTGGTCAGACCATTGCTCGAATATGGTAGTGTAGTATGGGACCCTCATTTTATGTATCAAATACGTGAGTTGGAGAGGGTGCAAAGAAGGGCTGCTAGATTTGTTTCTGGAAATTATCGCAGAATGCAATCAGTGACGGATATGATAAAGGAGCTGAAATGGGATTCATTGCAAGACGAGGAGGATGAGGAGGGTCATGGGAGTGTACAGGGCGCATACTGGCGATGAGGCATGGAAAGATATTGCAAGTAGTGCATGGAAGGGAAAAGTAGTGCATGGAAGGGAAAAGATGACCATGACCACAAGCTGGCACTCGATTTCAGGCACAAGGGTGTTGGAAGATTCTCTTTTTTACGTAAGGGTGTCAGGGATTGGAATGAGTTACCAAGAGAAATGATGAATAATTTACCGAAAACTTTGAAAGAATTTAAAGATAAAATTTGTAGAGGGCAAATGTAGGTGGGTGCACGATAGGGGAAAGTTGGGTGTGTAGGTAAATTGCCACCGGAGCCTGTGCTCCATTGCAATTAAATTAAATTAAATTAAATTTAGAAAATACTTTTTTTCCTGTCTTATACTTTTTATTTTACTCTTTAAAAGACAAAAATACTTTTTTTTTTTTCTAAATTAGTTGGCAAATAATAGAAAACGGTTAACCAGGCAGTGTGGGCACAACCGGGCGAGGCTTTACACGGCCAGTTTTCAGGGCAGAGTGGTGGGGCCCCGACTTACCCCCACCCTTTTGCCCTGAATCGGATGGAATTTCCACCCGACTTCCCTGCCTGGTCTCGCGGCAAAAACGTGACCAGGAGCTCACTTTAGACGACCCGTTTTCAGGGCCGAAGGGGCGTGGCCACGATTTAGGGAGACAGGTCGGGTCGTCTAAAGGGGCCTTAATCAATGTTTCATGCATAGTACTGTTGTTGAGGATATTAAATAGTGTTTACATACTTTCTTTCCATAAAACAATGTTCATTTAGATAAATTCACAATTAATACAAAACCATATTCACTCAACTTCCAGCTTGCTACAAATAATTCTTAAAATACAATTTCATGAAAGATCTGGGTCTCAGAGCAGTTATAATGCCCTACGCCACATTTAAATTACACGGAAACAAACCCTCAATAACTTTGAATTTTTATTTTTTGTTCCATCATTTGTGGAGACTTTTGACGAACAAACATAAAAGTTTCAGCTGCCCCGTGTGCCAACTGTGGTTCCGATTTCAGTGCCCGTTAGTTCATGCCGTCAGGATATGTTTAATGAGACTAACGAGTACAAACGAAATCCAGCATTGCTTCCCTATTGATAGATTTGGGTATATAGATGGATTAAATGAACACAATTAAATACTTCATTTATATTTTGTATTTAGTCAAAATTAGTTATTTACATATACATTATTATATTTACTTTTTGGATTATAAGAATTCTAATTACTGTTTCACTGAATTTTATTTTAATTGCTACGCACTTCGGTATACAATATTATTGAGATTCTATTTGGCATCCGTAAAGTCAAATCCTACACGGGAGTATGCAATAGAGTATATAAATAAAAATGAAAGGCTATTCGTTGGTAAACTCATCACTTGACAACGGCTGGAACAATTTGAATAATTTTCTTTTAAATCTTCATAATAGTCCAAATAAGGCTTTTAAGGAAAGAAAAATTGGAAAACTTGCCGAGAAAAAGAGAAATTCTGGAAAAACTGAATTTTTCTATTAGATTTTTGTACGAACGCAATACTATAAACTCATGCTTCGAACGATTGATTTGCGTCATTCTTTTTCTGTTTTGTTCCTTATGCTCTTATTATGAAAATAAATCAATTAAATGTTTTGTATATAAACAAAAAAACTGAAAGATCTGGCGAAAAAACTGAAAAAAAACCGCGCATTCCAGTCCTAATTGTTATTTTTGTATTGTTTTGCGAAATTAACAACAAATATAGTTACTTTATTTCTATTTCATTGATATTAATTGATATTGAACAAGGTATCACCTCACTTAGGCATGACAGCGACCAATCGTCAGATGCACGGGACATTTAATCAAGAGTTGAAACACTAAAAAAGATATGATTGTGATCAGGGGCGGATCCAGGATTTTGGTTTGGGGGGGAGGCTAGAGCGGACTTTGGTTTGGGGGGGGCTTGGCTTGAATGAAATTTGATTCAGAGGGCTTGCCTTCAGTGGATTTTGGTGGTTTTTTGGGGGGGGGGGCTTGAGTTGGCCCTTAGGGTAGTCTTTATAGCCTTCTCGGGCCTCAAATCCGTAGAGAGAGAGATAGAGAGAAAAAAAGGTCTCAAAAATTACAGTGTCGGGGGTGGACCTAGATACTTTTTGGGGGGGGCCTGAACCCCCTAGCTCCCCCTGGATACGCCCCTGATCAGGGCCGCATTTAGGCTTTGTGGGCCCCTAGGCTATACATGTGGTGCGGACCCCCCTTGTCGGCAGTTTTTGAAATTCGGACCAAATAAGTTTATGGGCGGGGGTCCAGGGTTGTGGTGTGGGCCCCCTCTTTGTGGTGCGGGCCCCCCTTTGTGGCGCGGGCCCCTAGGCTACAGCCTATGTAGCCTATGCTTAAATGCGGCCCTGCCCCTGATTGTGATGCATTGAGAGAATCAGTCCGAACAAATGTTCCGCTGTTGAATCGGCAGCAAAAATATGCTCATGAAAGTTGTGAACGTTGGAACCAGAGGGATTTTCTTCATGGATGCTTCCGGTGGAAGTGGAAATCTTTTTTGATCTCATTGATGTTGGCAACGATTCGCTCGCAGAATGAAATTGCATTTGCACTTGCTTCATCTCGAATTGCAGCTACGTGGTTTGAAGGCAGTGAAACAGATCATTCAGCATTAAAGTTGCCGTTGAATATGCAAATCAATGAAACTCCAACGTGCAACCTTTCGAAGAATTGTGTGATGGCCAAAGTTCTGCAGCACTGCAAATTGATCGTTTGGGATGAATATACGATGGCACATAAAAAGTCATTGGAGGCATTAGACCGAACGATGCAATATCTACGAAACAATCAAAACCGGTTTGGTGATGCTATGGTCGAAGTATAAATAAAACACCTTGAGATTCATTGAGATTTAAAACGTAATTGAAGAAAACAAATAATTTGCTTAACATAATATTGTGACTTAATTTAATTATGATTTACATTTTGGAGCTAAACCTCATAGTTCCAAGTCAATCACATTTCAGGCACTTCAACAATTTCCAGCATTTCAGCGGTGTACTGCCGATAGAATTCATCTCGCATGTAAAATTTCCCATTCGAGTACTGCTGAATGTATTCCTCCTGAAACTGAATAACCATGGACACAATCGGTAACAAATACAATAATCACTCAGAAATATGTGGTTTTTTCTCATTTTTACTTCGTTTATACATATTCAACAGCTTTTCAAAAATTCGTAAAACGATCGTAAACAAATTTATCTAAATTTGGACAGGACAACGTCTGCCGCTTGAACTAGTAAATAATAATTTTCCATGAGGTAATTTTCCCGTTTCTAATTTTCACTATATTAATCACAAAATGTTCTGCAGAAGGTTTCGACTTCTAAATTATCATGCACGTTTTTCATCAAGGAAAATTTATTAACATGTCTCCAAAAATTTGGTGCTTTTAAATACGCATTTAGTTATGAACTGGAAGAAAAGGTAAGGGCAGTCGAAAATCGCCTGCTAATAATGTTAGCGCACCACCGAATTGTTTTTCGTTTCACGTGTCTTGAAATTTTTTATCCAATGCTTTCAAAGATTTTTTAGGCGCCATTACACATTACTATCAAGATTGCTGGAGTTTTCTACTCATTCGTGATGTTTTTTCCAGATGATGTGATTCCCAATGCGATATTATTCTGTGCTCGTATAGTTGCCAGTTCCACTGAAAAATAAATGTTTTTCTCGTGTCACCTGGAAAACGCGTTTAACCAATTTTTCTTGAAAGTGAGTGACAGTTTCTTTCTAGTGATCAGATCGAGGATATCAATAGCCTTGAATTTTCTCCGGACAACCAAAAAAAAAAAAAAAAAACAAAAAAACAAAAACAAAACACACACACACTTAAATCGGTCTAGAAATTTATTAGTGTATAACGGGGACACCCACGAACATTACCTTATATATATATATATATATATACACACGAGAGGGTGCCAAAAAGAAACTGAATTATATTTTTAAAAGCTATATATTTTCAATTTTTTCACAAAATATCCTTATCCCCTTCAAAATACTCTCCATTACAACTAATACATTTGTCCCACCAGTGCTTCCACTGTTCGAAACATTTTCTGTGGTCATCTTTAGAAATGGCTGACAACTCCTCCTTCTTTTCTTTCTTGACCTCTTCAATGTTGACAAATCGGTATCCTTTTATGCCCCTTTTCATGCGTGGAAATAAGAAAAAGTCCCACAGTGCCAGGTCAGGCGAGTAAGGTGCGTGGGGCAGCGGAACCATGCCATTTAAACTGCCTAACAGAGACAGCTGTGTGTGCAGGTGCATTGTCGTGGTGGAAGAACCAGTCTTCTGTCTGCCACAAATCAGGTCCTTTTTTTTTTAAATAATGAGCATTGTTTCGATGATTGATTTGACTTGACGACATTTCTTTGGATAGGGTGACAATAATGTCTTCCATTGGCTTGACTGTTGTTTTGTTTTTGGGTCATATCCATAGCACCATGACTCATCACCAGTTATGACCTTTGACCTTTGACAGAAAACCTGGATCAATTTCTTGCTGTTGTTTCAAAGCACGACATGTTTCAACTCGATATTCTTTTTGATTGTCGATGAGAACCCGAGGAACAAACTTGGCAACAACCCTTTTCATTCCAAAATCTTCGGTTAAAATTCACTGAACCGAGCTCCAAGACAATTCACTAATCTCTGACAGTCGATCAATTGTCTGTCGACGGTCTGAGAGCACAAGTTCTCGAATTTGTTCAACATTTTCGTCGATTAGGGCAGTTGATGGACGTCCAGAATCAGGTTTTCATCAGTTACATGTCGCCATTTTTAAACCTAGCGAAACACTCGTAGAGTTTTTCGCATAGCGTCATCTTTGAAAGATGTTTTCAACATTGAAACAGTTTCAGCATCATATTTACTCAATAGAAAACGAAATTTTGCAGCTGCATGTTGTTCACTGAAACTTTCCATCACCAAAAACGAAACAATAACACAACAGCGCTAGCAAAAACAATAACTGCAGGTTAACAGAACAAGTCAGGTCAACAACACAGGCGGCAATGAACTGGCAATGAGTTGCGCTATAATCGCCTATCGGCAGAAACGCGTACTACACAAGCTCCGCCCACTCCACTGCTATTCCGGTTACTTTTGGGTGCCCGCTCGTAAATAGTTCACTGAAGTCACAATGTGAACGACTCAAGTATATTAGTGTTAACTGTATCGCTGATGGAACAGGGTGGGTTTTGTGGCCAACTCTGCGAGTGATGCTCGTGGCGGGGTTCTGGATACCGGAGACGGAAGTAATCGTGGAAAAGGTGGCCGGAATCCGGTCGTCGAGATTACTCCGCGGCAGTTGGCGCGAAAACTATGCCAATCACAGAGTGGCCAGCATTCCAGTCGGCGGTGAAAGAAACCGACGTCGACCAGACAATAGATAGTTGTCCGTCTCCTGGAATGTGAAATGAAGGCTTCACTTTGCACAGTGGAGTTGCAGATGCACGCTGTCATAATTTTTCTAAAGAATTTTCAATATCTGAGCGTTGGAATCGTTTGTCAACGCATAATATCTCTGGTGTACGGGATAGGAGGATCTTCGCTGTAGAGAATCAGATTGTTAGACAGTCTCCGAATGTGTTGGAATTTTTTTATCTCTGGTCCATAGATTCGTTTATATGTGGCAGAGATTCCCTCCTCCACCAACTTCAACCAGAGATTGTATTATACTGCTCCCTATTAGAAAAAAAAATTATTACACAACTAATGTAAGACCGCGTCCATTTTTGCGTATCGTCACTGGTCTAGAATAATTCCAGTTTTTTTAAGGTAAAAAATGATGACAGGCTGACCTGATCTGACCAAATGCGAACTTGACTTGTAATTTATCCTTAGCGTGAGGAAAATTCCTTGAGCTTGAAGAACTCAGAAGTATTAATAGTCGTACAAAACACGGACAGACGATTGCACTATCGTATATTTGTTTCAAAGGTCGTGGTTTGTAGATTCGAAATTGCTGAAATACAAACTTGACCTTAAAAGTTTATTTTTATATTTAATCTACTAGTATTGGTATTACTTTTGTCTAGCTTTGATTTATATTAAGTCGAAAATCTTCCTTCAGTATTTTGTTCATGCCATTCAGTTACATCTCAATATCCGCAGCCCTCTCTGTTAACAAGACAATGTCATCAGCAAATCGTAGCATACTGATTTTTATTCCATGAACACTTATACCACATGAAAATTTTTGTTTAACTTTCTTTATTGCTTCTTCTATATACTAGTTGAATATTAACGGGGATAGACTGCAACCTTGTCTCACACCCTTTTTAACTGATGCATGTCTCTCAAGGTTCTCTACTTTTATTATAGTCTCTTGATTCTTATATAGTTCATAAAGTATTTGATTTAATTTCAATGGAGCACATGCTCCGGTGGCAATTTCTCTAAACACCCACCTACATTTATCCTCTACAAATTTTAACTTTAAATTCCTTCAACGTTTTTGGAAAATACTCATCATTTCTCTTGGTAACTTATTCCAGTCCCTGACAACATTACCTAAAAAAGAGAATCTTCCCACACCCTTGTGCCTCAAATCGAGTGCCAGCTTGTGATCATGGTCATCTTTTCCCTTCCATGCACTACTTTTCATATCTACACCAATACCTTTCCATGCCTCATCACCAGTATACGCCTTGTACACTACCATGACCCTCTTCACCCTCCTCCTTCTATCTCAACATTTTAGACCTGACTTCTTTAAAATTTTGAACACCTTGTCCCACCTAACACTACCAAAAGCTTTTCTATATCAACAAATGCCATAAACGAATCTTTGTTTTTCTTGATCCGCCCTTCAAGTATTAAAGCCAGAATTGCTTCCCTTGTACCGCGGTTTTTTCTAAACTAACTAGCATGCATTTAAACATTGTGAGTGTGGTATTGGTGAATGCTATTGTTTTCAGCGAGGTCGGAGAGTATTTTCTCCGTAATTAGCAAGAATAGAGGAGATAACGCATTGAAGGAAAACGAGGCTGTATTGGAAAGTAACAGTAAGTTTCACTGTATTTATGTTTCTGTTTGAGTAAGTATTGAGTTACCACCAGATTAGCTTTGTTGGCGGTTATGCGAATCAGAGGACTTCGTTCTGTTTAGCTGCTCATTATTTCT
Organism: Vandiemenella viatica; assembly: GCA_031002005.1. Lineage (NCBI taxonomy): Eukaryota > Metazoa > Arthropoda > Insecta > Orthoptera > Morabidae > Vandiemenella > Vandiemenella viatica. The sequence continues at coordinate 266,514,958 of CM061919.1, forward strand.
GATTATGTTGACTAGAGACAGGATTTGTTGCAAGTTTGCATATGTATTTGCCGGTTATTGCATATTTTACCTAAAACCTATTGATGATGCATATTTTCGCTATATTTACAATATTTTTTGGTAGTGTGCCTACTCCACTATACAATTTCCTAATCTCACTGATTCACCCACCTCGATAGCTATTGGCTGGAGAACGGTGTCACGTGTCTGCCTGCGCTCGCAAAACAGCCACCAGAGATACCATTAGAAGGAATTCGTGGTTATGTCCACAGTTTAATAGCAAAGCAACTGCTACCAAATTAATTGCCATAATACATTCATTAAGTTTGCTTTTCGTAGCGTCTCATAGTTAAAAATACTGATAAATTTTGCGGATCTGTTTTTCATTAACATGTTGCTAATGAAAGAAACTTAAAAAAAACATTTAAAAATTAAATTACCCATGATCTCTACTGTAACCATGAATGAAAATTTTCATTCCGGCTTAGGTTAAATTTCAATTTAATTAAAACTGTCACTAATGTTGTTGTTCGACCAAAATTTATGTATTACGGTTTATTTGCTTTTTAAGTATTTTACTGACCACTTTCGTAAATGGTCTTTCTTCATATTCCTTGTACATGAGTTATTAGGTTATTTTAAGTGGACATCAGACCAAATATGTTACCAAATCACTATTCTGGCAATCCATTTCTTCCGAGTTGCTCAACTGTTTAATAATATGGAATGTGTATTAAGTTCTCTGGCCGTCACAGATATTATGACCAATGATTACATTATTGTTTGCCCAGCTTCACTAAAAAACAACGTGATGCTGTCGAATCAAACAGGAATTTTTTAAAATTTAAATTTGTATTTAAGTTTGTATTTAAGTAAGTTCGAGTACATGACCTTGAAACAATCATACGATTGCGCTATCGTCCCTTTTCGCGTTTAATACCTACCTCTATTTCTTCAAGCCCAAGAGATTTTATTCTCCCTCAAACACAGGTCAGCTTCGTATTTGGTCAGATCAGGTCAACCTGTCATAATCTTTGATCCTGAAAACTGAAACTGTTCTAGACCCGTGACGATACGCAAAAAACAGTCACGGGCTTACACTAGTTAATAAATAAAATATTACGTTTGTAATTTCCCTTGGTGACAGGAAATCTATGCGTGTGAATTCCACGTTTCTTTGGCATCGGCGAGAGCCAGGTGACTCATACCTGCGCTGAAAGACCGAACGATTTATGGAAGGTCGTAAAGTTAAAAGCTTTACACATTCAATTTAATTTAATTTAATTGCAATGGAGCACAGGCTCCGGTGGCAATTTACCTACACACCCAACTTCCCCCTATCCTACACTCACCTACATTTGCCCTCTACAAATTTTAACTTTAATTTCTTTTAACGTTTTCGGTAGGTTATTCATCATTCCCCTTGGTAACTCATTCCAATCCCTGACACCCTTACCTAAAAAAGAAAATCTTCCCACACCCTTGTGCCTGATATCGAGTGCCAGCTTGTGGTCATGGTCATCTATTCCCTTCCATGAACTACTTTATATACCTACTGCAATATCTTTCCATGCCTCATCGCCAGTATACGCCCTGTACACTCCCATGACCCTCCTCATCTTCCTCCTGTCTTGCAATGAATCCCATTCCAGCTCCTTTATCATATCTGTCACTGATTGCATTCTGCGATAATTTCCAGAAACAAATCTAGCAGCCCTTCTTTGCACCTTCTCCAACTCCTGTATTTGATACTCAAAATGTGGGTCCCATACTACACTACCATATTCGAGCAATGGTCTTACCAAAGTTTTGTAACCCAATTCCTTTACTTCTCTCGTGCATCCTCTCATCACTCTTTCCAACAAGTGCAGAGTTTTGAAACCTTTTCCTACCATCTGTCCAATGTGTCCTGCCCAGTTAAGCTTGTTATCAAATGTAATGCCAAGATATATACATTTAAAGTCTTCAGTAAGCAATTCTATCCCCACCTTATATTCATAATTTACCTTTTGTTTTTTATTTGTGTATCTAATTAGCTGACTCTTCTTTGCATTTATCTTCATCCCATGTTTACCAACCCAACTAGATATCCTGTCCAGATCAGCCTGCAACTGTTTACAGTCCTCTATCGTTTTGATCCATTTATACAGCATTATGTCATCTGCAAACAATCTAATTTCAGATAGTAAACAATCAACACAATTATTCATTAGAATAATGAATAGCAATGGTCCCAATACGCTACCCTGCGGCACTCCCATTTTTACTTCCACTTCCTTTGATACCGCATTTCCCACACTAACTTTCTGTTTTCTACCTTTTAAAAATTCTTCTACCCAGCAAATCACTTTCTCATCCACTCCAATACTTTTTACCTTATTTACTACCATTTTGTGGCTTACTCAGTCAAACGCCTTTGAAAGATCCAGCGCTACACTATCAATTTGGCCTCCCTTGTCCATTTCATCTGAGATATCTTGCATATATCCCACCAACTGAGATTCGCATGAATATCCTTGCCTGAACCCATGTTGCCTACCTGAAAACCACTTACGTTCCTCACATTCATTTCTGATGTGGTTGCATATCAATCTTTCCATTAATTTACCTACCACTGAAGTCAAACTAATTGGCCTGTAATTTTCGACTCTACTTCTCACCCCTCCTTTATGTACCGGTACTACTATCGCACTTTTCCAGTCTTGTGGTAAGCAGCAAGTATCCAGACTCAATTTAAATAATATTTCAAGATAAGGTACAATGTCACATCCGACTATCTTTAAGATGTCTGTAGTAATATTATTGCACCAGCCCCCTTAAGTTTTTTCAGCTTTCTTATTTCCTTCATGATTTCTTCAGGATGAATTTCAATGAAATTCAAAGGACAGTATAGGGACTGTGCCGAAATGAGGATTTCCTGGTACAGTAGAAAGTTGAAACTAGAGAAACGATGCTTCGGAGAAAAAGTCAGGTTGCGGAACACCTCTGTTAAGAACCAGCGAATCATACAGTGTGTTACGAACTTTTAAAAACCATAAGTTTTTTATGTTGCATGAGGAGCGCCAATGGAGATGGTGGATGACCCGCCAAACGCTGCGACTCGCTGAAATTTCCCGCCTCTGCTAAAACTGAGGAGCCTGCAAGTTTTCAACGGAGCGAACACGCGGGAGTGACGACATTCTGTTTCTGGCCAGCAAACAATCCGCACCGGCGCACCCCGGGAGATCGGAGGACAGGTCACTGCCAGCGGGGAGCCAACTCGCCAAGTGGACGTCGCCAAGTGACCTTCGCCCAGCTGACCAACAGGGTCTATGAGACTCTGTTTTATCTGCACGTCATCTGCTACGGTAAAGAACGCCGGCGATGTATAGACACTCTTGCGTCATTCAACCCTAGGCAACGCTCTGAGATGAGAATCATGCTCTAAATTGTTCAAAAGAAACTTTTAATATTCAGTTCTGTTCAATAAACCAATCAATTTTATATTCAAAGAAAATAATAGGTGTTGTAAACCCTGCTTTGAACAACTTCCTTTCCAATCAATCAGTATATCATTTTATTAGATGAAGATTTGTGTTTTTAATGGTATTTTAAAATTACAATTGCTTTGATTAAAAGTATTTCAGAATTGGAATGTCGCTGCTCTCGGATAGAGAACACTTCCATTCTTGGCGCCTACCCGGGATTAACTTTGTAAATTATCTTATTAATTAATAATGCTCATTATTTTATTCTAAATTTAATAACGTCACAAACACGACGTTACACGTTGTAGCCGGCAAAACCTACTAGCAGCAGAGCTCTTAGTCTACGACGACTCCCTGAAGAACTACGACCCACGTCTGGGAATGTAAATAAACTGATTTCATCGACAAAGAAAGCGTTTCTTAAGGCACGTTCTAGTAATACTGCCTATAAAAAAAAAATGCCAAATGTGCCTTTATCTCCGGAACCAGTGGCAACTCGATGGGCGACGTGGGTTGAAGCTGTCCTGTTTTACAGTGAACATTTCGAGGCCATTAAAGGTGTAGTAAACGACTTTGATAGTGGAGAGGCTATGACAGTTTGTCAGCACAAGGAAGCATTTGACAATTCTAGTATTGAAACCATAGCTGTGACTAGTATTCGTTTTTTTTTCCACATACCCGCGAGAGTTAAAAAGCTTGAAACTCAAGGTTTGATGTTAACTGAATCTATTTAGTTAATGAATATAATAAGCATTTCCAGAGGTATTCCCGTGTAAACTTAATGTGAAGTTTGAAAATATTTTGAACAATAGCCCAGGTTTTGACCTTTGTTGATAGTTTTAGTAATGGGCAGGTGAACTTTTTCCAGAAACAATGGCTGCTAATATAGCACCCAATTTCAAATACTGCCCAGTTCCTTTAGTGATTGTGGAACCACTTATAAAAATATTTTGAGAGATCGAGGAAACAATCTCACTACGGAATATTTGCAACAGTACGCCATTGTTTTCGTTTACAAAAATAAAAAAGTTAAATAATTTAAATAATCCTTAAATATTGAATATATAAATATTGTATTCCACTACTTTCTAATTGCATACTGATTTTGAGATAAAAAATATAAAAATTATTATTTTATTATTATGTAATGTTGCGTATTTTGACACTTTTTTGGCACTTTTCGTCCATATTTGCTTGTATATTTCGAGTTTTTTGCGTTGCGTATTATCCGGCCTCTCTAATGATGGCAATGTTGTCTTCTCGCATACAAGACGAGCAGCTATCTGCGCTGACCTCACACACTAAGGCAGTATAGCGGTCCTCAGACACAGCCTCGAATGGAATTTTATTCTAAGAATTATTTGTAGCAAGTTGGGAGATGATTAAATATGTTTTTGTATATTTTTCTTATTATTAACTGTTATTTTGTGTATATGATCATTGTTTTGTGGAGATAAATTATGTAAACGCTATGTGATATGTTAAAAAACTGTATTATACACGAAACATTGACTAAAGTTTGTAATTCTAAGATTGATGGAAGTTACGATGTTTTGGGGACAATTTGCGACGGTTTGAACTGGGTTATGTATATAATTTGGTGTGTAAATATCTTTAATTTTAATTTCTGAGCGTTACGTAATGATTGTGAATGATTTTGTATTAATTCTGATTGTTTTTAATAGTTTAAGTATTATTAGAATTCGAGAAACGTCGGTCGAAAACCATTGAATTATTCTGGAATTTTCTGTAACGCGTAGGCGATCCGCAGAGACGAGTTTTAGTTTTGAAAAGTTTTATTTATTTATTTGGCCTTTGGTCTGGAACATTAACGTGTATTTATTGTTGTCTTGTTACAACATATTGGAGGCTTCAAATCTTGATTTCCGTGTCTCGAAGGAAGCGAACGATGGCCCTGTAGATATGCACATTTCTTGATGTGTAGAATGGTGGTGACGCTCGCTGGAAATTTGGCGTTAAGCTGTTCTAGACGCCTGTAGAAACGCCTGCGCTGCGATCGGAACCGCGAACAGCACAGCATGATGTGATTAAGGTCGGCGATCTCTTGGTTGAAAGTGCATATCGGTGTTTCTCTATTATATTGAGGTGGTATAGGTTCTGTGGGTAACAAAAGTGTCCTAATCTCATTCTAATAATGGTTGTTACGTGACTTCGTGCTATTATGTGCTCTGCGAACCAGGGTGTCTTCGGTATTGCAGGCTGTACTGCTGCATAGTGACTTCCTCTGAGTAGCTGCGTCCGGGACCAGTCTTCATTCCAATTGAGGTGTGCTTCCTAGAGACTATTGGGATGAAATCCCTCCAAGGTAGCTGAATGCCTGCCAAGTGCCCTTCGTTGATGCTCTGTTTCGCTAACTGGTCGACGATTTCATTGTGTACTATTCGCATGTGACCTTTGATGCAGAGAAAGTGTACTTGTATGCAATCTGAAGAAGCTTCTGAAACTAATCTTATTATTTCATAAAGGTATTGGTGCGTTTTGTTACTCCATACTGGGTTCTGTAATTTCTGGAGAGCGCTCTTAGCGTCAGTAAGTACTAAGATTCTTGGAAAGTGCATGTCTAACGCGTACTTGATGGCTGCGCACATGGCTGTAGTTTCCGCTGTGTAAATGGACGTCTCTGCAGGTAATAATGTTTGTCCGAACTCATTAGTATGTGGGCAATAATAAGCGTATCTTACTCCTTCCGTAGTTTTAGAGCCGTCGCTGTAAATATGAATGTAGTTGGGCCAAGTTTTGTTCAAAAAGTGAGAGATTGCTGTGTTGATGTTGTTACTCCGGTTGACATTTTCTGGTAGATAATATATATGTAGTTTCAAAATTTGAAGTTCGTATGGATACAGGAAGCATGGAATAGTTTTGAAGGTGTTCAAGTTATAATCGCTGGAGCATTTGTTTACACTTGTACGTAGTATCTTTGTATGAAGTCCGATGTCTTTGGAAAAAATAAACAAACTTGAAAGTGATCTTCTTGGAGTAGTTATTTCATTTTAAACGAGAAATCTATCTGCAGTCATCAAAACCTACAATAACACACACTGGGGGGGGGGGGGGGCAATGTGAAACCACCCCCGGTTCATATTCCCAAGGAAGTTTGCATTAAGGACCAATCATTCATTGTAAACTCATACGCCTCGAATCGGGCATGGCATTACGAGAAGAAGTACCATTCCACAAATTGGAGACTTTCGTGACGTTTATTTATTTTCTTTCTTATGAGCAATTAAGAAGATTGCACACAATTTTCAGCTATTTAAGGGTTGTGTCTACGTTATGCCTACATGCCTCATCTGGGTTTTCCATGGTTTCCCAGATCACTCCAGGCGAATGCTGGGCTGGTTCCTCACAATATCCCATGGGCGCCTCCTGCCATATCTCGTATATCCCTTTCTATGCGCGAATGGTGCACCTTCTGCCACCCACTTTTAGTGAATCGCAGAGTAGTAATAATAATAATAATATAGCTTGCATTTTCCTCGTCAATATACCATAAATCAAGTAATTTAATTATAGTTTTGCTCATAATTATGAACGATTTCTGTTAAATACTCGCAGGATAAAAGTCAGGGGTTGTAGCCCAACAGTAAGGTGTTTATTTCCGGTATTTCTCCGCTGTAGACTTCTAAAAAATTGATCTCCATTTTTTTTAATGAAAAACGAAAACTCATTAATAAAAAGAAATAACTAGCAACAAACAACAAAAATAGATGAAAACTTGGATAATATAGAATTCGGCATTCGCAGTCGCAACGTTTACAGGCACGTGACGTCACTGAAGTGACCACCAATCGTAGAGCGTTTCCTGTCACGTGACCAAAGGTTAGAAGTAAACTAATTTAATTTTATGTTGTTACTAGTCTCAAAAGTTCGTCGGAAATGACGGGATTAACGGACTGTTCTGATAATTCATTCCTCTGCGGTTGCTTAAATAAATAGAATTGTTGTTATATAATGCTTATAGTTAGATAAATAAAACTGCTATTAAAATACGCGCATAATTTCGAACATCTCCATTCGTTGCTTGTTGTGTAGAGGAGGCGAAAAGCGTGACGTCATAGTGTGACGTCATGGCTTGACAGATATAACTTCCGTTTTTTAAGTATAGATTAAAAATATTCCATATTTTCTATATAAGATTATGAAAATAACTTCCTTACGCAGTAAACTATAGCGAAATTTTGTAATATTTTTTTTAGTAATGTCAATGCGAGCGTTGTAGCCGCCACGCTGCCGGGGCGGGCTGTGTGATTCACGCGCTCTGTTGTTAAATCACAGCAGCCAATAAACCACCGCCCGGGCGCGCCGTAACTTAGCTCGAGGCGCCTCTCGCGGCGCGGGGCGGCAACAGCTCACTGCTGGACGCAGGGGCAACAACATCGGCATCGCTCCCATCCACCGCGCAACGCTGGAAAGTGATTCCATCGGTCTGGCAACGAAACAGCGAATTAACCACGTCGTGTGGACTTAAAATGGGGAGCTGATTACACGCTATGTGAGACACAGAGGGTCGGGAAGTCTCGCAGGGGTACCGCAAGGTTCTGTCCTGGGTCCTGAGCTTAACTGCATCTTCACGTCGGATATCCCAAGATCAGTCCATGTGTTCACATCACTTTACGCGGACGACACCGCGTATCCTACCTCTTCCTGGAGCCAGGTCGTTATAGTAATTCGTCTTCAAGCTGCACTAGAGCTGCTGGAAGAATGGGCCACATGGTGGAGATTGGAAATCAAGGCATATAAATCAGAAGTCATCGTTTACCACCGGCGAGGGACCCCTAAACTTGAACCTCTGCGGTCAAATAATACCTCAGAAGACAGTAGTCAGCTACTTGGGGGTAAGCCTAGATGAAAAACTCGCATGGAGACACAAGGTGGAGGAAGTGAAATCGAGAACAGAAAAAAAGGCTCGGAACACTGTACCCTGTTGTTAATGGAAACTCGAAACTACCAGCAAGATGCGGAGTGCAAGTGAACCAAGCTCTGTTCAGGCTAGTGATGGGGTATGCATGCCCAGCTTGGGGATATGCCGCGGCAACTCACATCGAAAAACCACAGGTGTTGCAAAACCGAGCGCTCAAGCGAGCATTGCATCTGCCCCACAGACGACCTCCACGTGTTACCCAACACACCGGAGCCAATTTTTTTTTTTTAAAATAAAAAAAACAGAAATCTCAGTCTTTGCTATTAAATAAAACATCGGCCAGAACCAGACAGGCAACCTTCGGCATCAAAGGCTGAAAACACTGCTAGAAATATAATAACATCATAAAAGCATGTAAAGTAAAATTCTGCAGGGCAACAAGTAAAGTAAAGAGTGAGTGTACCCTGTTCACTCCAACTGGCGACTCGAGGACATGTTCCACTGGACCCGCTCCTTACTTCACCACCCCCTCCCTCCCTCCCTGCCTCTCCCAGCTGATCGCTGTGTCCAGGCAGGTGATTGGTGAGGGCAGCGGAGTGGGGATACGGCAGACTGACGTTGAGCCGCCTCTATTAACTGAACACACTATAGTAATGACACTCTACCCAACAAGTGCCTGGTGACTTACCGGGTACCAGAGGTCTGCCAAGGTCGTCTGAGTACGGAATCCTCGACTCGCGTCTGAGTTTAGTCATTTCTGGCGGCTCACTAGAGAAAAGTTTCACTAGTTTGCAGTGTGCGTCCTCACATACGCATACAGAATCCGTGGGGTCGACTATAATGTTCTCAATCAAGGGTTGCCAACGGTTTTCGCACCGCGTCCCCACTCCGTCAAAACAACTGTTCACATGTCCCCCCCTCCCCCTCCCACCACAATTTTATCTATATCTATAAAACGAAAACAGAATATATTGGATGGAGAAAAACTCGAAAACTACTGCCCAGATTTTGATGGGGTTTTCACCGTTTTAGCGATTAGAATCTCAACTGAATTGTTTGGTATGACTTATGGTTCAACGTAGCATAACGCTGGAGCAGTAAGTGAAAAGCTGAACGTATTGCGTGAAACACCAAAGATGAAATACCGACTAGAGGCATACGTACAAAAATAATAGCCGTATTATCGCATGTAATGTATCCTTCCTCCAATTTTGTCTTTTAGTCTTTAAACCCCATAGACGGCCATATTTAATGCAAAGAGGAAATAACCTAACATAGAAAAAATGATAATTAACTTTAATAATACAATGAATAACACTTTCGATATCTTCTTAGCTTCTTGAAGCTACTATCTCAGGCAACACAGCTACAATCGCTGATGTTTGGAAGTGAAATCAAATTTGCTGTTAATAGTGAGTAATGCTTATCTGATGGTTTTGGACATGAAAGTGAAATGTTTAAAACCTCTAGTGTTGGCATTACCCGTATTTTTTATAATTTGTTGTTGAACAATTCCGTCTTTACCACATATCCTGAACATTTTTTTGTTTCCACTGCTGCACCAATCGTTGTGGTTATTTTGACGTTCCTGGTAAGGTGGCTAAACATGTTGCAGGAATAAATCAACCCCAACTCTATCTCTTTTCTACTACGCCGGGGGTTAGCAGTTTAAATACTGACAAGGAATTTGATTCACAGGCGCAGAAAACTAACCTCTGTTATAAACTTCAATATTTACAGATCAACCTACACCATACGGCGCAATGCCGGGAACTCTGCCATTTATTAATAAGGTAAGTCTCTACCTTCCAGTAATAACAATGGCGTGTTAAAGGAAACTCGCGGAGTAGGTGATGTCAGAATAAAGGTAAGAGGGGGTGAAGGAGGGGTGGAGCCAGGGTACCATCCACGCTGCAGCGGAAGCTACCTGCATCCCCTCCCAAATGTCTTCTCATCCCCCCCCCCCCATAACTCATAAGATAACTCATAAGATAACTCATAAGATAACTCATAAGAAGTCAATTACCTAAAAACCTGTTAGTATGATAATTTTTCACAGCAGTTTTTGAGTGCATGGTATCCCATGTTAGTTACCATATATGAGTGAAATTTTGTAAACAGTGTAATTACTTCATTTGTCAAAAGTTTCAACAGAAAGAAAAACTATATATCATTCATTTTAGTAATTGTGGACAACTTTGTCACCTTCCCCTTCCATACACCATATATACTATTTTATCAGTCATTCTTAGTTACCAAATTCCAAGAAGAAAATTCTTTCACAGAGTAAAATGGGTTCTGAAGCAGAAACTCTTTCAGTTTGGACTTAAAGTAGTTGGGTTTTTGTAGATAACATTTAATTTCTGTTGGTAAGACATTGAATAAGGAAGCTCCAGTAAATGTTAACCCTTTGTGTACAATTGACAGTGATTTGTAATCCTTGTGAATATTATATTTATTCCTAGTATTATGGCTATGTTTGTCAGCATTAAGATTGAAATGTTCAGGATTTTCCACTACAAATGATAGAACGGAGTATACATACTGTGCTGGCATTGTTAGTACACCCAGGTTTTTAAATAGATTTCTGCACGACGTCTGTGGGCTTGCTCTACAAATAGTTCTTACAGCACGCTTTTGCAATTTAAATACCGTCTGTGCTTGTGACGAGTTTCCCCAGAATGAGATGCCATAAGTGAGCAGGGAATGAAAATATGCAAAATATACTAACTTTCTGGTTTCTATATTAGCTATTCTAGATATTACCCTCAGTGAAAATGTTACAGAATTCAGTTTTTTAAGAAGTTGTTGAATATGTTGTTTCCAGTTCAATTTGTTATCCATATATACACCCAGGAATTTTGTGAAATTGCTTTCATTGATCTAAATGCTGTTCTCCGCTGCCATGTTTGACCACCTGTGGATTGTGCACACTTGAGTTGCAGTCTCCAAACGGCGCTCTTCGCTACATGTCGAAGTCCCTTTTGGCATGAAATAATTATTGAAGCAATTCCGACAAATGCGAAACGATGTGAGAATTAAGTTTTTTCCCAGCGTATGGTTGACACGAATTCTCCTCTGGTTTTCTGTCGGATAATTTCTTCTAAATTCCACAACGTTTCGGCAGCAACCATCGCTGCTTCATCAGGTGAGATGTCATATCAAGGCATTCACAGTCGGTGCTTCGTCGTCGCAGTGGCAGCTCCGATATGACATCTCACCTGATGAAGGCAGTGGAGGGTGCTGCCGAAACGTTGTGGAAAGAAGAAACTATCCGGCAGAAAACCCGTGAAGAATTCTTGAAATGCGATACTGTTTAGATCAGTGATGTCAAAGTTACGGCCCGCGATCACAATGTGACACAGAAAGAAGAATCGTGTTTTTTAGAGCTTTTAGACTTCACTCGATTCCTCTACGGAATTATTTGAATCTGGCCCGCCTACACATTCTAAATTTAATATACGGCCCTCTGCAAAATTGAGTTTGACACCTATGGTTTAGATTATATCTCTCGACAGCTGTTTGCTGTCACGAGTGTCGTAACACTGTCAGCTCTTCACGTCGCTCTCCATGTGGTGAACTACAGTGTATTTAGATTCGGATCAGATGAATGTTGGCACTCCTGAACTAAACAACTGTAGAGCTTTGTAACTTCAATATGGCCACCGGAATGTCGTATACTCAACTTCCGGTTGCGCTCTAGCACTGTGTTTACATGTTCTGTCGTCTCTACAAGGCTCATTAGAAACCGAGCGTGGTGGTGTAACGTATAGCGTTCTGGCCTCGCATTCGGGAGGACGGCGGTTCGAATCCCCGTCCGGGCATCCAGATTTGGGTTTTCCATGGTTTCCCAAATCACTCTAGGTAAATGCCGGGATGCTTCCTTAAAAAGGCCATGGCCGATTTCCTTCCCATTCCTTGCCCCTATCCTTTTCCGTCTCTAAAGACCTCGCTGTTGAGAGACGTAAAGCAGTTGAAAAAAAAATGAAAAAAAAAAGCTTATTAGAAACGGAATTACGCCAGTTAGTCGTTTCGTCTACGGATGTTCTGCGATTTCGGCTAAAAATAAGGGTCTCAGTTATCACGTTCTTCTCAAAGATATAGACCGGCGAAAGCGATGGATTATACAACTGCGACAGGGAAAACGCCCTCGAAGTGGACCCGAGTGCGTAGTCATCATTTTGCTGAATCGTATTTTAATTCATCGCTTGACAGCTGTGGTAAGTTGTTGCCTGATTTTCACGCACTGAATTAAGAGTATGAAGTGATTGTACGGACCTCGTACGCGCCTCTGCTGGGAATCAATTTTTTAGAATGTTTTAACTGTGCAAGATTACGGCAACATAACCTTAATTTGCTGTGGATTGTTTACCTTTTCCTGCTATGTTCCGTTACTGAATTAACCTTAAAAATACTTTGAATCGACTGAAAATGTATTTAACTGACAAAAAGTATGAAATACGTTGCAAAGGCAATTATTTTGACGCGATATTTATTTTAGAACTAGGCGATGACGGAAGTATGTTGAAGTTAAGATTTTTCTTGGATATTGAACAATCCATTTGTCGTCAATCGGTCCATATTTTTGCGTACGACGAGCATCATGGACTGACCTTTTAAACTCACAAAAGGAATAAATAAATAAATAAATAAAACTAATGGCCTATATAATGTTCGTGAAAGATCGAAAATTTATTTTTAGGGTCGGTTCGCAACTCGTCAGAATTGGCAGACAGAAGAACAAGCTCAACTTCGACAGTGTTTGATAGATGTTCTAGATATCTTTTCTCCCATATAACCTGCAAATACAACACAAAAACTCTTCTAAAAACAGTTATAAACACGCTTTGGCCTTAAATCAGACTTTTATAGTTTCAAAATGATTTCAAGCGGTTCAGTACGAGAAGCGAAACGCCGGAAAGAGGCCCAGATTTAATTTAATTTTTTTAATTGCAATGGAGCACAGGCTCCGGTGGCAATTTCCCTACACACCCATGTTCCCCCTATCCTGCACCCACCTACATTTGCCCTCTACATATTTTATCTTTAAATTCTTTGAAAGTTTTCGGTAAATTATTCATCATTTCTCTTGGTAACTCATTCCAATCCCTGACACCCTTACCTTTATAAGAGAATCCTCATACACCCTTGTGTCTGAAATCGAGTGCCAGCTTGTGGTCATGGTCATCTTTTCCCTTCCATGCACTACTTTTCATACCTACTGCAATATCTTTCCATGCCTCTTCGCCAGTATACGCCCTGTACATTCCCATGACCCTCCTCATCCTCCTCCTGTCTTGCAATGAATCCCATTCCAGCTCCTTTATCATATCAGTCACTGATAAGTGGTACCTTAAAGCCTCAATTAGCTTCGATGTTGCGAATACTTACCTCTTAATCAACTCTTGCTTAATGCACTTCGACATATTACGTGCTCCGTTTTTAAAAAGTAACTCCTTCAACTCTTGTAGACGCAATTCATCATATACGAGACAATCGCACAGTGCTTAACCGGAAGTTAACAAAACCACACTCTGGTGTCGCTGCAGGTGGGGAAAAGATAAACTAATAAGTTACGGAGCTCTATAGTAAACGTTCAAATAATTGAAGTTATAAGACACGACTGTAATTAATGACATAGCTGTCGTGGGGCATCTCTTCTGGTGGAAATTTTCGTACGCAATGACAACTCAGATTCATGGATTTTCGATTTAAAATCTTTAAATTTCAACTGCTCAACACTACCTTTGGTGGCTTGTTTTAATCCCCGATTACCTTACCTACAAACAAAAATTTCCCCGTCACCCTTGTGCCTGTAAACGAGCGCCAGCTTGTGGTCATGATCACCTTTCCCCTTCCATGCACTATTCCTAATTCTTTGACCAATATCCCTCCAAGCCCCATCACCAACATATGCCCTGTACATTCCCAGCACTCTCTTCACCCTCCTCCTTTCCTCCAATTACTCTCAATCCAGCTCCTGTATCATATCAGTTACTGACTGGGTCCTGCGATAATTTACACAAACAAATCTAGCTGCTCTTCTTTGCTAACCCTCCAACACCTGTATTTGGTGCCCAAAATATGGATCCCATACTACACCAACATATTCAACCAGTGGTCTGACAAAAGTTTTGTAACCGAATTCCCTAACTTCTCTATTACATCTCCTCATCACTCTCTCCAACAAATTTGGGATTTTGAAACCTTTTCTTACTTCCGCTCCAATGTGTCCTGCCCTGTTGTGTTTATTATCAAATGTTACGACAAGACACTTACACCTGAGGGCATCAATAAGCATTGCTTTGTACCCTCCCTTACGATACGGATACAAAATCTTTAATTTGTTGGTTCAATTTGCCTGATCGTCTGATTTTGTTTGCAATTATCTTTGATCGACGTTAACCTAGTCAGGAATATATCCTGTATAGATGTCCCTGTAGCTGTTCACTGTCCTATCGTTTTAATCTTTTCATTCAACATTATGACATCTGCAAACCACCAACAAAAGGTTACTAGCAGATTAAGCTTTTAGAGTTAACTATGCCTACCTTTTTTTAAAAAATTATTCACCAATTTCTAAGCCCGCACAAATTAGATGTTCAACTCAACGCTTTGGCAATTAATTTTTTTCCTAACTAAATATAAGTGTTATTAAATAATCTTCATAACCTTAAAAAATATGTAATCTGTCAGCTTAGTCTAAAGCTATACGCATGGCCTTAAAATAAAACACCAACATCCACATCGAACGAATATATTTACTTCTAAAACATTACAGAAACCAAAGAATGATATCCTAAATGCTTAGATTTATATAAGAGGTACATATGTCGACGGACAGCGAAAGCAAATCTATCCGTTGTCAGCCTGCGAACGAAGGCGTGAGAGACACGATGACCGAAATAGCCTTCTACTAGTATCGATTTATTTAATTTTTTTTTCTCTGGCTTTACGCCTCGTCAACATTTAGATAATTAAGACAAGAGAAAATAGGAAACAAGGGTGAAGGAATTCGGCCATGAAGTTGTAACGTTACAGGATTGCGCCCCATTCACGGATGCTATAATGATGAGTACTGGACTGTTAAGGTAGTGAGTATTTAGCAGTCTTGTCAGATTATATTACTTCTCTGTTCTCTATGTTATCTATGGTTGACGAGAGAAAGAGAGACTCTGTGTTATTATTGTGAGACGGTCGAATGTATTGAATATTAAGTTACGAAAATAAATAATGTTACATAATTTTAAGAACGAATAGGCTAAATGGTTCGATATCACGAATAATCGTATTGACTTACTAATGCAATGCTTACACAATGTAATAATCGTGAGTTTTGCGGGAGTAATTTGTGGAAACCCGCTGTAGGGAAAAACATATGAAATTATATTGAGTTAATTTTTTTTAGTTATTACTGGATGACCCGTGCAACAATGTCGCGAATACACGGCGCCAGTGAAGCAGTTTATTAATATCTCTATTATATGTACTGCTGCTATCTATTGGCTGTCTCATTCGTGCGACTTTCGCAGTTATAACTTTCGTCCTCCAAGGGTTAAATTCAGAAAAATTTCGTTCTGAATTTATAATATTGCCTGAGTGCAGGCATCATCTTTTAAATGATACCTCGTTTATCGATTTAGGTTAGGTATCAAGGGAGATAAATGGCTCGTAAAAAAAAAAAAAAACACGTTATTGAAATAATGATACTTTTGCTCTTTAAGGGTCAAATTCCAAAAAAAATCCTTTCTTAAAATATGGAACAAAACAGAGACATTAATTTTTAAAATGATACCTCATTTATCTATTTTGGTTAATATAAATGGCTCATGACAAAAAATAAAGTATGGAAATAATGACAGTTTTGCTGTTTAACTCTCGAATTCCGAAAAATTCCTTTCTTGATAAATGATGTCACCAAAGCGGAGATCTTAATCTTTAAAATGATACTTCATTAAACGATTTCGGTTAGGTATGAAGGGAGATAATGGCTTGTGACAAAAAAAATATCTTATAGAAATAATGTATATGATGAAAAAATATTATGACATTATGAATTTCTGTAGCTAGTCAAGTAATAGTTATGTCCAGATATTTGTGGAGTTTTTCAGAGAAATTATGGAGGAATTGTTCAGGGTAAAAAAGCAGATTTCCAGACGAGCGAGTCAGGAAATTATTGGAAGGAATATGGAATCAAGATGTAAAGAATTTATTGGTTTATGATTTGGCTTCAACAAGAGTGATTGTATTAAACGTAATGTTAATTGTTAAGAAGAATAGTTCAGTTGAATAAAAAAAGTTTATTTCTTGAAGGCAAGTAACGTAACAAACATTAGAAGTTACAGCTGGCTTAATCGCAAAAGGACCAAAGATGAAAATTTACTGGTAATGAAGAATTAACCTAACTTTTTAAGTTACATCACGGAAGTCCGAAATCTGGATGGCCGGACGCGGATCTGAATCCACGTTCTTTTGAACGATAGGCCATAGCGTTACCGCTCACCCACAACTTTCGATCAATGCATTAAAAAAATAAAAATAATTGGAGTGCATTTGCTTGGAATATCTTTGGAGCTGACTTCTTTGTGCGGCCCGTGTCTTTGCTTGTTATCCTCTCTGAGACGAGCGAAAGGACAGAGAGAAACATTTAGCGACTCCGTCATGCCCCCTGCTGGCAGGACGGCTAATTAATCAGTAGACGCACAACTGGAATCCGAAAAAAAGTTTTGTTTTCCTGGGGAGTTAATGCGTTAACAAGAGGTGGCGCGCTGCTAATGAAGTCTGGACAGGTCGACACCAGTAATTAACTCTCACGTAACGAGGCCCTCGGGTTATCGTAACGTCTTTTGTGCTCTCGTCTCTCGAAAATACCCGCCGGCAGGGCTACCAACTCTCTGAACAAGCGACTTTCTGTCCTGCGACTGTTTCGCTTTGATCCTCGCCTCCTGCGACGGAACCGTTCCGTGAGATGTTTGTAAACACTAGCTGTTACCCGCGACTTGAAATGTTATTGCTAGAACTGAATTGGATGCAGAAGTCTAAGGTTTCTCAGAAAACACGGAGCCGGGATGATATGACGTGGAGTTCATCACCAAACCATTGATCCTGTCTCATGAAGAAGACCAATTTACAACCTGTTTAAAAATAGCAAAAAACTAAGGGAAAAAGGGGGGTGGGTAATTAACTGTGGTAGACTAACTACGTCAATTCCTCCGGCAGATTTTAGTTTATGGTTTTCCTGGGGACTTCTTATGTCCCTACCATTTTGTACACAACATTTCTGGGTGTCCTTTCCTTATATTTTGCCTTTGGGGGTTGGAAACCAGTGAGGTAGAAACATATAACCGCCCATGTGAAAACATCTTTTCTAAGTGTACTTCCGCCACTTTCAGTGTCCTTCCCTGGACTTTATAGACAGTCATCGCGTGCAGCGCAAATCTACGTCTATGCTATATAATAAGTTGTATCTGCTTATGAAATTGTAACAGATGATACACAAACTGACTGCGAGAGAAACAACGCCTGAGTGACCAATACAACATTACAGAGACTCACACACGCTATCCGTCTGTCTCTCACCATTCAGTTAGTTTCCGAAATTTCATGACTAAATTCTTTATTTATCCAGAAAAAGTACCCTCTGTCCTTCCTAATAGTACATGGTATTTCCCTGTGAGATTCCATCAAGATCGGTTCAGCCGGTTAGTCGTGAAAAACGTAACAAACAGACAGACTTACTTTCGCATTTATAATATCACTGCTGTAGATTTTGTGCTGGATTTTGGTTACTATTTGTATCTGGTAGTAACGCTAATTTCTGAGGTGAGAACTTGGAGGGCGGAGACTGGATGTAGGTGTTTTTTTTTTTTTTTTAACTGCTTAACGTCTCTTAACAGCGAGGTCTTTAGAGACGGAAAAGAATGGGGGACAAGGAATGGGAAGGAATTCGGCAATGGCCTTTTGAAGGAAGCATCCCGGCATTTGCCTGGAGTGATTTGGGAAACCATGGAAAACCGAAATCTGGATGCCCGGACGGGGATTCGAACCGGTGTCCTCCCGAATGCGAGGCCAGAACGCTAACCGTTACACCACCACGCTCGGTTAACTTGATGTGGCGAGATTTAATTGCGCGCGCTCCATGTTTCAGCAGTCTGTAGACACGCAATTACGCATGACAGCGTTGGTTTTTCTGTTTCTTATGGCTTTACGTGTCATCGACGTCAAGGTCACTAGAATAACTGGAACAAGCCTACATAAAAAAAAACAACAACCGTAACGCCAAGAGTACATCGTCGGATGTATTGTAACTTCGTACAGGTAGGCACCATCGATTAGAGTTGTAATTTTCTGTGACAGGTAGAACGACCACCACGGTGCACTAGAGGTGGTCGCATTTTATGCTGTTTCCTGACCTGGTAGGGCATATTAGGGGTGTGAACAGCGTTATATTGTTCAGTGATCACTGTGGGGATGCAGGGAACTCGCGTGAGACAGAATTATCAGTACCTGACTGTGTGTGAAAGGGGCATCGTTGCAGGTCTCAATTTGGCCTGCTGGTAGAACGACGCAGTATCCAGATTTGTGGGACACTCGGATACAGTGACCCGATGTTGGACAGGCGTGCTCGTCGTCTAGGTTCCGGTCGACCACGGATCCCCGTATTGTGCACCAAGCACGCAGGAACACCCTGGCATCTGAGAATAAGTAATGGACTTTACGGTGGTTAATTTAGGGTATTATTTGAGTGTTTTGGGCCGTATTGGGCCGTTTCACAGTGTGGCGCAATGGTTTGAGACGCGCGAGGGTGAAAGTTGCACCATCGGGCGCTTAGTGGAAGAACGGCACCTTACCGAGGCGTCGGCTGGGGTTGCATGTTACAAGTAGGGGTGAGCTGGCAGAAGGGGCAGTCCATCGCCGAACGAGCATATGTTTCTACCTACAGGAAAAGATAAGCTGTGCAAGAAATCTTTCAATTGGGGTGAAACATTGTTAGTTTATTTGTGGTTTGGTAATTGAATTCTGATCAGCTTTTGTGAGGGAGTAAGTTATTTGGCAAAGTGTTGGTTAAGAGTTCTAAGTCCCTGAGATGGTTTGGTAAGGGAGCGTGCACAAACTACGTGGCTGGGTCCAGGGGGGGAGGGGTTGGCTGGAAGGCTACGTTGGGCTACGTGGGAGGGGGGGGGGTTCCGAGCCAGGCCACGTAGCTTTCCTTTCATAACATTTTTCGCAGTTAAAATGAGGTACAGAACTCACAACAGCATGTGAATATTTATTTCCCTCAATTAATTATCTCCTTATGTAATTTACAATCGTCTGACAAGCGAAAACAGTACAAAATCTCTTCTGGAATCAAAAGTGAAAAAAGCTACGTGCTACGTGGGGGGGGGGGGGGAGGGGGTAGAGGCAAAAGCCACGTAGGGCTACGTCGGGGGGTTCACAGGAGACCAAAATGGAGCTACGTGGTTTATGCATGCTCCCTAAGGGCTCAGAATAATTGTCTGCAGACCCATGGATTAAATGTAATCTTTGGTTTGAAAAGGGCGGCGACTGTTTAAAGCAGTGTTTCCCAACGTGGGGCCCACGCCCCATAGGGGGGCAATTTGGTTCTTTTAGGGGGGCAATTTAGAAATTGACTTGATACGACTTTACCGCTTTCTCTTCGGGTTATTTAAATGCAACGCTAGATATAGGTACAAAATATAACAAAAAAGCAAATTCTTATAACAGTGCTGTAACTAATTATTAGGTATAGTTTCGTTTGATGTTAGCAAAATATATCATCTGGATGATTTGAGTAGTCAAGTTGACCTTTTTTGGGGGCAAAAAAAAATGTTAAAAGTGGGACATGACCCAAAAAAGGTTGGGAAACACTGGTTTAAAGTATTGTGAAGGGCTTTACAAACTCGCGAACTACAGAAGATTCAGCCAAGCTATTGTAATATTAAATTTGCGTTTGCTTCACGATCAGAGAAATAGATTTGCACGGAGAAGCTTTTGTTTAAGTTGAGTTGATATGTCAAGTTGAGCAATACGCTGACATAGTGTCGACAATAAACATAGGTGAACGAGAATGAAGGTAGAAATAAATTTGGAGGGAACGATGATTTGAAAAGGTTTCCGTAACTTAAAGCTAAGAATTTTTCAGACCTTACTGTTGAAAGTGTAAATGACCAAAAATTTAAAATGTGGTGTTAATTTTTTTTGGAACTTTGTTGCAGCGGGAATCTTCTGACAATTTATCTTTAAATTTACATATCGGTCGGTGGCTTTTTAGAAGAAAAGATAAGTTGGAATAAAGTTTCAGTATATTATAAACTATTTGTCAGTAGTTAAGGAAACCTTTATTATTTCTGTGTTAATAAATCAGAATTACAGGAGGTTGAAGTTCTATCTGAAGATTAGGTAACACTGCCGTCGCTGATATAATTTGAGATTAGCTGCTCCCCGAAATACACCACTGTCTGCTGGCATTTGAAAGCGTCTTGCAGATTTAGGAGAGGACTGTTACAGTCCTTGTAATAGTAATAATCTTACAACTTCTTGCAGTATTCTCCGTCATCCCGCCCATTGGTCGGAGATTAGCAGCAGCAGTACTAGGGGATTACTGTCCCGTGGTGCAGTTAACAGTCTAGGGACGTAACGGATATCCGCATCGGAAGTGCGGAACTTCCGCGTGAAATCGTACATCCGGTTTCGCTGTCGCATGCGCAATTTTTAATGTGGGTGTATGATGGATGTTTTGTTCATATTGCAAAATATTTTATTCTTTTCTCTTCATACGAGATTCTGCCCATCGTCGCTTAGCTGACAACAACCTGTTTGTTTTTTCTGACGATCTTGTAATAAAAGTAACAATAAACTGAACGGTGTTATTAACTAAGCGACGAATTTACAAGTTTGAACTTGCATGTAAAGTAAAGAGGCCTATTCACTGTCCAACTTACAGGACATCCGTGTAGAACTACAAGAGGATGCACTCAGCCAATCACGCTAATTGAAGGGGTCCACCAAATGTCCCAACCAATCCATTCCACTCATACTAGTGGCACACCATAGGATGTTTCCTTCGGTAGCTTCCTCCAATATGCATAGCTTGTTGGACAGTAAGGATCCGTGTTTGCTTCTGAGAGTCCAATACGTGCTACATGTAGTCTTGTAACCCCTTTCACGACCCATAAAGAGTTCTTTATCGAAAATCGGATCAACGTAGGTCCTACAAGTTGTACTGTGAACGCGCCGCTAGAGTGGTGGGAAGGCGGGTGGCGGGCACGGAACTGAGCGTGGTGGGTGAGCGGTAGGGCTCCAGTCTCGCAGTCGGGAGGACGCGGGTTCGAATCCCCGTCCGGGAATCCAGATTTGGGTTTTCTGTTTTTTCCCAAAATCACTCCAGTCAAATGCTGCCTTTAAAATGCCATGGCCGAATTCCTTCCTGTTACTTGTCCTTATGACATCGACGTCGACAAGGCATAAAGCCATCAGAAAAAAAAGCGAGAACGGAGATGTGCGATGGAGTGGCCTTGTGCTTGATGTCTGAATTAATCGCGCCACGAACTCCGCAAAGTTCATATGACAAAGACTGGTTTTTAGACGCGTGTGTAGTTATGTAAATAATTTAATTAACTGCTGAAATCACCCCCCGTTATTTGTTATAAGAAGATGAGACAAAAAAATCAGTATGGTAGTAGTGTAGTGAAATAGACTTTACTTATGAAAAAAGATAATATTTGGCATAAAATATATACTTCTTTTGATTTTAAATTTATTTTTGATAAAAGTTTAAAATGTAAATAATTATAAATTTATTTTTCAACCTCCGCTTCCGCAAAACATCCACTTCCGCAAAACATCCGCTTCCGCAAAACATCCGCTTCCGCAAAACATACGCTTCCCCAAAACACCTTCTTCCGCAAAACATCCGCTTCCACAAAACATCCGCTTCCGCAAAACATCCGCTTCCGCAAAACATCCGCTTCCGCAAAACACCCTCTTCCACAAAAGATCCGCTGCCGCAAAAACATCCACTTCCATAAAACATCCGCATCAGAACACTTCCACAAAACATTCGCTTCCTCAGAACATCCGCATCCGCAGAGATGACTTCCGTTACAACCCTACTTAACGCCACAATACAAACGGCTGCGTTTGGAGTTGCGCGGTGACCGGGAAGCAGGGACTGGTGACGTCATTGTGTTCAGCTACGAATCGCGGTACTGCACTACCTCGGATCACCGTCGTCGGCGAATATGGCGGAAGCCTGGGTAAGATCCCATTCTTACAATGTCTTACAGAGGTACCGTGATGTTACTGCTGGTGTCATGGTGTGGGGAGCCATCGGGTATGACGTCAGATCACGCCTGGGAACTCTGACGTCACAACGGTACGTCACGCACATCCTGCGTCCTCGTGTGGTACCTCTCACGCGACAGTACCAACAGGACAATGCTCGTCCACACACGGCACGTGTCTGTATGAACTGCCTGCGTGATACTGAGGTACTCCCGTGGCCAGCAAGATCACCAAACCTGTCCCCGATGGAACATGTGTGGGACCAGCCGTGACGTCAACTCAGTCCCAGTGCCAGTATCCAGGATATCAAGGACCAGTTACAACAGCTGTGGCCAGCTTGCCTGAGGAAGGATACAACGGCTTCATGACAGCCTTCACAACAGAATCAGAGCATGCACACAGGACAGAGGGGATGCAACGTCATACTGGTAAGTGGACTAACACTGCCAAGTTCTTCGTAAATCTGATTGAACTTTTGTAATCATTCAAATAACATTACATACCGTATCAACCCGTGATGTTCCGCTTAGTTTCCTCCTAGCTCCTTCACTCTTTATCTTTCAGAACCGTCTTTTTTTATCTGCTTAACATCTCTTAACAGCGAGGTCTTTAGAGACGGGAAAGGAGGGGGGGGGGACAAGGAATGGGAAGGAATTCCACCATGGCCTTTTGAAGGAAGCATCCCGGCATTTGCCTGGAGTGATTTGGGAAACCATGGAAAACCCAAATCTGGATGCCCGGACGGGGATTCGAACCGCCGTCCTCCCGAATGCGTGGCCAGAACGCTAACCGTTACACCACCACGCTCGGTGAGAACTGTGAACATGCTCTGACGAAATTATGAAATTTTAGGCCTCAGACGTTCGAGCACTTTTTAGCAAACTACTAACACTTTAATACCGTTGATCGCGTTTTAAGTAATTCAAAACTATGCTACTTTTACCTTTCTTTAGTAACTTCCTCCCAGAATGAGAAACATATTTCTTTTTTGCCTCTTTTACATATAAATAGGTTTTAATTCTAACTATACTATCATAATTATAATATTCTCAATTCTCTCCTTCATTTCGTTTTCTTTGTCTGAAATGAAATAGATACTCTACCTTGCTTCATTTGTTGCTACTTTTACTTCAAGAGTTCCATCAGTTATACGACTGAGATTAAACTTTCCAACTTTAACACGCTTTAATTCTGCAGCTTCTCAGATATTACAAACTATTCATCAAAACTTTTACATCCTCGTAACTTTTATGCAAATAACCTTTTCAAGGTAACAGCCGTGTGGAAATAATTCGTTCAGTGTTTATTCTAGTATTACTGTAAGTAATAGATTTTTCCTACCACACTTATTTAAAATTATTACGCACACAATGGGTATTCTACGATAACCGTGGCCCCGTTATGTAACTCGACGAGAAAAACTGAAAGCAAAGAATAAAATTTTATGATATCTTGCTTAGTTCTCGAGATATTGTATCTCAAAATTGAGGAAGTTAGGGTGAGATCCGGCCTGGACCAGAAAAAAAACCACTATATCTACACCAGGGTTTCCCAACGTGGGGCCCACGCCCCACAGGGAGGCAATTTGGTTTTTTTAGGGGGGCAATTTAGAAATTGACTTGATACGACTTTACCGCTTTCTCATCGGGTTATTTAAATGCAATGCTAGATATAGGTACAAAATATAGCAAAAAAGCAAATTCTTAAAACAGTGCTGTAAATAATTATTAGATATAGTTTCGTTTGATGTTAGCAAAATATATCATCTGGATGATTTGAGTCGTCAACTTGATCTTTTTTGGATTTACCGCGTAATGTTCCACCCGTCTCGGAAACTTGGACCTTTTAAAACGCGCCAATAACGCCGTTGTTCGTGATTTTTCAAATATTCATATTGAGCCGAATCTGGATTTAGCGCAGTAAATGATTTACTGATAAAAAAAAGAAATCGACTGGATATAACACAATGTGGAGACTTGAGATTAAAGCTTACTAAATTGGAGCCTAATATAAAATCTCTATGTAGCAAGCATCAAATTGCCATAATAAATCTTTATTAAAAATCTTTTGAATTTTATTATTTCATTATATGTTTTTTAATTTTAGTTACTGTGTTTTATGACAATATTAAAGTGTTTTCTTTCAAAAACCATCCTATATGAGTTCCTTTAATAACAAATAATTTTTTTATTAAAAATTATGTTTTTTTTCTTTTGCTGTCAGCAGTCTTTAGACTGGTTTGATGTAATCCTCCATCCCTTCCTATCCTGTGCTAACCTCTTCATTTCTACATACCCCTTACAACCCACGTCCTCAATTATCTGCTTCATATATTCTAATCTCTGTCTTCCTCTACAGTTCTTACCTTCAACTGTTCCCTCCACTAACAAATTAACCAATCCAGCATGTCCCAAAATATGACCTACCAGCCTGTCTCTTCTTCCTGTAAGCTTCTTCCATAAACTTCTTTTCTCACCCATTATTTCCAAAACTCGTTCATTTCTTACTTTGTCTGTCCACTTAATTTTCAGCATTCTTCTGTAGCACCACATTTCAAATGCTTCAATTTTATTTATTTCCGGTATTCCTAAAGTCCATGTTTCGCTACCGTAAAGTGCTGTGCTCCACACATAGAGTTTTAAGAAATTCTTTCTAATTCCTAGATCAATATTTGAAACTAAAAGGTTTCTCTTTTTCATGAAGGCTCTTTTTGCTAGTGCTATTCTGCTTTTAACATCATTCCTGCTTCGGCCAGTTGTTGTAATTTTGCTTCCCAAGTAACAGAACTCACTCACTTCTCCTATTGCATCAGATTCTATTTTTATATTTAATCTGCTAGTATTGGTGTCATTTCTGCTACATTTCATCACTTTTGTTTTACTTTGATTTATATTCAGTCCAAAATCTTCCTTCAGTATTTTGTTCATGCCATTCAATAACTTCTCAATATCCTCAGCCCTCTCTGCTAATAAGACAATGTCGTCAGCAAATCGTAGCATACTGATTTTTTCTCCCTGAAAACTTATGCCACATGGAAATTTTTCTTTGACTTTCTTCATTGCTTCTTCTACATACAAGTTGAATATTAACGGTGGATAGACTACAACCTTGTCTCACACCCTTTTTAACTGATGCATGTCTCTCGTGATTCTCTACTTTTATTACAGCTACTTGATTCTTATATAGTTTATTGAGTAATTATGTATGGGGGGGGGGCAAAAAAAAAATGTTAAAAGTCGGACATGACCAAAAAAAGGTTGGGAAACACTGATCTTCACGGTGGAAATGCAATATAGGTGTTTTAATTTCTTCCTACTGGTTTTTGTTAGGTTGAAATCGTCCTGGACCAGAAGAAAAGTCACCAAAAACACAAGTAACGATACCTATAACCGATTTTTGACGTGCTATATCTCGAAAAGAAAGCTGGATATCAAAACATTTTATTCTTTATTTTCGATTTGTTTCGTCGAGTTCTACAAGAATTCATCATCAGATTGTGGCACCACGGTAATGATAGAACTGCCCACATAATTTTTGTTTTACTCAGATGTCTGTCACAAAATTATTTATTCCAGCTGCAAGTAAAAACAACCATTCTGAATTTTAACCATGTTGAACAAGGGCGAATTTAGAGATATAAATTCATCAATGTTGAAGGAAGGAGGGCTAAGATGACAAAAAGCAAGAGAAACACACGTAGCTAATTACGCATGAATGAAAACTTTCAGCAAGTCTTCCACGGTAAACGCAGACTAATGACATGATTAAGCAATCACTTCCTTCTAGCCGCTTCTATATTATCCAGATATCTTACTACATGGCCCGTGCGATAATTTCGTGAGTACAATGAATTGTAAGGTTGGAGGTTTGTAATAGGACGAAAGAAGAACCGCCTCATTTGTTTAGAGTCATAGGTACGTAACAAAATTTGACGCCAGTGAAGCAGTTTATTAATATCTCTGTGATATGAGCTACTGCTATCTATCGGCTTGGCTCTGAACTGTCTCATACACGCCACATTCACAGTTATTACTTTTGCCCTAAGGGTCAAATTCCGAAAAAATATGTCCTTAAGAAATGATATGACGAAAGCAGAGACCTTAATCTTTAATACGACAGCTCATTTATATATTTCGGTTAAATACAAAGGAAGATAAATGGCTCATGACAAAAAAAAAATAAAATAAATAAAATACGTTACTATTTGAAAATTTTACGTTTTAAGGGTTGAATACCGGACAATTCCTTTCTTAAAAAATGATTTGATCGAACCAGAGACCTAAATCTCTAAAATAATACCTCATTTCTCGATTTCGGTTAGATATCAAAGGAGATAAATAGCTCGTGACATAAAAATAAGTATTCATTCAGGCCACTCCATTAGTAATCGTGTACGTCGTCTTCTCCTTGGGTTCGGGTATGCTGCACCCTGCTTATTCTTTGCTGTTGTCGGTCCATAAGTGTTTCACTCGTGTCATTGAAAAACAATTAATGTTATAATTAAACTTTTAATTACTTGAACATACTGTTGCACACGTCGGTGAATACTTTTGTAAAAGATTGAAAAGTGTAAAGGCCACTAAAATAAACAAATAAAATTAAATCTCACAGACTCCTTGCTCCAGAGACATTCTTAAACACAGATCCTTGCTCCAGAGATATTCTTAGCACATATCAAATGTACAGATGAGATGAAGACAATCTTTGTAATCTTACAGTTCCTACGATATCTTTCCCCCTCCCTCCCCAACCCTTATACGGTGTGAAAGAAATCGTTTATGTTAACAGAAAACACAGCGGTATTTTCACGTGGTTTAGTACAAATCTTCTTCTTCTTTCGTTTCACCCTCTTTGGGGTACGATGAATCAATCACTTCTTTGCATGTTGTTCCTTCCTTTGCACCCAGTATTCCTTCATTCTCTCGGACTTTTTTCTTCTATCCTCTTCTGAGATGATAAGTTTCGACTTTATTTTAGATTCTTTTTGGAACGTTTTCCTTTCATCTTTAAATCTTATCTGCGCTGCTCTATCAAGTAACGACTTTTCCGTATTCTTCTTTGGTCATTTCCAATTTCTGTGAACCAGTTAGGCTCAGTTATGCGGAAGAAAGGAAAAGTTTGTTTGGTTAGTCTACCAGAATACATTCTGAGAACATGTCCGTAGAAATTTAATCTTCTTTTGCTTAGTATCTGAGTGTTTTCAATTTTTTTGTAGAGAGTTTCATTCTTGATGTATATTATTTTATTATCTTGAAATTTTTCTTAAAATTTCTCTTTCTTTTAGTTCTAGTTGTTCCATCTGGCCCATGCGATTCGTGGTCAGAGTTTCTGCTGCGAACAATGCTTCCAGCTTTACCACTGTTTTGTAATGCTTAATTTTGGACACCCACGAAAGAGATTTCTTGTTGTATACCTCTCTTGTCAATGGGAAGGCCAATTCAAGTTATTTTTTTGGATTCTATTGCCCTGTGTCCTGTTGCATTCCAACTAATCCATTTGAATACTTTTACTATTTCTATTTTTTTGTTCTTGAACTTTTAAATATTTATTTTGGTGTTTTTTGTTTGTCATGATTTTCGTTTTTTCAAAGGAAATTGCAAGACCTATTTTAGCTGCTTGTTTCTCTAATTCAAGGATTTGTTCTTTTGCTTCCTCTATTGTTATTATTATTATTAATTTTTAATTGCGATGGAGCTAATATAATTAGAATATTAAATTCCTCCCCATCTACTTTTCCAATTTACAAATTTTAATTTTAAATCCCTTAAGAGTTTTTGGTAAATTATTCAACACTTCACTTGGTAATTTGTTCCAATCCCCGACACCCTTACCAACAGAAGAAAATTTCCCACTCCCTTATGCATGAAATCAGGTGCCAGCTTGTGGTCATTGAAGCCTTTCCCCTTCCATGCATTATTCCTAATTCTTTGACCGATATCCCTCCAAGCCCCATCACCAACATATGCCCTGTACATTCCCAGCACTCTTCACCCTCCTCCTTTCCTCCAATGGCTGCGAATCCAATTCCCTAATCACATCAGTTACTGACTGGGTCCTGCGATAATTTCCACAAACGAATCTAGCTGCTCTTCTTTGCACACCCTCCAACTCCTGTATTTGATAACCTAAATGTGGATCCCAAACTACACCACCGTATTCAACTAATGGTCTGACCAAAGTTTTGCAACCCAACTGCCTAACTTCTCTGGTACATCCTCTCATCTCCTTCTCCAGTAAATGAAGGATTTTGTAACCTTTTACTATCACGTGCCCAATGTGCTCTGCCCAATTGAGTTTGTTATCAAACGTTATGCCAAAATATTTACACTTCAAGCTTTCGACAAGCAATTATGACCCCACCCTACAATCATAATTAACCTTTAGTTTTTTATCTCTGTTCCTAACAAGCTGACTCTTCTTGGAATTTATCTTGTTTCAGTGAACAGGGTTATATCATCCGCAAAGTACTAGTCTGTGGTGTGTATACTCCTTACGTATTACTAGTATGGTTGAGTTGTTTCTGGGACTGGGTTCCGCTTGTTGTTGGGGTATGCTGTTTCTGATTTGCTCTAGTGTCTCTGACGTGTGTTTGTGTTGGTACGATAAGAGCCTGGAGCACGCAGCGCCGTAATAAGCTCGCAAAACGTTTCTGCGGCGCCCGCCTCCAGGTGGTGGGGGGCAGGAGAGGGGGTGGGGGTGGGGGTGGGGGTGGTTTTCGCGCAATTAAGAGCTCGGTGATGAGGGCCGCAGGTGAAAAGAGGAGACGCACTCGCCGAAATTAAACCGACAGCAATATCTGACCCCCCACCACAACACCGCGAGGCTTCACGCCGTCGACGTAGGCGTCATTACGGACGCGGGGAGCTTTGGCGACCAGCGACTGGAAGGAATTCCACCATGGCCTCATAAGATCCCCCACCTACGTGTTTCCTCGGGATGTTTACTTTTGCGTCAACTAGTCAAATCGAGATCTAACATTATTTCGTTTAAGTTTTGTCATCTTGGTTTACCGTATTGTGACGTCAGCGAGCATGTTTCGCGTCCTTATTATCTTTGTGAACAGCTCAGATTAAACTATTTGTTTTTGTCTTCCTCCTGTAAGGGAAAGTAATTACCATTTTGTTTCCTTTAATAGATTGTTCCCTTTTATTCAGTTAATAGCTACGCCTTGAACAAGTTTTAAACTCCTGTTTATTGATCGGCTTTACATCTCTCCAGTCAAATATTTTTAATTACAAAAATTTATAGTAATTCTACGTCTCAACTAAATATATTATTTCCTACTAGCTTTATTTTACAACAAGAAGTCTATTAATCGACTTGTTAAAGACTTTTATTTTTGATTTCGTCCCTCCGACTGTTGTTCAAGTTATCGACTTTTTATACATACTCCTTGCTACTGGTCTTGTCAGATTTTAAATTTAATTATTTAAGATATTCTGATAGGCAGCAGTTCTGAACATGAAGCCATATTGAAATTTTATGATCTGACATTCAGAGTTATCTAGTTTTTTTATTACCAGTTGAAAGATAACGCCAATGCAACTGTTTAATTCATTTATTGTTGCGTCGTACGCGTTTCACCTCTCATCGAGGCATCATCAGCGACGAATCTGTGTTATAGTTTTTATATACAGTTTTATATACATTTTTATCCTATTGTTATGTAAATGTATATAAAACTGTATATAAAAACTGTAACGCATATTCGTCGCTGCTGATGCCTCGATGAGAGGTGAAAACGCGTACGACGCAAAATAAATGAATTAAACAGTTGCATTGGAGTTATCTTTCAACTGGTAATTATTTAAGCAACTGCCGAAACATGGCCTGCAGCAACATTGCATTTATCTACTTTTATTACTACTGCTTCTGAGCAATAGGAACTTCTATTTCTAAGTAAAAAAGAGAACACGGACGCCTCAGTCTAGTGGTTAGTAAGTCCAAGACAAAACATAGTCCAAGCACCGACTGATATGTATAGTAACTTCTGGGACCGATAGCGTTCTGGCCTCGCGTTCGGGAGGATGGCGGTTCGAATCCCCGTCCGCGCATCCAGATTTGGGTTTTCCATGGTTTCCCAAATCACTCCAGGCAAATGCTGGGATGCTTCCTTAAAAAGGCCATGGCCGAATTCTTTCCCATTCCTTGCCCCCCATCCTTTCCCGTCTCTAAAGACCTCACTGTTGAGAGACGTAAAGCAGTTAAAAAAAGTAACTTCTCGTACATTACAAATACTCAGAGGAATCCGAAGACTGCAGATTCTTTAACCAATTGAGAAATATACACACGGATGAAATGGCGCGAGTATGATCTTGATACATGTGAAACAGTTTCCCGCGTATTTGAAGCCACGTGATGGTGACTGGGGTTGCCCTCAGTGATGTTCCCGACTCCGGCGGTGTTTTGTTTTCTCTGGTGAAACTTGTCTGTGTAAAATTGATACTTGCCCCAGTTAGTGCGATTTTTCGCTAGTTGAATATTGCAACTTCTTTTCGACACAGCCTGTTACTATTTTATTGTAAAGTAACATATTCTCTAGTATATCAAATTTTCTTCATGTATCCATTTTTAACCACCATTGGCATCAAATTGATACTTGCACCCTTTCGTGTAAGTGACCATAGGATTTTCCATTTTTTTTTCAGTTTTCGATGTCTGAGGAGAAGAAAATTTACAGTCTGACCAATTCAGATCACTGACAAGCCGCGCATACTCTTTTATTTGACGACGGAAGACATGAGGCCCCAGATGATGAGGACAGTGGCACTGGTGAGTGCGAACAAACAGATGAAAGGGAAGCAGATTCTGAAAACGAGTTAAGTGGAGAGTCTAGTGTGAAAGAAGGTGCTAATAACGATGAAAATTTTTACATTGCTCAAAAAAAAAAAAAAAAAAAAAAAAAAAAAAAAAAAAAAAAAAAAAAAAAAAAACCAGGTAAGGTGACTAATGAATTGAAGTAGGATAAAAACCCAATGAACACGACAATGGAAACACGACATTTTGATGCATCTTCCCGGTACAATCGGACCTGGTATATTAGATAAGTGGAGCCGTTTTATTGATAGTGATGTTATAAATAAAACTGTGTACTAACAAATACATATCTTCAATCCAGGCAAATTTTTCTAGAGGAAGAGATGCCAGATTTACTGATTCTGTCAAAATTAAAGCTTTTATTGTGCTTTTATATCTGGTAGGATATAAGGATCATTAAGGTAAAAAAAAAAAAAAAAAAAGTATTTGAGTTTCTAACGGCTGTACGGTTTTGATACTTGCGCCCTCAGGTGTGACTTTTGGAAGCGCGCCTGTCGCTAGGTTAAGCGCGTTTACTTCTGTTGTGCGAGTTGTAGCAGCTCGACAGTGCAGTCCCTCACACGTGGTGATAACTTCCTCTTCACATCACTCACAGTCTCTGTTTCCCCGACACAACGCTGGTGACAGACTCTAGTGTAGCTTAGAGTTGTGCATTTGCGAGTCCACACACTGCGCCAGACAATACTTTATCACTAGAAAACAGTTCCCTCTACACACGCGTACATTTCGCGGTACGGTACGGCAAGGACTCTGCTATCGGGATCCAAGTCAATATACGCGTATATCTATCTGCTACTATCGATATCGCTTTCATTCATATTTAGGCGATACGGAATGTCACAGTTTACAAAAAAAAAAAAAAAAAGGTGGGCCTTGTTACTGTAATACGATAGTCTCTCTCCGCTCTCATTATTCCTTGTCCGCCGATACCTTTCTTTACATACAATCTGATGTTAATTATCTTTACATCCATTTTAATGCTACTACAATAACTAAAACGGAATGCCAGAATCTACAGCAGGGGTCAACAAAAATGATCGTGCGGGTCCCTCGTACCATTAGGGATTGGAATGCACAACAAAGAGATTAGGTTTGGTGCTGAGCACCCTCTGCCACCCACAGATTTGTGAATTGCAGAGTATATATGTAGATGTAGATGTAGACTTTGGAAATGCGTCATAACCCCGCGGGCCGCATATATAAAATCATATATTTCCATGTTAGATTTAGACCAACTACAGACTTTTTATTTCGAGTGGAAAATTAAAACATACTGAGTTACTACTGTATTATTGTGCATACTATTATTCTTGCACGTCAACACAGATAACATAATAATAATGATACTAAACACACAGTTTAAAGAAATATGTAACACTCAAAATGATATATAAAAAATA
This sequence comes from Vandiemenella viatica, assembly GCA_031002005.1. NCBI lineage: Eukaryota > Metazoa > Arthropoda > Insecta > Orthoptera > Morabidae > Vandiemenella > Vandiemenella viatica. The sequence goes on from CM061919.1 coordinate 266,547,810, forward strand.
TACATATAAATCTTTAAAATATGGATGCACAAACGATGTATTTTTTTAATACATTGGTTTCCACTACTTTGGCAGTTATAAAATAAATAGATTTTGTAAAAGTGTGATGAATCTCGCGGGCCAGAAAATATACAAGGCGGAGACTGTAGAATCGACACAACAGCAACACGCACACAACACTTAAACAGCCCTCGGCCGGACTCGAACGGGCGACCTTCGGCAGTAGTGACCTCCTCTTCACGCGCCTTTTGTTGATGCAACCTGTTAAACAGTAAGGTGTAGTCAGTTATCTACGTTGCAGTGGTCTCACGCCACAGTAAACACTTATTTTAAACCAGGGGTCCCCAAAGTGGTCGATACCGACCCCTTGGGGTCGATAAGAGATCTCCCAGGGTCGATTAATACAGGGGGTTGAAAGGTGGTCGATTAATACTAAAAAGGATCAATTAAACTGTACAGGAAAAAAATAGGAATGTTCTACTAACAATCAGGTCAATAATTAAAATTAAAGCCCATCCTCTCAATGTGAAGTAAATGGCGAAACTTTCAAGAAATTACTTTTGCTCACTGAGGTAAGGTGGTTGTCAAGAGGTGATAGTTGCAGTATTGAGAGTTGAAGCGTGCCTTAGGAAGGTTGATTCATCGCTCTGTGACAAGTTAAAACAGTGAAACAACCATCTGTTCTTTTTGGCAGGTCTTTATTTGAAATTTATTCCATCCGTCCATAGTTTTTTTTCCTATTTTTTAAGATTATAATAATAGTGGAAAGTATCTCGTTTTTCTGCTAATTTTATGGGGTGGATTTCATAAATTATTTCGTTGAGTTGTTATGCAGGCCTCCTTATTGCTTGGCATCAGAAATGCCAAAAATGATTTAATGTTTTTATCAAATACTTGTGGGGGTCAATAAGAAGGCAAATATCGTATCAAGGGGTCGGCGGGGTAAAATGTTTGGGGAACCCCGAGTTTAAACTTAGGCACACCCCCTGTGAGCACTGCCAAGCATGCAGCGTAGTAAAGCCGGTTGTATATGTTGCAGGCGCAGTCGTGAAATAAATTTTGTGAACTTACAATCCCAGACATGTTAGCGTATTATCTGTAGAACATACTGTTTGCCAATAGATGATTACATTCACGAAGCACGGGTAATGAAAGGAAGGGGTAGTGGTAGGATCCATGCAGAGGAGGTGAACAAATTACGTAATGAACAGCTGAGGTTAATAATAAGTGAGGAGCCTGCGTTAGTTACAATACAAGACGTATAGACTCCAGCGATATTAGAACATTAATACGGAACTCTCGTGTTGTCCTGTACTATAAATAAAATTGTTACCGCGAAAAAGTCCGTACATTGAAGATATTTTTCTTTTAAAATAAAAGAGTCGGGGCTGGCAATATTAAGCTGCAGTGAAGGATTTAAGGTTTTTGAAGAGAAAACTTCTATAGGCGTGCTGGGCGAATTTTGTATGGGCATAAATCTATGGGTTCCCGTCACTCGTTTTCTATGCGTTCCATACCGTTCATCCTACTGCGATGAAACTTTGGTGGTGAGTTATTGTGTGCGTGCCTGCAAAGGTTTATCGATAATAATAATAATATACGAGGGTGAGTCAAATGTAAACCTTAAATATTTTTTTAAATATTATTTATTGTGCAGAAGTGGTACAAACCGGTATCACTTTTTAACATAATCTCCCCCGCGCTCAATGCAAGTCCTCCAGCGCTTACAAAGTGCATAAATTCCTTTAGAAAAGAATTCTTTTGGTAGTCCGCGCAACCACTCTTGCACCGCGTGGCGTACCTCTTCATCAGAACGGAACTTCCTTCCTCCCGTTAACATGCTGCAATTTCATTCAGTGTCAGTCGGCGGTTTTCCATCACTATGGCTTCAACTGCTGCAATGTTCTGTGGAGTCACAACTCGTTGTGCCTGACCTGGACAAGGATCATCTTCCACTGAAGTCACACCATTTGCGAACTTCCTACTCCATTCGTAGACTTGCTGCTGTGACAAATATGCATCACCGTACTGAACCTTCATTCTTCGATGAATTTCAATGGGTTTCACACCATCAATACTAAAAAACCGAATAACAGAACGCTGTTCTTCCCTGGTGCAAGTCTCAAGTGGGGCAGCCATCTTTATACTGATACTGCGACGGTATTTGTGCATCTCCACTATGCTGCCACCTACAGGCCATTCTGTACGCTGCTTGTAGCACGCTTACCAACTTACAAGATAACGGCACGAAATTTCGATTATTTTTATTACAAATTTAAGGTTTTGATTTGACTCACCGTCGTATAAACCCCGGATGATTGGGATAGAGACATGCGTCGAGTAACAGGCGTGAACTGGAAGAGAATAGCTCAAGATCGATCAGCCTGGAAGGAACTGGAACAAAACTATGTAACATTATATTGTAAAATATAGCTCATCTGGCTTAAAGAGACTGCATCCTGAAACAAGGATTGATAAAGCTGTAAAAATAAAATAAAATATGAAAACCAACCCCTCTTCCCCTGTAAAACCCACAATTTTTTTTTCAAATAATCTGTATACAAATTCACAGTTTTTATCCGGTTTTGATAGCAGTTAGGAGACGTATACTTCCGAACGAGGCGGTCTGGTAGCTCAGTGGTTAAGGCGATTACTTCCGAAAGCTCTCTCTCCGTTCGTGGGTTCAAATCCCGCGGTAAGGAGGAATTTTTAGGAGTTGCGTTTGATTATACAAATATTATTATTGTATGAGCTACGCCAGGACGTGATTCTGATTCTAGGTTAAACCGCAGGCCCCTGAGGGAAGGAATATGGCCTTGCTGCATCTGAAAAAGTAGCGTGGTACACCTCCTTCGAGAAGATTCGGCCAATTACGTCAGATCTCAGTTTTTGAAGCGAAAACTTCTTTAGGCACATTGGGTGACTTTTGGACGAGTAAAATCTTATTTGTTCGCGTCGCAGTCAAGCTAACGTGAACAGTCTCGTGTCTGTAGCTATAAGTACGAGGGGTATTTTTTAAGTAAGAACCGGTCGGCGATATCCTCTTAAATCAACCACGAACGAAATTGAGCCCATGCGCACACTATTCCGGCATCCTATGAGCACGCGTAGACGCAGTTATCGCCAAGTCAGCGGAGTGTACACTTCGTGGTGAGCGATGGAAGTGATTAAGACGATCCAGAATCCCGCCGCATGTGAAATAAGGTCAGTCATCAGATTCTTGTCAGCAAGAAACGTGACACCAGCTGAAATTCATCGCCAGATCTGTCAAGTGTATGGCCCCATTGCAAATGAATGAAGGTAACTTTCGTAAGTGGGTAAGATTATTCGAGGAAGGTCGGGAGAATGTGCACAACGAACCGCTCTCGGGCCGGCCATCCGTAATCAACGACGATCTTATGCGGGCGGTAGACAACAAAATTCGTGAAAACAGGCGTTTCACTATTTCCACGTTGTCCTTGCACTTTCCACAAGTTTCAAGATCCGTCCTCTACAACATTGTGTCGGAGAAATTGGATTACAGGAAGTTGTCCTCCCGATGGGTTCCAAAGATGCTTTCTGAGGAACACAAAACGAAAAGGTGTGTTAGTGCATTGACGTTTCTGACCCGATATCAAGAAGAAGGTGATGGATTTTTGGACCACATCATCACAGGAGACGAGACTTGGGTGTCCCATCTCTTTTTGCACCTTAAGAGGTTCTTCGGCAGCAAGCGTTTCAACAATGATGACGAAGTGAAACTTGCGATTCAGCAATGGTTTTCCGCTCAGGTGGCAGACTTCTATGATGATGGTATACAAAAACTCATCTCACGGTATGACAAATGCTTGAACAATAATGACAACTATGTGGAAAAGTAGGCGAAAGGTTGTAGAATGTCATGTTGAATAAATTACCAAAATATTATTCGTTGTTAAAAATTTATTGCCAACCGGTTCTTACTTAAAAAATACACCTCGTATGACGTGATATTCATAATGTTAAGTTTTCACTTCTGTCAGAAATCTCCAGTGACAGCCAACTTTCTTTATTATTTTAATTTTGTGTCTGTCTGCACGTTAACATGAACGAGTTCACGCAGAAACCACTGGTCGGTTTTCCATGCGAGTTCGGTTAATGAACAGACCCAGATCGTCGAGTAAAATACAGAACTATTATGTATTGTTATTATTATTATTATTACTCCGCGATTCAATAAAAGTGTGTGGCGGAGGGTGCATTGCACCTATCGAAAAGGGTTATGGTTTGGAAGGGTTGTAAGGGATGCGGCAGGAGGCGCCCATGGGCTATTGTGAGGAACCATCCCCGCATTCGCGTGGAGTGATCTGGGAAAACCATGGAAAACCCAGATCCGCTAAATGGCCTCCAGGCTTTTAGTTGTCCACGCGAACTCGTTTTGCAGGGAGCGTGGTGGGTGAGTGGTTAACGCTCTGGCCTCGCATTCGGGAGGACGCGGTTTCGAATCCCCGTCCAAGCTTGCAGGGGCGCTTCCTTCAAAAAGGCCACGGCCGAATTCCTTCCCGTTCCTTGTCCCCAGTTCCCATCCCACCCCTAATGACCTCGACGTCGACGAGACGTAAAGTCATAACAAAAAAAAGATGTCGATATCACAAGAGGTGGAAAATGAATGGGACAAGGAACGGAAAGGAATTCGGCCATGGCCTTGAAGGAAGCATCCCACCATTCACCTGGAGTGATTTGGGGGAACCATGGTGAACCCAAACCTGGATGCCCGGACGGGGATTCGAAACCGCGTGCTCCCTGCTTACCCACCGCACTAATTAGGCAACTTGTCACTAGTCTACAGGTGTTATTGAGGATCGCATCGACGTATTTGATAATGATGATGATGATGACTACCAAATTGGGCACGCGTATTCTGCAACAGAGTAACAAAGCGCCATTGCTGATGCGCGAATAGTTTGTGGTTGACTGCCGCACTTCACAACTGATGAATTAGGAACATTATTTCTTCCGAAAATTGAGCGCACTTTACGAGTCTTGGCAACCAGACTTTCAGCATTTTGATAGTAGAGCTTAACCCAGCGACGGGCGCGAGTATCATCTTGATGCATGTGAAACAGTTTTCCGCGAATTTGAAGTCACGTGATTGCGGAGTGGGTCTCCCGACTCCAGCCGGTGTTTTGTTTTCTCTGGAGACACTTGTTTGTATCAAATTGACACTTGCGCCAGTTAGTGTGATTTTTCGCTCGTTCAATATTGCAACTTCTTTTCGAATTAGCCTTTTACTATTTTATTTGTTAGTAACATATTCTCGAATATATCAAATTTTCTTCGTGTACCCATTTGTAAATACCATTGGTATCAAATTGATACTACGAAATTTTTGAAAAATATCTTCAGCGGCGCAACAATTTTCCTGATCATTTAAGAAAATTAGCCGCGAAAAGGAGGGCAGAGGAGAATATGAACAACAATGGCGCAGTTTGTGACCCAACTGGAAGGAAGAGATGTCGACTATGCCTAAAACAATACTCACAGCAAGCACTCGCGTTCTCTGTACCGGTCTTACACGCGGTCAACATTCAAAGAAAATATGCACTGACTGCGTCGGAGCAATAGGAGCTGATGATGTATAAGGCTAATAGATTAAGATTTTATTATATTTTGTTTTATTATTTATTGATTTTTTTATATTTTTTCTTTTTGTTAATAAAATAACCGTTTTTTTGTTGAAGTTAAAGTCTGTCTTAAACCCTTTATACTTTACAATTGATATTAATCATTAAAGTACAAAACAATTGTGAGTTTCTAAGGGCTGTATCGGTTTGGTGCTAGCGCCCTGAAGTGTGACTTTTGGAAGCGCCTGTCGCAGGGTTAGCAGTAAGACCCTTCTAACACGACGCTGCTCGAAAGAAACGGAACTGATCACAGACTGATTACTAACTAGTCACTGACCAATATTCTCACACGACGCTGCTCAGATCTCGTGTGATTTGAGCGAGGCGACGATGTCTTCTGATTCAGATGAGGATGTTATATTATATTATTCAAAGAAGGAATAGGCGTTAAAAAAATTAAATATGTAAATAAAAGCTTCTACCTGTAATGCTACGAAGAGATGAAAGTACGGAACCAACGATTTGCTGTTCTATTTCGTGCAGCGTTCCCTCTTACGCTGTATTTAATGAGAACATATGGACAAATAACTCATGATAATACAAAAAAGTATTTAATTATAGACGCAGTAGAGGAAGAAAAAGTATAGAATGAACATTTGTCATGATGGGAAAATGTCAAGTTTTTAACAGCCATTCGATGTAATGGACCACAAAAAGTGATTAATATAGTATAATCAGCCTGCATAATATAGTATAATCAGCCTGCATAATATAGTATAATCAGCCTGCATACTGCATAATATGTCAGGAGTGGGCAAGGAGTACCGGCCAGCCCGAGTAAATTCGAAAATACTGTAACTTCAACACCACACATAATATCGCTGTCACAACAACTTAAAATAAGTTCTCCTTCATCAGCATCTGACACCAGGAATTATTTAGTCATCTTTTTTCTTACTTATGGCTTTACGCCTCGTCGACGTCGAGGTCATTAGAGGCGGGATGGGACTGGGGAAAAGGAACGGGAAGGAATTCGGCCATGGCCTTTTTGAAGGAAGCATCCCGGCATTCGCCTTCAGTGATTTGGGGAAACCATGGAAAACCCAAATCTGGATGCCCGGACGGGGATTCGAACCTGCGTCCTCCCGAATGCGAGGCCAGAACGTTAACCGCTCACCCACCACGCTCGGTCATTATTATTTAGTCAATTGCATTGTATAATTTAATTTAAGTAAAA